>CM032178.1:6707727-6758932 GCA_018908115.1 Anopheles rivulorum
GGCCACGAGCAGGGTAGCAGCGAACACGAAACGGAACATGTTTCACAAGGATTGAGGTGCTACGGAACACGCTAATGAATTGACGACGACGGCTGATTAGCTGCAACTGATGCTGACAACTGATCCAGTTCCCTAATTTATACCGACAGACCAAAAATTTGCATCGTGCACATACGACACGCCCCAAGTTGGTCGGGTTCAGCTCGTTTCCAACGACACTTCGGGGTTATGGGCGAACGGATTGCAGCTCAAGACATTCGGCCAGACGTTGCGCCTACCCAGGGCCAAGGTCAAGTGTAACCGTTTTCTCGTAGGAGCACCTTTTGGGTGGCAACAGCACGCAATCGAACTCACCGCGAGTAGGTGATTGATTAAATTTTCATTAACGCATGTCTCCGTAACGCGTTGCCCGCTGCTAATCATTATTGACCTGACCGGTTTGTTGTGTTCGGTTACAAGCACACACCAACCGACGCACGAAAATCCGTCTCGATCGATTAGGGGATTACGCCAGTGAAGGGTAAAGTCATTTCTCTTCATTCTGCACGGGACACCAGGACGCCCGGTTCGGCTTTCGGTGCTCGCCGAACGCCGATGGTGACCATCCCCGTACAAAACAGGTGCATAATAAATTAATGAACTAACTCGAGCTTCAGATGGCGTTGCACGTGTGGAGGCTGGGCGAGAAAAATGTCGATGGAATGCCACAGCCAGGAAGGGTGGCTTGTTCGAACCATGCTAGTGTATGGCTAACAACCGAACGCTGTTGGAGACGGCCATCATGTCCGTGTCAAGAAAGGATAAAACCCTATTACCGGCATTAAGGAGACAGGCCTGCAAGCGTGATGGATAAGAATTTCCCCGTTTGTTTGTCATGATTGTGATGTCAGCATTAGTGGATGGATTATGTTCAACACGAAACGGTCTTATGTGCAGTTGTGAAATTATGCAACAGTGTTGTTAGAGGTTTCTTTTAAAAATATATAAAACATACTCATAAGTACAATTGAATGAACTTTATAGAGAATCCTCTTGAAAGCGTATTTTTACATGTTTTGTTTGTAGATATTTTCAAATGAGATTGAATCATCTACATTAATGTTCAAGTAAATGCTTTATTTACTCGTTATGTCTCTTAGACAAGATTCCAAATTGTACGTAACAATATAGTTTAGATTTTATCCAGTACTAGTTTTACTTAGCAACTATTAATTTGTTCATTTAACATAAAAATCCATCTCACCTTACATTAAAGCTGTCAGTATTAGGCTTTTCTTTACCTTGTTTTCGATATACATTCACTGTTATAAGGTTTCAAAATTATTCGTTATCTTAAAAAAATTAAATAAAGCTCGTCAATTATTCTATTTACATTTCCAATTGTTTTACATAATAAAAAAAAGATGAACAATCCTCAAGACTAGTCAACGAAAAACCTTTAACAAAATCATGTTGTACAAATTAGATTTACACCTCTACAATCAGATCTATTTTTAATTCATCTCGATCAGCACAGGGTTTCGCTCGATTGCGTAAGACACTCCTCAGCCCGACTCCTTAACAAATGAACAGCATAGTTGTCCGATCGGATCACAAATCATCGTACTAGTCATATTCTCCACTGCAGTATACCATCAACAAATACTGTCAATTAGAGCTGTGCGCTTTGAAAGCACGAAAAGCAAAGACAGATCCCGAAAGTGTCAGGAGATATATCACACACAAGCCGGCAGCAACATGATCGACCTTCCACGGCTAATCCGGTGCGCTCCTTTAATCCCGCGATTGTGACAGCTTAGACCGACTAATCGACGCAAAACACATGTCCAACGCGAAACTCACAACAGCCTTCAAGAGTCGTCACCTCTGAGGTCAACCACCGTCCGGCATGCGGGTCCATATGGGTTGGCAAAAATTGGCAATCCTGCGGGCTGATTGAACTGATTTCGNCAGGAGATATATCACACACAAGCCGGCAGCAACATGATCGACCTTCCACGGCTAATCCGGTGCGCTCCTTTAATCCCGCGATTGTGACAGCTTAGACCGACTAATCGACGCAAAACACATGTCCAACGCGAAACTCACAACAGCCTTCAAGAGTCGTCACCTCTGAGGTCAACCACCGTCCGGCATGCGGGTCCATATGGGTTGGCAAAAATTGGCAATCCTGCGGGCTGATTGAACTGATTTCGACGCACAACCGCGCCGAATAGGAGCTGACCGACTGGGCTTGGTCTTTACCACTCCAAGCAGGACCACGCTGGAGAGGGCGGTCACTTTTATGCGCGGAACCGTCCCACACGCTGGCCGACGGGTGTACGGAGACATAATTACAAACCCACCAAAAAAAAGCAAAACAGAAACACAAAAATCGCAAACCATTGACATTGACCCGGTTGTAGGTATGCGGGTCCTTTCCATTGAGACACGCCCGAACATGCGACAAGGGTTCGTCGCTTGCACTGGCGGTAAAGTCTTTCTATTGCAAACAGACCGGCAGGTTAACGCCAACAAAACAAAAAATAACCGCTCCACTTTTATGGACAACGGCAGGTCGAATTGGACACACATTTTTGCCGGTTCATGTGCTATAAATTGGAGAAGAATGGAAATGGAATGGAGCCCCAGATGCGTGAGAGAGGGAGAGAGCGAGATAGATAGTGGGAGAAAAGCGTTCCGAAATGAGTTTTAAATGTGTGTTGCACGGTTTAATACGAAATTGAATGCTTTTTATTCTATTTGCAGTCCGATTTGATCGGCACTCTATCTTATCATAACGATCCTTTGCCCTTCTTTGCACACACGGAATGAAACGGACACCAACTACTCATTAGCGTATTGTCTGTTGCTAGGCAACTCCCCGGCTAGTCGATCGTTTTGTTCAAAACCTGCTTAAACCATGCTTACGCCTGTATGCGTACGTGCGTGTGGGGTAAACAAATTTTGAAAGGAAGCACAACTCCGACCGCTCCAATTGGTCCACAGCCAAAACTGACCTCGTCAATCCTTTGGTGCGTTGAGTTTTAGTCGAAAACGCCAGCTGATGTAATAATGAGTAAGGATTTGTAGAGTTTGGGACAGATGTTTGGGGGACATTGCTAACAGTTGCGAGTACGGCGGTATATAAAGTCAAACACTACAGTCGAAATGCATCATTCCAAAACGATCCAGCTTTCTTGCAAGTCCAAAATGTTCCGTTTCGTGTTCGCTGCTACCCTGCTCGTGGCCACCGTTGTGGCCGGACCGCTCGATCGGGCCTACTCGCAGCACCAAAACCCGGACGCTCACGCCCAGATTGTGTCGTACGAGAATGTGCTGAAGGACGATGGTCACTACAACTGGAGCTACGAGACGAGCAATGGTATCGCTGCCCACGAGGAAGGTCTCGGCGCACACAACGCCAACGGTGCCTTCTCTTACACCGGACCCGATGGCGTCCAGTACCGTGTTGTGTACGTTGCCGACGAGAACGGATTCCAGCCGCAGGGTTCTCATCTGCCGACGCCGCCACCAACTCCCGAGCATGTGTTCAAGACGCTCGAGCAGATCCGTGCCAACCCGCCGAAGGACCAGAAGGACTTCAGCCTGGAGGCTCTCGATGCCACCATCGCTCGGCTGCGACAGTACTAGACAAGTGCTTTAGTCCTTTTCGGAACAGGATGGTATCCTTCAGCATGGACATCACTAGCCAACGCTCATCTCATCGATCATCCTGTGCGTCAGGATTGTTGTGCTTTTAAATCATAGATCACTTCTGTCATTTTGCCCATTCACCACGCAGTAGCATTAAGTAGAAAAATTGAATTTCATTGTTGAACTTGTTTGTTATCCAATCGGAAATGAAATAAACCCGGTGTCAAATATTATTGGTACGTTGTATATTCGTTATGCATATGATTTTAGGACATTCAACTAGAAAACCATAATTATTCATGCTTGGGACTTACAGAAATTATGTGAAATTCTATCAGACAGTCACATGATCGTATTACTCGTTGACCCAATAACCAAGTTTGGTTCTACCCTTTCATTCGTTTTCGTTAAACCAATCAATTCATTTTCAGAATAAGACAACCAACCAAAATGCACTTAAAGCAGTTAAAGAAAATGAAAAACGAATTAAAAATCGTGACCAACTGCAGTTCGTGCATCAATGACATAACTCTCTTTCACTGACCTATTTGCAGCACATTCTGTAGAATGAATGAGGGGCATTCTACCGACAGCAGCCGTTTGATAATTGATTGCCTCAATTAAGTGAAACACATACGGCGCTTATGTTGGCCACCCGTCGAGTGTGATTTTTGAGACACCATTCGTTTGTGGTTTTTTTCTGCTTCATCTTTCCGTGCCTCTTTGCTGCAAGTTGCACTCGGGCGGAAGAATGTTTTCCCTCCATTTGCCGTCTGCAATTCTGTCTGTCGGCCGGAGACAGCAAGGAATGATAATGAAGGGGAAGAAAGTAGTGATATTTCTTTGTCTTTTGCGACATCGCTTGGTAGTGTTTGGCCCGGTTCAGTCCACCCGATGGAAGTTACGACGGAATGAGGACGAAGATTATTGGAAGCCTGTGGCTGGTACGGAGATGGCAGTTTGACTGTAATTCTTTGGACGATTTTGCACAGTAGGAAGTGGATTTTATCAAATGATCATGTCTGCACTAATTAAGATTAACAGTGCGCGAAATGAACGTTATATTTACTTATACCAATGTTTTAAAAGGAAAACCGGTTTGCATGCCTTTTCAGCAGAATAAAGAAATATGTAGGAAAAATAAGACAAAGACATAATTTTACTTGCAAATGTCTCACATTGCATCATGTTAAATTCCACGACACTTTACAACGACAAATTTAAACAGGCCAACAAGCAGGGAACCGCTTTTGGTTTGCAGAATGTAGCCGTCTTAGTACAACGCCTGAAGGTATGCAATGTGCAACACATAAATCGTGCTAAATATCAAGGGGTGCATCAATAGTTGCCAGAAGTAAATAAAATTATTATTAAATTTAAAATGTTCAACTAAATTTTTAAATCAATAATATTTTTGAAAACAATATTTTTGGGTCCACATTTTGCTAATTTATCCGTCAGCTAATTAATTCAGATCGATATCAATTGAGATTTAGTTTCCGTAATGGCTGAGTCGTAACATAAATTGACTTTACTGTTGCATAACCGATAATGACCTACGTAAGCGTACACAACCTCAATTTTTGGCAATATGAACCACTATTGAAAGAATTGCTAACTCACGCTCTTACAAACAAAAATTGCTACCATATCTTCAATGAATATTTTTACCATTTCGCACCCATTCTGCTATTATGGGCACGCCCGTGTGCAAACAATCGCTCGGAGAACAAATACGTATAAAAATACTTTTTCAATATTAGTCTAATTCTAGTGTTTGCTTTGCGACTCATTCCGGGAGCATGGTTCTATGACGGGATGCTGATTTATGTGTACGGTCGATTCTTATGAATAATTAAGCGAACCTACCCCGTCACACGATGCTTTCTACGCGATTATAAGTTTCGCCTTGTGCCAATATTGACACATTGAAACGAAAATGAAGCACTTTGACGCTGCGGATCAACGCTAACGGACAGATCGGTTCCAGACAGGTTGCCACCTGCTGGGCCGGTGGCGTCATGATCGATGCATCGACCACTGCAGTTTGATAGCGATGTGATTGAAGAAACCGCTCTCCCGTTCGAGGAAGACGGGTTTTAAGCCGAACGCGGAAAAACGAAATGTCACCTCGAAGGGAGATGATTTATGCGAATCGGATCATCAAGATGAATCCGGTGAAAGGAATGGCAATGCTGATCGGTCTGTTTTGACAATGACGATACAAATAAATTAGACAAAACCACAGCTGTAACCAGCGGCCGAACAGCGGCCGTCTATGCAATGCGAAACTGCATCAACATCCACCTGCCAGCAGCGGCCCACTAGCTGCCACCGCCTGCTCTCCATTCATAATTGGACACAAATTTTTGGGAAATAAAATTTGCACCGACACGGGCAAGGTCGTACGGTTACGAGGAAGAGACAGCCCAAAGGCGACCGTCGTGGCTACGACAACTTAATTGGACCATAAAGATACACGCTTTATAAATGGTGCCGCAGCCAGGGCGGACGGTTTGTTGTTGGTTTCTTCTGTTCTGGCTTCGTGTCGTCATTGAGCGTCGAATAGATTCAGGGCGGAGGTAATGTTGCTGGCTAATCTGGTTAGGCAACGCATGACGCATTGGTTCGTAACTTCATCCGCTGTCCCCAGTGGGGAAAAGCGGGTTGATCTTTACGGTAACATTTTCTGCTAGAATGGAAGAATGTAATTTAATAAAGTGTCAATTGCCTTTAGGTTCCGGATCTGCCGAGCGGGTCTCGTGGGTTGTGGCTTTTATTTCGTACATCCTCTCGTTTATGAGCTCGCGCAAGCCGTCCCTGGTTCGATCCAATATTTGATCTGTTCACGTCGATCAGCCGATCCGCGATCTGCGTGCCGGATGTTGTAGAAGTTCAAGGTTCCCGGCGAGGATGATCTCGATTCGTCGTCGAAGAATCGTCGTTTTGTGTTTAGTCCGCATTTCGCTGTTTGAATAAGTCCGCCGATACAAATGGACAACTTCAGTGGCTGGTTAATCAGATGCAATTAGCGGCGCATGAGATTCCGATTATCAAGCCGCTACTGATTGCGATTGTGTTTCAAAGATAAGAAATTGGACTCCGCAACGAAAAAGCAGCAGCGTGAAATTTGGAATATTCCTTACCTTAAACATTCGATGTTTTAGATTTGGTTGTTTGTATTCAAATATTAAAGATAAGCGATATAACACTGTTTCACCTCGTAGCGTATGACAGCCATGGAAATGATCGAGTCCTTGTGCAAAATGTCACTCTATTTACGAGCGATTAAGCGTTAATGAGTTCGAAACGCGCTGGCCGAGAGGCGTTAAGCGTTCCTAATGGAGGGCTCTGTGATCCCTTTTCGCTTCGCGATTAGACAGATGCAATAAAATAAATCTATCCAACAGCTACACAAAACCCATTGTGAGAAAGATAAAATATGAGCCTCCGTCCGATACACAATCGTCCGATAACTCATTTGGGAGGGCAGTTTGAAAATGGTTCCCCAGCACGCAGCTTATGCATGGTTGGGAAGCGTGAAAATGAACCTCATCGAAAGCTTCACCCACCCGCACACACACACACACATGCGCGCGCGGCCCGGGTACCTCTTTCAATAAAATAATGAGCCTATAAAGTCGATGCTTTAATGACGAGCAGCTAATTTGCGACGCATTTATTCAAATGCGTCGTCTCGTATTACTGGCCACGGGATCCGTCGGTTTCGGGAACCCATCTGTCGAAACGGACAACTGTGTGGTGTTTGCTTTGCGATGACCGAAACGTTAAGCGATCGTTTTGTTTCAAAAACAACCACCTCCCATCAGGGAGCATAAATCAGGAGTGTCGTCAGGGTTGCGGTCGGTGATGAGGATGATCCAAAACGGTGGTACGGTGTCGATCTTTTGCTGGTATGGTATGATATGGAGGGCAGTATAGACAGCTGCGATGCGTTGATTGTGACAGAAAATCCGGAGGTCTTGTCGCTGCTCGATAGGTCAAAGGATACGGTTTCGTTGCAGGTTCAGCGGACGCATAAGGTTTGAAAGAGTCAAGAATTTATTATGCCCGTAATAACTCACTTGTCTGCACTAATACCTTTTGTGCTCAAGTATTGGTCAATGGAAAGTTCTTTAAAAAACGCGTTGAAAAACGTTTTAAAACTTGCTTAAAAATACGGAATCATTCGAACATTTCTTGAATGTGATCGACCATAAACTGATCACTTATCATACACAAACCTTGAAGACTACTAAAGATCTACTGGTTTTCTCTGTGTCTAGTACTTCACCTTCAGCTTTCCTTTAAGGCGTCATTCTAATGATGTTTATAACGCACCGTTACGTGGCATTTGCAAATTTAACGACCGAGCGAAAGCTTACATCACATTTTTAACTTTTCATCTAAAATTAATGAGATAAACTGTTTGAGCCAAAACAAAAAAACGATCAACAACATCCAGCTAAAGTAACCAGGGCCAGAAAAGATGCAAAATTTTACGACCGACCTAGCAGCGGAGTCGTTAGAGTTTTCACCCTTCCGAAAAGTTGATCATTAAACCCTGCGTAGAAGAATGAACGTATTTTTTTTTTGTCAAGATCCGTTGTCACCGGGTGAGGGTTGAATGGAGACCACTTAAGTCGGCAAAGGAAATCCTACCCACCTAAAGGGGGGTGAGAATCGAGTTTTAACCCCCTCCCCCCTCGGGGGGAGTCGGAAACGAAGCAAAACGGAAAAACTTCTAGGTCGATTTTTACGATGTGAAAGAGCAAACATTCAAACGTTCAAGTTTTGCTGTTTAAAATGGACAACTAATTCCAAAAACGATTTAAACAAAACAAGTTACATTTCTGGTAACATCTCTTTCTCTCTTTTTCTCAGTATTATCTTAATCATCTTCACTCCTACACTTGAACAGTCGGGGCAGAAATACAGGAACCACCAGCAGCAAAACAGCGAAACCATCCCAGCCCGGCCATGCGCAAGCGATTCACCTTCGGTCGCGGCATGATGTCACTTCAATATTTAACGTTTTCTCGAGGCAATAAAAGTTTGTTGGGCTAACATTTCCCACAGAATAATGCGTCCCTTTCCACCATTTCTCCCCCTCCCCTCCCCATCGGCCGATACGGGGAGAAACGCGCGATTGATTTGGCTCGGGCGCGTCCAAACCCACTCACGCACACAAACACGGGTGTGCGCCTTTAGCCCAAGTGAATCATTATCATCAGCTGAGCTTTTAATCGACCAAATATCCAAACAACGATCTTTATGTCCGTCGTATCTCAGTTTTTATGTCACACCTAATTCGATTAGGTTGTCCTCATAAAATAATATGCCAGAGCAAATCGATCCGAACCGATGGGGAGGGTTGGGCTGATGGGCGGAACAGGGTGGGTAACAGGGCTGGGACACGCGATTGATTCAGATGTGTTAATCTGAAGCGAGCCAGTAAATTCGTTCGTGTCGTCAAGCATTTTGTTCCCTAAGTGTATCGGCGTTGGAAGGTGTTTAGCGATTTTAATTTTTTAGAAAGAGAAAATATTTCTTACAATTACACTAACGCTTTTGAACACGCATTTTCGAACACCTTATCTTTACATACTAACGCTTAGGTTACGCAAATCGCGGGATTTGCTAAATCCACCCAAAAATCCAAATGCGCATTTAACGATCCAACGATCCATGTACGATCGTGAACCGAGCACTCTGAACTGTTTTTTTTTAAACATTCCGAATAAAACAACTGCAACATAAAATCGAACCGACCCCAAAATGGGCCGTAAATCATAATCCACCCGGCGAATAGAGTGATTTCGGTGTGATTTTTTTTTCTTCTTTTCGGTTGTTTGGTGAATAACGCAACAAAACATCAGCCTGTCTACGGGCCACCATTCTGATCAAACTGTGCATTTAGGTCGAACCAATGTGTGGATAATGTAGGGATGACTGTATTTTAAATGCTTTCAGTATGGTTGATAGGATGAACTTGGAGGATGTTAATATTCAGCACGCTTACGTTTCGTGTCTATTTAATAGCTCGGGAATGGGTGATGATCCGTCGAGATGGGCAAGGACGACGTTTTATACATTTTATGAGGTCACTGGATGGACGAGTTGGCAGTGGGTGGGCTGAGTTTAGCACACGTGGTGCGTGGGCAGAGCGGGTATATTAAAGCNTGAAGCGAGCCAGTAAATTCGTTCGTGTCGTCAAGCATTTTGTTCCCTAAGTGTATCGGCGTTGGAAGGTGTTTAGCGATTTTAATTTTTTAGAAAGAGAAAATATTTCTTACAATTACACTAACGCTTTTGAACAAGCATTTTCGAACACCTTATCTTTACATACTAACGCTTAGGTTACGCAAAACGCGGGATTTTGCTAAATCCACCCAAAAATCCAAATGCGCATTTAACGATCCAACGATCCATGTACGATCGTGAACCGAGCACTCTGAACTGTTTTTTTTAAACATTCCGAATAAAACAACTGCAACATAAAATCGAACCGACCCCAAAATGGGCCGTAAATCATAATCCACCCGGCGAATAGAGTGATTTCGGTGTGATTTTTTTTTCTTCTTTTCGGTTGTTTGGTGAATAACGCAACAAAACATCAGCCTGTCTACGGGCCACCATTCTGATCAAACTGTGCATTTAGGTCGAACCAATGTGTGGATAATGTAGGGATGACTGTATTTTAAATGCTTTCAGTATGGTTGATAGGATGAACTTGGAGGATGTTAATATTCAGCACGCTTACGTTTCGTGTCTATTTAATAGCTCGGGAATGGGTGATGATCCGTCGAGATGGGCAAGGACGACGTTTTATACATTTTATGAGGTCACTGGATGGACGAGTTGGCAGTGGGTGGGCTGAGTTTAGCACACGTGGTGCGTGGGCAGAGCGGGTATATTAAAGCGAATTATGAACGCTTATGCTTTTGCTTTATACAACACATCATAATCCGTCAAGGCATTAGTTTTGTTTGAAATTGGAGGATCAGTCCTGTCAAAACCAGATATTCGACTAGTTCGTGTCTGCTACTCAAGATATGAATCAATTATTCGATCAATATTCCTTCCATGTTAGGTGAGAATTAGTTATGAGGTATAGTTGGACCAAAATCAGGTTCGATCTCTCGAATTTGATGTGTTAATTAAATAATTATAATAATGTCTTTTTTTACCTTCATCAATCCAGTCTCGTTTTGTTGATAAAGTTTTCTAAGTGAATTCAATCATACACTTAATTTTCGGATATATTTACACCTGCAGATGTCCTTGACAACAAAAAGGAGATCCTGGTGCAACTTTAGTTTAGATTAAATGCCATTTCGCCTTTAATTAATAAAAATCTATCATTCGTTTGGAATGATACTATTACTCATTCTAAGCAAAGTAATGTGGTAGAACCATCGCTAAAGGATGAACCAAAGAACTTTGTCAGTGTCGTCCATCACACTCACAACACAGAGCAGAGTGATCGACCGTCGGTTAGGGTGAGCAATTTAGGTTAATGAGCGGGATCCGTTCGCCGACAAGTGGAACGCTTTCCATGCTGCAAAAGGCCATACCGATCACTACCGCCGGTAACGGTTGCGGTTGCGAATCCTTCGATTTGGCAACCGTTTGCCAATCAGTGCCGCCATTTATTATCACGCCAGTTTTTAGCCGGGCCTGGGTTCATCAGCCCTGTCGAAAAAGGAAGATGCTGTAGGAGCGTTCGGAAAACGAAACAACGAAAGCAAGAATCCATCCGAAGCGCTGGTCCTGCCGCTATCGAATCTGCTCGATATCGAAACCATGGCAAAGTTCAAGGCTAATTGGTATCGATCGTTCTGCGACGGATCGGTGCGGTGTGCGGTGTGTTTTCATTTTTGGCGCATGCTCATCATGGCGGATAACGTTTTATTTTTGCACCATCTTTTGCTTATGGTTTTATGGGCAGTGCGGGCGCTCGTAAAAGTTCGCAGTTCGAAGGCGAGAAGATTTGAATATTGCCTAAGATGGCGATCGCCGATGAAGGATCCTTTAGCGATCGGTGATTAGTGCGTAGTAGATGATGATGTTTAGTTCCGCAATGGAATGGTTTGAAGGATGCTGTACAAATATTATATATGCTAGCTCTGCTTTTGAATGATCTATTGTTTCATAAAATGAAACACTTTATCAAACCAAAGTCATTTAAAACCCTTGAAAAAGGGGATAGAATTAGGTTATTAAATATTTAATTTAGATATTAAATTTAAAAAACGTACACACTTATAACTAATTGAATCAATTAAACAAAACACAATAAACAAAAACTTGCAATCGTCGAAAGATTTTCATCACATTCTTTTTCGTGAGTTTTAGAGTTATATGACAATAGTTGATGATTATCGTAAATCATTTTATGTGCCTTTCGTTTACGGCACACCGTCGTGACAGTTATGTTCGAAACAATAACAAAGCAATTATTTGCTTATTGGCTTACGCTTTACCACTCTGGGCAGCATTTCCCAGCGCCGAAGGTGTTGCCGAATTTTAAGACTAATTAACACGGTATTTAAACCATTTTTTTGCTGCTGCTGTTGTTGTTTTGTCTATTCCAATCGCCCTTTTTTCCAAGCGTGGCTGCGTTGTGCCGCCTGTCATAAGTGAGAATTTATTGTGAGAATTTCGGTTTCGTCGGCTATCGAAGGTGATGTTGTGCGAGCAATTTCGTTTGAGTGGTATTCATTGTTTACAAATTTCGGTTTTTGGTCGGCAACTGTTTGTCGTTGTAACATGTATCCTCTGTTCTTGAGCATTGGCAATGTAGAACAGGTTACGGGCAAATGGAAGAACATATTAGAAGCAATTCCTAGGCTAGTAAACATGCAAATATATTTGTAAAGGAAGTAGAAGTAGGTGGGATGGCTAAATTGGTGTAAAGGTTCACCAAATATCCAAGCGCCGCGAGCAAGCGCACGTTGACAGGGATAATCTGCTAAATAAATGACCCCGATAAGGTCAGAACGTCGATCAACCGCCTACTGTTTAATTAAGACCTTCCTTTCCATCCACGGTCCACGATCGAGCGGCTAAACACTTCCCGAATTGCACTTTAATGAAATCACCAGGAAGCAATTTTTCAACCACTCATTGTTTCTCAAACCCTCGAGCTGGCTGGCTGGCTGGTTGAACTGTGGCAGAACCACACAGTGAAGCATATATTTTCACTGGCCCGTGATGTTTGGTGGTGTGTGAAATTCGACACAAATGCTAATGCTCGCTGAAAGGAGGGACAAAAAGAGAGACACACACACACACAGCAACAACCTCCAATAAACCGCCAATGTCGATCGTCATTCCGTGCAGTCAGCGAAGAGATAAAAGAAAATTTACGATGAGAAATCCAATAAAAAGATTGGCTGGCCCACAATGCCTTCTGGAGCTGGGGGCATTGTATTTTCCCGTGCCCCTTTTGGAGACATGCGTTTGGTGTTCGGGGCTGACCTTCGGCATGGGTGTGCAGTCGCATCGCGCCAAAACCTATCCGAACAGGTTTCAGGGTGGTTTTGATTGATTGGAAAGGAAAAGTGCCGCGAATCGTGTGTGGCAAACGGCACTCGGCCATTGTTTTTCCCAGGCAAGCGTCACGTGACAGTTTGGCTTCTGTTGTATTCAAATGAGAGATGCTTCGCATTATCTAGCGTATCATAATGGCACGGAATCATGGTGCGTAGGACTATTAATTGAGGCACCTTTCCTGATATGCTAGAGGGTGTAGGATTTTTTGCACTGGTGCAAGAATTATCTTATTGATCGCCTACGCCAAATGGCTGGAATTGATGGTCAGCTTTGAAAGGATTGCGTCATCTTTATAAGTTCACTCGGGGGTGATTTTATTTTTTGGGATAATCTGTTTTTCTGTTATTTGGGGCGGTTCCCTAGTTGTCGTGTTAAAACGTTTGGCCTTACACAATCGCATGCCATGGGTTCGAATCTAATCTGGACTGATCCTCACCTTTTCGAGACTATTTGGCTACTTATGGGATGGTAACGAGAATGCCAAATCAATTTATTGGTGGTTTTTCGAGGGTTTTGTGTTTATTTAAAGTTATTGTTTTATTTGAATTACTTTTTTCGTGAAAATTTCAAATAAATCGAATAAAACCATTATTCAACGAAAACTTGTTCCAAATTAAAAATTTGTCATAAAAATTAAAAAGAGAAATAAATTGTATGATATTTTTATATTCCTGAAGTTCAGCTGACTATTTAATCAATTATACCATAATTATTTATTCATTTCTGTCCTCATTCTGTTTGTGATAATAAAATAATTAGCACATTTTATGCCTTAGAACGACTAATCATTAAAACCATTTGCTAATCACAAACGGTTTAGTGCATTCATAAATTGCACACTTACTTGAAATACACTCGCCAGCTAATAAATTGTACGGTTTTACTTAAACTGCTTCAAAAAACTACTGCTGAACATGTATCCAGTAGCAGCACGATAAACAATTTCAAGGGTGGGAAAATAGCAACCCCGAATACGCTCCACCCTAAAGTGGATGAACTCTTAATTTACTTAGAAATAAAGCAGAATACAGACCAAAAAAAGCATAACCCCAACCGTCTTGTGAATGAACGGTCCACGAAGAAGCTCATTCATGCGGTTCGTCGCTTGATGCCGGTCCGTGGTCAGCATCCTATTCTCCTTCTCCCAGTCACACTGACGATCCGATGTGAGCGTGCGTACGTCTTCCGTGTACTCTCACTATCAACGGGCTGAGCGGCGACCGCCTCCATTGAAGGCCCCGATATTTTGTATCGATACTCGTACCTTATCCCCCCAAAAGAAAAAATACAACAACACAGGGTGTCTCGTGTGTCAGGGGTTCTACCCGAATCGTGGCGGAATCTGTATTAGTGGCTCGGATGATCCATTATGGCTCGCGTTCGTAAGCTTCGAGAGACGATTAGATTGTGCATGCGGGGTGGACAATCTTCTAAGCTCATAGTAGCCATCCCGCAATATATAAAGCTGCTGGATGGTTCGGTCCAGTCAGTCAGCCAGTGTCGTCGTCTTCGGTGCATCAAGCGCTAATCTACGAATACGAAAAGTCTGTAACTGTGCAGTGCGTGCGTGTGCGTTGTTTAAAATCCTTTAAGTGATCAAACCAATCAATATAAAACATGTTTAAAGTGGTGAGTTTTTTAGTACTCAAAAATATTTGAATCGGAGTAACTCGGGTTGTGAAGAAAAGTATTATAATAGTGAAGTAAAATTATATAAAACATCAAACAGTCGTTAGTAAAAGCTACAAATTCATCATCAATTATGGACTTAAACTAAACTAAACACTCTAAAGGATTACAAGTGTAACGAAGAAGTGAATAGAAGCATATTTGTTCATACTGTGTACCATATTTATTTGTTTTTAACATAAAGTGCTCAAAGATACATAAAACTTACTCATCTCAAGGTCGTTCTTGTGCAACCCGATTAAAAAGCTGAGATTTTGTTTCCTAATGACGAACTTTTCATTACCGTAGGAGTGGTTAACTAATCTCCCAAGTATATCGAAAGTACTAAACGTGTCAGCAATGAGCATGTCAGTGAACACCTCGCAATGGTTTCCTTTAACACGCTCAAAACTAAATTGTTTAATGCATGTTTTCTTCGCCAGCTCATTAAAATCGTCACTTTAATGGTTATGCTCGCACTTATGCACGCACCGTTTATTGTCCATTTTAATTCCCAGGTGTTTTTCCTGCTCGCTCTGGCTGCCGCCGTCGCGTTGGCTGCTCCCGCGTCGGATGATGCTTCGGCCAGGATCCTGACGCACGAATCGCGCCTCGAACCGGACGGTGCCTACTCGTACAAATACTCCACGAGCAATGGCATCCAGGCGGAGGAGAGTGGCATCGGGGGACAGTCAGTGCAGGGTTCGGCCTCGTGGGTCGGTGACGATGGTGTACCGATCGTGCTGACCTACACCGCCGACGAGAACGGATTCCATCCGCAAGGTGTCCATTTACCGACGCCACCACCAATCCCGGAGTACATTCTGCGGGCGCTACGATACATCGAGGCCAAACAGGCGAGCGGTGGCAAGTAGATAGGACGCAGCAAGGATGTACCGGAAGGCGGTTGTTTTGAGCGATTAAATCACCGTACATGCCACCCACTTGTCGACCACTTGTTGCACAGGTCATCTCCATCATCACATTAAACTGGCCACTAGTGATAAAACCCGATAATACTCGATGCACATTTGTAAAAAAAACTGAAATATAAAGCCTTTAATTGTACATACTGGTTGTTCTTGAAGAGAAAGAACTTGTTTAGCTAATATTGTTAGACTCATAGTCAGTCTGGGCATATTTTTTCAGATTTTGTGTTCCAATTCTGACATTAAATAATACTTATAATCAATAATTATAACTTCTCCACAGTCCAACAGGATAAATGATATCCTTTTCCTAGCTACAATACGTCGTAGGTGGTCCAATTAGCAAACTCACAAAACTGTAGGTATGCTGCCGTAAAGGAAGCTCAAACACTTCAGTCAACACACCGCAGAGAGCTACCACACGCTTGTCGATCAATTTGGTAGCGTATTTTATCGCTTAAATCTAAGTACCACCATCAAAACACCGCGTGACATCGATTGATGTGACGATTCGGTGAAGGCATTGATGAGCAGTCACACCATTCTGTCCATGGCAGGGTGATCGTTTGCCGTAGCGAGAAATTTGATACCGACGGTGACGGTGAACTGTTGGGAGTAAACATAAAAATAAATCACACCATTTAAAGGTGTTGTGGGTGTGATCGTACCATGCTATTGGTACGATACTGAGAATGTGTTTTAAAGCATCCGGTAGTGGAAAACATGTTAAAATGGAAGACACAAACTATAATTGAATGTTCCGGTGCGTCGTTTCTCGCTTGTTTGATCGTTGAAGTCTTTCGTTTCAAAGGCAGATTTTCAAAAGAAAATAGTATTAAAAATCTAAAAATCAGCTCTATTTTCATGAATGAAACGCCTTAGGCACTACAAACACGTTTTAATCTCAACGGCATTTAAAACCAAGGATTTAAAACCAAGGTAGAGACGCTTGTGCAATTATACAGGTAAACGCCTATATCTGTTCAAACATCTGTTCCAACGGATATGAGATATAAGCTGGTTGGCAGGATTGCCGTTGTTATTAGTGCCTAATATGTATCACAAGTGAAAAATGTTGCTCTCAAATTTGGAGCTGGAAGCTATTAATTACTTGCCAATTAAGGCACGATCCCGATCATTCACATGGTAGCCACTAAGAAAGAGATCAATGTTATTACACTAACAGTAACATAAACGAACCAACCTTTTTTTGTTACTCAATCCTGTTTTTGTTACTCGTACATCATGACTTTTTTTTTGTTTCGGCAGAGTAATAAAGATAGTGCCACAAAAAAAGACTTTTGACGACGTTTGCGATGTGGTCGTTTTGAACGTCATCTTGCTAATGAAGACGCTTAATTGAAAACGGAAACAAAAGAAAACAAGAAAACTATCTAAATATAGTTGCTTTTCGCTACCGGTAGCTGTTTTAAATCTACTTAGCTAAATGATAAGTGTATGGTAAACTTTTGCTGCGAACAAAAAGAAGCATCACATTGAAATGCAATTTAGGAACAGAAATATAGAAAAGTAAAACGTTTTAATATTAGGAGTATTAATGTGTTCGTGCGGTTTTTAACCAAAGTTTTGGGCTCTGTTTTGGCGAAATGGTAATTTATTCAATTTTCAAAATACTGTCCGTCACTTTCCACAACCTTCTTCCACCTTTCAGGCAACTTTCTGATCCCGTCGCGGAAAAAAGATGGCGGTTTGGCCGCTAACCAATCCTCCATCCATTTTTGCACTTCTTGGTGATTATGGAACTGCTGGTCAGACAGGCTGTGTTCCATCGACCGGAACAAATAGTAATCAGAAGGGGCAATGTCTGGGCTATACGGCGGGTGGGGTAGGACATCCCATTTGAGTGTTTTTAAATAATTTTTAACCGGTACCGCTATATGTGGCCTGGCATTGTCATGTAGCAATATGACTTTGTCGTGTCTATCGGCGTATTGTGGTCTTTTTTCTTTCAAAGCACGGCTTAAACGCATCAATTGTCGTCTATAGACCTCCCCAGTGATCTTTTCGTTTGGTTGTAGCAGCTCATAATACACCACACCCAGCTGGTCCCACCAAATACACAGCATGATCTTCGCGCCATGAATATTCGGCTTGGCTGTCGATGATGTGGCATGTCCGGGGTATCCATACGTTGCACGACGTTTTGGATTATCGTAATGTACCCACTTTTCATCACCAGTCACTATTCGATGCAAAAATCCCTTCCGCTCTTGCCTTTGGAGCAGTTGTTCACAAGTGAACAAACGGCGTTCGACGTCTCTTGGCTTCAGGTCATAGGGCAACCAATTTCCCACCTTCCGGATCATTCCCATTGCTTTTAATCGAAGAGAAATGGTTGGCTGAGCCACTCCCAGTGTCTGTGCAAGTGTTTTTTGGTTTTGTGATGGATCTTCATCCAGTATTGCCTCTAATTCTCCATCCTCAAACTTTCGTGGTCCTCCGGAACGCTCCTCATCTTCCAAATCAAAATTGCCACTTTTGAACCGTGCAAACCACTTCTGACACGTTCGTTCAGCTAGAGCATGGTCACCATACACTTCTACCAAAATTTTATGACTTTCGGCAGCCTTTTTCTTCATATTGAAATAATGANTCGCTTTTTTTTAGAACTTATTTTAGCCTGGGAATCAAAACACGATGAGAAGCGAGGGAACAAAATATTAAACTGCTACTGTTGCGCTCATCATTTACATGTCTTTAGGCTGTCTATGTTATTAGCATATGGTGTTAATGTCCACCATCATGGGCAACATTTGCATGAAATGCACAAATGTTGTTCTGGCTAACACCAGCATTGAGAAGCTAGGGATCAAACAGTGAATATCATTTGATAATTAGTAGCTTAATTCACTGAGCGGAATATACATATTTTCGGTACATGGGTGATAAAAATACAATGAACATGATTGTTTCCGATTGCTGCTGGTTGTATTTTATGAGACTTAGAGAACATGAGATGGCGATGGTGTGGATTATGCTGTTGCAAAACAAAACCAAAGAGGATTCAAATCATTCAACCCGAATTTGCCGCAAAATATCGAAGCTGAACTTTGATCGAGAGCTTTAAGCTCCGAAGAAAAATTGAAAGTTTCACTCGCCAAGTTTCTCCAATCAACTCTGAAGTAGCGAAAGTTGTCGATCGTGCAATCGTTTACGAACCCAAGATGTTTTAAGCTTTTGTACAAGAAATGATACAATTTAGTTTAATTCAAACTAGACAAAAACATTCTTGAACTGAACTTTTTTTTTTGTTTTTAATCTCATTTTAAAGTATTATACCGGATTTGTTGTTGTCTGTATTTTATTTCGGTAAATTCAATTTTTATCCTTCTTGTCTTAAGTTATAAGAAGCCATATTTAATTGAGCGTTGTTTTTCAAACTGCACGAGAAAAGGCAAACATCTCAATGAGTTACAAAATTATTTATTCTCATATATAATAGTATTTTTTCACTTGCTTGCTCAACCCTGTCTCAAATTCGAAGAGTTGTGCAAATTGCATACCGTGCAGGCGTAGAAGCAAGCGGCGTTTCTTGGTCTTTGTTTCGAAAGATGAAATCTATAAATTTTAAACTAGTGACAATTGACACATTGAAAGATTTACGCTACTTATTATTTTTTCATTTGTTTGTAGTAGAATTTAGTAGTTTCAACATAAGTTAAACACTTTTCACTAACACTAACATTAATTGGGCGGGACAATTTAATCCACATTAGTATGCAAAAACATTACTGCGCTTAAAATTCAACAATAGATTTTCAATTTATTTTTATGCCGGATTGCTTCTAAATAATGGAGATTTATTAAAAAAAAAATATAATAAAAGTGCTTTTAAATCACGCTTGTTCTCATTCAATACCTTGCGTTGCATTCCATCTGTGAGATCGTATTCGATCCGCAGTGCAATAGGGTCTGGTTTCGGGTTTCCCTTGCGTGGTCCGGCCGTTTGCGTAGAGCGCCGAAGATGTTGATGAAGATACTTCTTTTCGTAAGTAACGAAACAAGAAAGAAGGAAGCCAACAACAGCAAAAGGGTGGACCAACGGCCTCGGCCAGTCGTCGGGAAGATTGCGAAAAGCGCGTAAGCTAGGGCGCGAAAGAAAATGCCGAACCGGGGTGGGCGAAAGGAACAGAATGTGACTGCACTGCACGGTGCGCTGAAGTTGAATCAGGTCAGCCAGTGCCACACGATGATGACGGGTGAATCTTCCCATTGCCGATCAACGCTGCGATCGCGCTACACGGCATTCGCGTGTAAATTGTTCGGCGGGCTTAAACGGGCAAGATATTAAATGTCCCACAACAATCTGACCGGTGAAAGAGGATGCGACACGGTCGTATCTATCGATTGCACATAAAGGTACGACCACGCAATTTGGTTTGGTTGGGTGGAAACACGGTACACGCGATCCGTTATGAAGATGGTGTGATGATGAAACGATGACGTCTCGTGCGTTTTCAGACGAAAGGGAAGAAAGTGAGCAACTTTTGATTTCATTACAAACTGCGTGTAGCTGGGACATATGAATTTGTTCGACATGTTTCCTCAGTCGTTGAAGAACAGAAAGTATGTCAGTAGATGGAGGAAGGTGCTTTAAAAGAATTCTTGTCCAATTCGTTTCGGAAGTGGTTTAAACGAACTTAATCAATATTAGGAAACTTACTACAGCGTTACGCATCACCGGTGCATCCGTACGGATTCCACTAAGCATGATGGGAAAATGGAAGAAGAAAAAAATGCACATAAATGGCATGCTAATGAGCAAATACATTGTATTGATGTGACAAGCGTCGCACCGGGGACATGAGCGTACCTGGTGCTACACCGGTTCAAGTGGCATCGTTTGATTTAACCATTTATCGTACCGAAATGGCCTTCAAGCGAATGAGATGAAGCGATTCCATCTGGTACCAGGGAGCAAGGATGGGGGCGCAGGGTACCGAACCGGTCCGAAGGAAGGAAAGCGACTTGTGCATCTTCACGCCGGCGCGTCCAGCATGTGCGCACAATATGGTGCCGCGCCGTGAAGATGGTTGTAATTTTGCTGTAAAAATTTCCACAAGCGACGAACCGCCCGCTGGCTGGGAATGGTCCGGTATCGAGGCATATACATCAATATGCGTTGGCCACAACGTTTGGGGGACACGAGCCCGAAGCGTCCGGTGTCAACTGTGTCAGAAACATCGATAGGCAATGCGGTTGGACTAATTTGACCCCATGGGTTGAACCCGACGAATGCTTGACTCTTGGCGTGGTGGTGGACGGTTCGTTTGGGTGAAGGCCAATGGATGACTGGATGGAGCAAAAAAAAAAAACTCCCCACGGCACAAACGAGGCGTTTAAGAGCTCAACATGCAGATGTTGTTAAACGGTGGAAGAGAACATTTCGATTAGCGATGAAACAAAGATCCGCTTTTGAGTGGGTTGACACTTTTTCTGATTGGTTTTGTACATTGGATGGTTACGATCGGGAGATTATTCTTGTCGCTCGATTTAGAAGCAACTCAGTTGTCAGGGCTAAAAGGTGAAAATTGTTAGGGAAAGTAACATCAGCAATACACCTTTGCATTGCTTTTCTGCTAAAAAAAATCCTTTTTTTATTGTATGTCTATCAGCTGTATTGCGAAAAAGCATCTCATCATCCAAAGATGAACCGATCAATGCAATTGCCTAATTCCATCTCGTCAATATCGATCTACCGCCGATCAAATGCTACCCGGGTACAGGCACGTTCGAGCATGGCAAGGGTCAATATTTAATTACTCCTACAGTCCACGATCGCACCGGAACGGGTAGCCGGAGCGCGACGTGGCGAGCGATTAGCAGATTATACGTTGTCAATTTTCTCATTTGCACCTTTCATTGCGGGTTCGCATCGCAACCGAAGATAAAGTGCGCGTGTGGGCGCTCAATTAAGCATAAATTAATACATCCCATTTTCGGGTAAGCGAAGCAAAACACGCACACACACACGCACAGCAGCAGCCGAACATCAATCTGACGCACATCAGAAACCCAACCATTGGATGCCGCCGGTAGCCGAAAAGGTCAAACAAAATGATTAATGCTCCCAGTGGGTGTGTGTGTGTGTGATGGACGGGAAGAGAAGATGGAGTGGGTGAGGAGTGAGTGTGTGTGTGTGTGTGTGTGAGAGAGAGAGAGAGAGAGAGAAAGAGAGATGTTTCTTGTTTGACGCAACATCATTTCATAACGAGACATTTCATGAAGCCCCGTTACGGATCAGCCAAAAAAACGCACCCTGGCAGTACAATTTCCTGTATCGACCCTGAAACTGACAACGTGCTGGTTGAGGCATTGTTGCGGCCCACCGTCGCTGGGTTTTCCCTCCGAACCATCCCAAAAAAGAAACAAAAAATGGGACACGTCTGGGTTCAGCTCCAACACCAAGATAGGGAGCCTTTTATTTTCCAACCCGCCACAGGGACAGACTGAGCGCCACATTTTACAACCTCCCTGCTTGTCAAACTACGTGTCATTGGCCTCCGGTGTTGTTTCGGTAGCCAAATGAGCGATCGTGTTAGATGCCATGTTTTTCCACGCTGCTGCTGCTTTCCTAACTAATATGCCTTCTGTTAGAGGCAGCAACCGAAAATAAATTGTGCTTCGAGACAATTTCGAGACTTCAAACTTCCAAAAAAGATTGGAAAACATATCTCCCGGTTGGCTTGATGCGGGACATTCGTCAAAATGTGACATTCATGCATGTACCATGCCATTCTCAGCCGAATGGACGCACCGGTGTCTACCCACGGCGACCGGGCCGTGCGGTCGGGAGGTATTTAAATGTCAATTTTCGACCCAAGGCCACCAGAAGGCAGAAGATCTGACCGGCAGGCGGATGACAGTACCAGCCGGCATACGCTCCATTCATCCGTGCGTCAGGGGGAGAGACGGAATGGGTGACAAAGGGAGAGTGGGGGAGGGGAAGGGTTTATGGTTGGTGCAAGAGGAGTAAATGCTCGTAACGAATCGGTGTACCCCGTGGTATGCGATGCGCTATTGCATCGGTGTCCGCGGTGTCCAGTGCAAATGTCAAACGATTACCGCGGTGTGGACGAAAGTGTCTGCAGTGAAACGGTCCGAGAAGGTGAGAAGGTGAGACCTCCCTAAATCCGTGTTGCGGCACCGTACGTCATCGGTGCACTTGAGCGCGCGTGAAGAAGGTGGAATGTACCAATTAGTAATCATTAGGTGGTGCTTTGTTAATTGGTGGTACCAATAAATTGGAAAAACGGGGTAATATAAGCTCGATCTTGTGGGATATCGTGTAACCTATTATCCCGTTTATTATTGCAAACATTTTTTAATACGGAAACATACATTGGCTTTGGTGGTAAAATCATTAACTTGTTCAGAGTGATCTGCTTGTCATACCGCTTGGAGATATTCTTTTACTTTTGAGTATCAGTTTTTTGGTATTTTTAGAATCAATTTCTTGGGCTTTCAGTCAATAATTTACAGGTCTAGAGGAATATTATTTACAGATCAGGGTTTAGCATGACTCCGAAAGACTCCTTCTGTAAAGATTTAAGTAAATCATCTACATGACTAGAAGAAACATGGCGCGTTTTGTCTAAAAGGACTGAAGCCAGATAAGCGACGTTACTAGACCATGACCCACAGGAATTCGCAGTGTGATATAACCGTAGAAAATGTGTTAACACAAACAATAAGAAAGATAACTCACCGAAGATTGCAATACAAAACGTTATCCTTCGCCACGGATTAGCAAATTCGGAAAGATCTCCACCCAATGCCAAAGATGGAACGACAAAATAATCAAGTGTTCGAGAAAACTAAGAAGAAGAAGCCAAAGATGAAAACAACCCAACATCCAACGAACGCGAACCAACGCACAACAGCTATAATAATGTGCACGCAGATTTCTTGCAAGTGAAAATGTCAAAACGCTTCACGCGATCGGGGTTGAACCCTCTCGCACTAGAGCCATCCAAAGCGATCGATTTCGTCGATATCTTCTCGGCCGAAGACGCCGAGGGTGACCTTTTTGGTGACGAAGATAGTCCCATACCATTTGGCCGCCCCGATGACCCGAAAGGAAACGGAGGCCGATCAAGTGAGCGCAAAAAATAAAATAAAATACGACGAGACCCCCGAAAACGAGTCAAAATCCATCAATTATCCTGCTCTTCATGCTTCATCTGGTGGTCTCTTTCACCACCCCGTCGGGGATGTCGTTGCATGATTGCATTGACCTCTTGACCAGTAGCCAATTTTCGAAGCCTCCGGTGCGTCTTCATGCATGGCGGTTCTGTTTTTATTTCGTGCTCGCCGGCCCGTTTGCCTGCACTTGCATGTAAGCCCGGTTGATGCATGAAGCAAGTGGTCTTCTTTTATATATTTAGCGTCTGATTCACCGATCGGCACGCTGACCATCACGCTGACAGCCCCGTATGCTGATTATTTTTATGATGATTGCGACCAAACAGTGATCGGGATGATCGGCTTTCCCCATCGGGCCAGGAGAACTTGTGGAGTGCTCATCACCAACCACGGCATCACCAGCACTGCCCTGGCAGTTCTGATAACTTAATCGCTTTTCAATATCAATTTAAATCATCTTTTCACATTTTCGTTGCCACCGCCCTGTTGGCCGATGTGTTTTTAAAGGCAATTTTCGAGTGATGATAATTGACAATAATTACGAATGACAGTGAGCTACTTTTTTGGGGCAGCCACCGTTCTGGGGAATGCAAACCGTCTTATTAAGCATTCCGTCGCGTGAAACTGCTCGAGATGAGAGCTATGTTTACGTGGTTGTTTTAATTTTGGGCGATGTTTATTGGCTGCTTCGGGAACACGGCCGGCGTCCCGACCCGAAAACTAAAGTGGGTCAGAGATCGGGTGGTGCAAACAGTTCACGGTTCAACCACGGTCACATCATCATCGGGAAGGGTTCGTCGCGTGCTTTTTGTTGTTGTTGCTACTGTTTCTTAGTTCCCTTTTGGCATTGAGCTCTTTTGATGGGTGTGTTGCGCTTTTTTATTATGGAAAGCACTTGAAATAAAGCCGCATTGTGATGAAATTTAAAATCTGCATTTTACAACAAACCACCCTCGTGGTGCGCATTTTTCTCGCACTGGAAAAACACATGACGAAATGATGCTTCTAGCCAATTTTGCAACGTGCCTGGCGTTGACATTAAGCTGTTTAACTTTTTTTTTCTTCATTCCTTCCTTCTGTCTTTCTCGTTTGCCAGTTCGGCGCAGTGCAGTAAGGTGTGTTTTATTCGAATTAGCACGCGTTTTTTTTTTTTTTGGAGCGTTTTTTCATCTGATCGCGATGATGGTGGTAGTTTGTCGGGGGGGGGGGGGGGGGGGAGTTCCTAATTACACCCAAAATGGCCCTGGGACGCGATAAATCATCTTAAAATCGGCTCTCTAATTCTCAATTGAAACGGGGAATCTTTCGGAGGCGACACTCTCCACGCAACGACATTAGCAAATTTCATCGGCTAAATTTGTACTTTTCGTTTTTTTTTTGTTGATACCTGTTTCATTTGCCATATTTGGTGCTAATATCAAGGTCTGATAGCATCGTACTGTTTGTGTTTTTGCCAAATTTGATTAGAATCACAATTAATTAGCACCATTGTTGTTAGACGGAGGACTGCTTTTTTTTGTTGACGGACACATGTTGAAATGGTGATCATTGTTAGTGGTGGCATGCCTGTTCGGTCTGTTCATTATCGATTTATTGAGCAACATAATATAAATTTATTTAAAAATTAAAATATAAATCTAACTTAAAACCATTTCATCGTTGATATTTATAAAAAAAACATAAGAAATAGACTAAAAAGAAGATGTACTTAAAATGTCATCACTTCAGTAAGGCAAGCACTTCGTAACAGCTCTCTTTCTTGGAGCGCAAATAAATTACCCATTTCACTGAAACTCATGAATGAAATGCTTCCCCAATCAGTTTGAAATGAGCACAATGGGAAAGGAACTCGAGATGGGTGGGGTTCACAATCTTCACAAGATTGAAAAAAACATGTACTTAGATTGTGTCTTTCTCATGCAGCTAGAAAATATACATATAAAAAAACACTCTTATGCAACTGTCAATACTCTTCCGAACATGCACAACGGAGTTCACTGTTGCCAGTTCTGCTAGCTATGAGAGCTATGGGTCAAATATTTGCCCAACGCATTGGCATCGAACCGTAAGGAAATCGTTTCTGCATGCAGCAAACGGTCGTTCAAAAATCAAATCCACACTCATCGGGACAAGAGACTGCGCGGAACGGTGTGACGGTCGGGACAGGCAAACGAAGCGAGATGAGTGTGAAGAAATATTAAAATTTATTCGAAAATTATGATAAACAGGTGGCTGAAGGCAGCAATGTAAAAGGCGGGGAACAAGAAATGGAGGACATCGGTTTTGATGATTCGGTTGACTTTGCCTGCTGCACAGATGTTACAGCAAGCTGAGCTGTCCATTTTTACATGAGCAACACTGACGCTTCGGTGACTATTTTGTCTAGCGTGTGGCATCGATCAGCTTTACGTGTTGACCTTCAACACATTACAGCCGTGGACACAGTGTATTGGGGGGTGTTTTTTTTGTTTTGTTTTGTTAATTCCCAACGCAAACAGAAATTCTTTCTCTATCCTCGACAAACGAACAGGCTGAGAGAAATGCCGTCGAAAGGTTGCCAAAAATTCTTCCACTGGTAAATTACCTTTTCGATTCGATCATGATGAATTGCTAAAATTAACTGCGCCAACGGACGCATGAATTATTACCGCCCGAAGTAGCTAAAAATATCAACCCAGCCAATAACAACACATCCTAGGCGGATTTTTATAAATATCATCACTCGCACGATGCTCCATTAGACACCGGTTTCTGTTTCGTTCGGTTCGTTTGGAATAGTGCGTGTTTTTTTCTTATTCGAGATTTTTATCATCCCGTCGCCCTTGGAGGGTTTATGGTTTTCCAAGCCGAGACACGGTTATTTTTTTTTGTTGAGACACTCACCGGTTGGGATGTGGCTCTAGCGCACGCATTCCTAACGACGTCCGTGCGCACAGAAGGAGGAAACCTATCGGTTCGATGAGCGCTACCAGGATTAAATTGCCTGCCCCCGTACGAGGACATGTGGTTTTGTGGTGCAGTGTAGTTTTGTTCTTTTTTTTTTCGCCCTGTTTTTTGTATTCACTTCTTCCCCATTTTCCTCAGCGATCGATTAAGCGACCGATCATTCGTGGACGGGTCGGAAATTTGACGCTTAACTTAACCTCGTCGCCAAACCCCGGGGTACGACGGTTTGTGGTTCCGTTTCTGTACCGGTTTTCCGATGATTTGCGTTGATGTTTATGAAGCGACAAGGTGTGAGCTTGCGTGAACGAATTATTGCTTTCCGAACGATCGATCGATCGATTGATCGATCAAGTGGTGTGTTTTTGTTGTTGTTGTTGTTTTTGTTTATTTTTTTTTTCTTTTAAATGACTCACATGCAATCGACTTGCAAATGATCCGATCTTATCTGCGCCGAAGCCTAACCGAATGGTAGGTTTGAATGGGTTTTCTATTGCTTTAAACACTTATTATTCATAGATGGTTGTTTAGGCATATTTGACTCATTCTTCTATCTACCGTTGGAATCAGTGATCAAAAATTGTATTTTTTAAAAATAAAAATGCTTTAATCATAAACCTTGCAGGATTGGTTGATTACAACCATTATACAAGTAAAGATGTATAAAAAACAATATTTTATTGAACGAAAAATATGTTTTATCTTAAAACTAATATCGTAGCAAAAAGTAGGAAAGAATGCAAAAAATACTATTAAAAGAACATTTCCGATAATCGTACCTATCTAAATGTCATCTTGTTTTTAATAGCATCCTAAATTACTCTACTAAATGTCATATGAATGCTACAAAAAAAATTTACTGAAACATAACCTACGCATTAATTGACCGAAATTGCTTCTATTCTTGGCAAAACTCGCAACGGTACTCGTTTTCCACGTTTAGGCTTCCACCGAAGCGTTTCCCAAAGCAATCGGTTTGAACTATTGGTTAATTGCTGAACGGTGCGATTTCCTCAAACACACCAAACCAACCCAATCATCGGATGGCAAATTGGGTCCACTTACCTTGTGGACGCGCTGCTGGTGGCACGAAATCTCGTCCCTATTACCGGGTCTGACATTGATCTTGATCTTCTACAACACGGTCAGCGTGAGAGGGTGAATAAAAAAAAAACACAGCAGCAACCTGCCGTGAAACACCGTGCACCTCACGTAGTCGTGAAAGTAAAAGGGCATTCCGGTACATTCTGGTACGCATTTTGGCATCCGGCGGTGTGTGTGCGCGGTGTGGAGCGGATCAATATATGCAAACCTCCTTCCCCGGGAGGGGAAACTGTGACCAATTTTTGAAAACATCCTCATTAAGCATCATCATCATCCGAAACGACGTCCGAAAATAATCCTTCCATCAGTACAATCGATGGACACCTGCCATTAGAATTGGAGAGGGCAGTAGTGGAAACCAGACCATCAGCCATCAGGTGCGGTACGGTGTAGATTCTTCACGCTCGCCCGTAATGAGTGAGAGGTGTTGAAGGGTAACAGCTGCCACTTAACATTCGGCATTGCTTCCTCGCTCAGGTTCGCCGTTTCGCCGAAGATGATATTTTGCCCCCGGTGTGTCCCTCAGTGTTTGGTAGGGGCTCCAAAAACACACACACACACACACACTCACACAAAACTGTTGGCAAGATAGAGAAAGGGTGTCCGATCCTACTGCAGTGGGGAATCGTTACAATTGGTTCATCAAGATTCGCTTACCAGAGATGCAGTTCGGCCGAAATGATGCTCGCCGGGATGCGTCACGGACATGCGTAGAAGGAGAGGGTGTAGGAAGAGGAAAAGAAGAAGGAGCATGAGGAGGAGAAGGAGAAGAAGAGCTGTACAGCATTAACTGGCAAGCATCTAATTCGTGCGGAATGCGTTTGCAACGAAAGACTTGGGGGCACTGATGACTTACCAAGCGACGAACGCTGCGACATTTGTCGGGTAAGTTATTCGCCAGCGCCAGCCGAACGGTGGGAGTACCGGCATGGAGGCACAATTCGTTCGCTCGGCCCGATCTCCGCGTGCGGGAGGGATGATAGATCACGCAAGTGAGAGGATGGCACGCACAGTGTGGCGCATACACTCAACGCCACCATCGAAAAGGTTGCGGTGAAGATGTCAGCAAAGCGTACTGGAACCATCGCAAACCGATTGGGGATCTATCCCTTCCACAGCTTTCACAGCTAGCACCGCGTGTACCGACACGGTGACGGTAGTGGTGGTCGGCAAGATCAGGTGAGACACATCCCGATGCTTGGGGTCGGGTTTTTTTTTGTCATCCGGCCACTATATAAGCGCCGCGGCGGACGATAATTGATATCAGTTCTCGCATTAGCTTTTATCAAGGCACACACACCGGTCCGGTAAACTCCAAACGCTCTCGCCGTCAACATGTACAAGCTGGTGAGTGCGTAGCAACGTGAGATCGAGCAAGAATTGTCGCCTCCAGTGTAGATCAGCACCGTAGTGACAGTGATGTCAGCCGGGAATGGGCGGATGATTGCTAATAGTAATCTCACGCTTGTTTAAAGTGTGTTAAGTGGGACAGTGTGGTTTCGTGAGGAGCGAGCAAGTGCGCCGAAATGGTGTGACCGATTTGCACGAGTTTGCTCCCAGATGGCGCTAGTTGTGTGGAATATTTATTGGAAGATATTTTTAAAGTTTAAAGTCGCGCCTGAAACTATACGCATAGGAGTGCAGGTGGTTAATTTTTAAAAACATGTGAACAATACCTAAAATGGTTATTTTCGGTGAAATTTCAATCGTCTTCCTGAGTGCCATTAAGCAGTGCTACAAAAATAAATTTCTGTACGTCTACGGCACAATCTGATTTAAATAATTACCGCTGGACGTTGGCCCTCGTTGGGTCCTATAGTCCCTCTTTTTGCGCCTTAAACTCCACCTGCTTTCAGTGATGATCGAGTGCGTACTCGCAACTCGGCAGACCAGCCACACCGGTGCGCTTTGTTTTCGTGTTTGGTTGGCAAATGTTTGCTCATCCGATTATTTAGCATTACTGTCACTTTCGATTCGGGATCATTACTCAACACTGTCTGCAGCTTCTTCTTTTTTTTTTGCTCGTAACGTAATCTGACCAACTCGGGATTGTTTTCATCTTTCTTCTCTCTTTTCTTCTCACTGTTCCATTTTACGCAGTTCGTCATTGCCGCGCTGGTTGCCGTCGCAGCCGCCCAAAACCCACAGGACGCTCAGGCTCAGGTGCTTGTGTCCGATTCGGTCGTAAACCCGGACGGCTCGTACAACTATCGCTACGAAACAAGCAACGGTATCGCGGCCCAGGAAAGCGGTGTTGGCGGACAGTCGGCCCAGGGCAGCTACTCGTACACCGGTGACGATGGTGCCCAGTACCAGGTGACGTACGTTGCCGACGAGAACGGTTTCCAGCCGCAGGGCGCCCATCTGCCCGTGGACGGACCCGCTCCGGACCATGTCCTGAAGACGCTCGAGCAGATCCGTGCCAACCCGCCGCGTGACGATCCCAACTTCAGCATGGACGCACTGAACGCTGCCATTGCCCGGCTGAGCGGCAAGAAGTAAGCGCATCGTATCGGAGGTTGCGAAGCAGACAACCAGTCAGTCAGCGAACGCTTCCGGTGGACGTGTCCAGCTACGGACGTTCGAATGCTTTACATCACCTGACACATACTCCACTAATGCGTCCGGCTGGACGGTTGACGTTAGGAGGTTAGCCGAACGCCGGATCAAGCCAACATCTACAAAGATCTACTTCATGGGCAACACTGTCACTGCCATCCACTAGAGAATCTTTCCACTATCCCCGATCACTATCACTTTCCTACCAGACGCAATAATCTTTCTTCAAGCATGTTCTACTTACTTCTGTCAAATTCCTTTCCACACTATTGTATGTAAATAGCCCGTTGATAGTTTGTAAATAAAACAACCAACAAAAACTTTAAACATCTGTTTCGCGGTTTTAATTGACGCATGAAGACATGAAGAGTTCGACATAAAATGATCCACCCCAGGTGGATGATTCATCGTACTCGAAACATCTATAGCTTGGGACAACTTGGTTCAAACAATCACAGCCGTACCGATGCAAGACGCTTGCTAGTGAAACCTTCCGGCTCAAGGTTTCGGTTGCACGTGTGCTGGGCGCTAGCTAAAAAGCCATTGAGACCCCAGCTCTTAGCCGTCATAAGACTCTTACAATCCTACAACACAACAAAACCACCGGTCAGACATCCGTCTTTAGGTTGATTCGATTAATGGCAACCCAGCAGCAGCAAAGCCGTGAAATGCTAAACGATCGTTTAAAGATGCGGCTTTCGTGAGTTAAATACGAACCGTGCCAGGCCAAAGCAGACACTAATTTTAAAGCATCTTCCACCGGGTAAAGGTCAGCACACTAACTAAAATAGCATCATGGCATGAGGCAGCGTGAGAGGAATTATTTTTAGGCTGTGCTGGAGATGCACGCGGTTTATTTCAGGCTTTATGACGAATGGAAATTCCATGCGTTCTCATGCGTTTAATAGATTTTTGCCTTTAGTTTAACTTAAAGCAAGTAACCATTACATTGCATGTGAGCAGAAGGAAAGAAAATAAAACCTATACACAGGCACAACCTGGCCTGAAGATCTCTTTCTTCTGTTGGGTGAATGTGATGTTTCGTTTTCTCCACACGCGATTGCTTTGCGCGCAGCTTCACCGGCCTCAAGGTAATCAAGGTCAGGGTTTTCGGTGCATCTTTCACCGCCAGTGACGCAATCGGGTCCGAAACACCCAAGGCTTTGGGACGCTTTGCGGGCCAGATCCACGACACTGCACAAGATCTGCTCATCTTTCGTTGGAAGAGAGTAGCACGACTTGATGCTGAGTTTGAGACGTTAGCTTTCACTTTCATTCATGCAGATACATACACTCGGCTGGCTTGAGACAGTACTGGACAGTATAATATTGGGGGTCTTTGTGACTTACAAATATGTTGTATATGTTATGAAGTTTGGGAATTAAATAATATGCAACGAAAAAGAAAAATGATACTCCCAAGCCTGAAATAAAACAACAAACTGAGCTCCTGAGCTGATTTGACCACCCAATCTTCATCACACGACCCACTATGCGATGGAGCGAGATATTATACAATAATCCTTTCTTCTGGAAATGTCGACGGATCGTCTGCGACACCCATCTTCGGCCCATATTTACAGTGATCCTCTTCAACTTTGAACCTTTGAACGGGCGCGGCAGTTTGGAAGCGTGGAAATGAGGTTGACTCTGCAGAGTGGAGCCGGTGCCGGTGAACGTCGATCGGAGTACAAGTATCGGGCCGTACAGATGCACATCGATCGTGCCATCGCTGCCGAAATGGAGCGCTCCAAATTTGGCAGCCAAAGCCATGCCAAGTGAAGTGGCCAGGATGAGAAATGTTTATATTTAGCGTGATTGGGTGTAGATTTACAAGCGATGCGACGCTTTTGGGATGCAGTATTTCTTGTTTTCCCCATTTAATGTCGAGATATTCCAGTAACCTTCCCAACAGAACGTGACACCTACTTGTTTGCGTGAAGTGATAGCTTTAGTGGTGTGATGGTTAATTAAATTGGGCAACTCGTGTTTTATTTTTCCTTCCCTCACGTACGTAAACTATATAAAAAGTAACGCCTTCCCCTAGCTTCAATAACACGAGCAATTTGAAGCCACAAGACGCGCCTCGGGTCAAAGCGGACCCCATTGCGACCTCAGCGCCGGTGCCACATTACCTGGGCACCCGGATCGGATGATGATTGATGGTTCGAAAGCGTCCATCGGTGCAGTACACCCGGTTCGCTCGAGCTGATCACCACCCGTGGATGACATTGGCAATCGATGGCGATAAACATAGAAAGATTATCGGTGAAACCTACATGCCACAGCCACAGTTTGGGCGGGATTGTTTCATTGGCATGGAATTTCCATAAGCGCTCCGTTGCATAATAGGCGTTGTGCGGCCAGTTGGTGCGGCTAATCTCTTCACTATCGAAGGCTTACACACTCGAAATGCAGAAAGTTTTCGTCTAGCCTTTTGAAGGAAGAAAAATGATGCTTCACGGTGAGTTCAATGTCACCGGAATGATGTGTGATTTAAAAGGGCGAGGAAAAAAGCATCATCGTAATCATCATTTTATAGCAACTTTTTCTTGTTATTTTCTTTTGGTATATTTTAATGCAATATTTTAAAATATTGTTGATTGATTAATACTTTTTGTGTTGTACATCACAAATGTTTTTGAGTTTGAAAACAGTCGTAACAATTTTTACATATTCTCCCAAGCCCCAAGAGATGATCATTATTACTAAATAAATGTGGCGGATCATTTTTTCGAACAATTGGAACACTATCGAGGTGATGCAAATAAGGCATAAAAACGTCATCAATCACATGCGACATGCGTTGCTGTCCATTGCAGAAGATGTAATATTGATAGAAAACCCAAGAGAGTGAGAGCGTTCGTGACACGCCCTGACTTGCAGTGCATATTCTACAAATACCCTCGTTTCTTACGGAGTCCCCCCCCCTCCCACCACCTCCAATTGACCCGACGGTCGCCCTTCTGCCTGCCATTCCGACCGCACCTTCCCCGGACCATGCACTGCACCGAAGAGGTCAAGATGGTACTTCGTGCCGTGAAATATGTGCCAATAAATACCATCGCGCCGCTTCTCGGGCGACCCAAAACGGAACATGGCTGGGCAATGGGCAGTGTGACGATCGGGGCATTTAGGTGATTTAGTCATAAAGCACATGAGCAGAGACGTTCCGACCACACCTGAAACACGGTTGGCAGTGCAAGAAATCGATGAACACAACAACACAAAAAAACAACCAACGAATCTGTTAAGCCGGCGTGAAATAAATCGTAATCGAAACGAACTGATCGCCTTCGGGCTTCGGCGCACCGTAGCTAATGATTGCTCGAGCACTGCGGTCCATAATCACATGCGGCCTGAGTTCTGGGTTTATCCTCTGTGTGTGTGTGTGTGTGTGTGTGTGTGTGGATGCGATCCGAGTGCGGTCAAGGAAGTGGTCTGGGGTGAGTGTACCGCACCGAAATTGCAAACCACCGCAAGATGCAAAGTAATAGCGACGAAAATGTATGCATGGAACGACTTCGCTGCGCGATGATTGCATCGGACCTTACGGCGATGCATAAAGTATCGTGTAAAACGGTTCTTGTTTCGGTGAATTCGTACTCGAAATCAAGCTATTCAGCCGTTCAAAAATAAAAAAAGAGACAACGATGACCAATATTATGAAGAGCGCACCGAAGAATGATTAATAATAAAGTATCACTGCCGGCGTGTATCGATCGATTCGTGACGAAATCGCCGCCACAGCATGAAACTATGTTGCAATACGCACGTACGCACGGCACGATTATGGAAGGCGGCATAATCGATCATAGTTTTCAGATAAGTGATAAGTTATTGCTTCATAAACTACGGCATTGTTTGGGAGTAATGTCATATTAACACCAAAATTGTAAGGGTGATTACAGTTAATATTAATGATTAACGTAAGAAGTAAACTATAATAAATTATTTGACAGAAAATGTCTTATTTGTATTATTTTACCATCCAAATCAATAAAGTCTTCAGTGGAATGTTAAACGTAAAGCAATTTATATTTATACTAATTGAAATTGAGCAACTCTGGCCAGGATTTGCTGACTGTCCGATAAATATGTGTGTGATTTCCGGCTGCAAAATGAAACCCCCTGACAGGCTATTCAACTGAAATATCTTATGGAAGGCTTGGTCGTTTCTGATGGTCAACATTGACGGAAATTCCACAGCACACGGCTTCATTCTTCGCTTGACCCGATGTGACACGGACCAATGCGGCTTGGCTTTGTGGTTTCCCGCACATACTTGTCACCATTATTAATTCCCTACCGAGCAGCAACCCGGCACACAACCATAATCATCTTTAGATTAGCTGATCACCTCAGCATGCAAAATATCCCCACGTACAGACTCCCATTTTCCAGGAACTTTTTTGTTCGAGCACACATGCACAGCTACAGAATGCCACAAACGGGTGGTAGAGCGTGTCAAACGGTGCGACATATAAGCGAAAGAAATGGTCGGCGCGATCAACGAGCCAAGATTACGGCTGACACCTTCTTTGACCTGGCCGACCAATCCCGACGGCGACAGATTTGGATGATCCATTCAACCAGCCGGAAAGTGACAGTATGCATGCACGAAACGTATGGTTCACATAATGCTTGAAATCATTTTTCAAGCGTGATTTGAGCTGACAAGAAGTAGAAAATGAAAAAAAGAAAAAACTTACGTTTGTACGAGGAAAGAGACTTATTCTACAAAGGTGTAAAAGGAGTGAAGAATAAAGATCCCATACATGGTTGGTTATGCAAGAGGTTAAAGCTAACATTATTATACAATTTTGGGCTTTGTTTACTGCTTTCAAATAAAACATTAAATATAAGATACACGTATCAAATAATGGTAGAAGGATGTGGATGATATCGCAATAATTTAACTGTCTGTGTAGTATGAAGCAACTCATCCATTGCGTCAATATGGTTCCAAGTGTGGCAAGAACCCAGTAAACCATTTACTCGACTATCTTTCGTTGCCGATGCAAGCCGTAATCGTTAATTCACGACCTACAATTCCAATTTCATGGGATGAAAGGCCCATAAAATGATAACGACATTTATCATAACATTGATTACGAGAAGCGAAGGAATTGTGAACAGCATAGCAACACGAATCGGTATCTTATTATACAAAAGCTGACTAGCACAAGAATTTGTTTTATTTTTTAATATGATAATAGAATTGTTGTTTTCACGCTTGAACATACGTAAACTATACAATTTCAATGCATCTAAATTGTGCTATATGTTTCGATGATAATGATCAGAACACGAAACGAATACGTCCTGCCTCGGCATCTCTGAGTGGTGATAGCCGTTCAACATGCTCTTCAAAAGCGTCCAAATCTACCGGTCCTTCTTGGAGATCCATACCCTCACGAGCAATAGTTGCGAACCGATCTCCACCTTCGACCAAGAAACTGGTAAGTGCCACACGGTACTCTCGGAATGGGTTGATCGGTTCATATACCGGTCCTGTACATTGCTGGCATAACACCTCCAGGGAAACTAGTCGTCTTCCAGGTGGATTACTGATGCGGTACGTCACTCTCAACCCGGACACCTGTAGCAGATCCCAGGCCTGTACCGTACCGTTGCTCACTGTCGCACTACGAACACTCTCCTCCAGCACTGTCATTAGATGGTCACCGCGCAGAAGCAACGAAAACAGCTGATTCTCGAACGGCAACACCTCGAACAGCTGTTTGTAGGTGATCGTACCGGCTTGCAGATCACCTCGAATACCTCCACGGTTTTGCAGAGCAATGCCATTGTACACTGGGAAGAAGGCTCGCACCATCGAGTCGGTGATCAGCGAACCGAGCAAACATTCGCCTGTAACACAGTCCTGCCGAGACATGTCCACCTCAGATACGGCAACAGTACGATTTCCTAGGGTTTCCACTTCTTCTCGGAATGGTAGTAGTGCAGCCATCACTTCTGGATCTTCGGGCACGTTTGAGTCCAAAAACACCGGATTACCTTCCCACTGTTCAATCTCGCCATCTTCGTTGAAGAAGACTGTCAGATTGCCAACCAATCGACCGTAAGAGCCAGCCTGCACTACCAGAACTCGCCGTCCATCGGGCTGTAACTCAACCGTTGGATATTCGCCTTCGACCTCCAACGGGAAGTCCGCATCGTTACCACTGAACAGCACCGTGTTAGAGAAACCTCCCACAATGAGATCAACATACGGACCACATTCTCGTGCCATTCTTTGTTCATTATTATATCCGTAGTACGAAAGCACCACAACTATATCAACACCCTCGCCTGCTAACCGAGCTGACTCGTTACGCACTGCTTCGACGGGATCGGTAAATGTTAGATTTCCCGGACGACCGATTGCATCCACGTCCGGGCGGATTACACCGAGTATTCCGATGCGACGACCTGCGCGCTCAATCACAATCGAGGACTGGAAGTTAACAAACGACTGCTCGGTGGAATTATCCACATTGGTAAGCACAATAGGTGATTCCGATACGGCCATAAAGGGATTGAGGCCTTCCAGTCCATGGAAGAAATCGAACCGACCCAACGTCTGGAAGTATGTTCAGAATTTGTTGGGTCACAATTCTCGACATCTTTGTACCTTGCTCGACCAATAACACTCACCATTGCGTCAGCAGGCAACACGTTCAACATGGCCGCGACGACCTCCCATCGGTGTACGGTGTACCAGAGAGTACCTTTGAAATTACCGCCAGTGTTCACATACAGCGAGTTTTCTGCTTCTGCTTGTAACTGACGAACAATGCTCACATGCCGAGGATAGCCACCCTGGCATCGTTCCTGTCCGATACAGGTGAATCCTTCCAAGTTAACTTGATTGTACCGTGAGTATAGGTCGTTGAAGTGGATAACTCTCAAAGGAAACAGTTCTGCCTGCTGTGCTCTGGCGCAACACACCAAAGTAAACACCACCCCTAGCAGCACACTGATTCGCTTCATGATTCTTTCGCAAACTTACCACACCAACTGAAAAGCCGGACAAGGTTGGTTTTATAGGTAATGCTCAAATCCAATTCAATTTCACAACAAATAGCTGATAACGGGATAGACGATAAGACGCTTTTGGGAAGCCGTCCACGTGAGATTAGTCTATTATCCAATCATCGAATTCATGGCGTAACATATTGACAATGTTGAAATGCTTACAAATCTAACCCAATCTACATTGTAAACGTGACTTGAAGATGATAGTGGCATGCAACAGTGTAATCAGTGCATGAATGAGATCGATAACGCTTTATTTTCTCATTCTTTTCTTTGACTCACAGGGAGCCGATGTTGTAAACCGCTTAACGGAGGTCCCATTACCAACAATTTCCGACATCATCGAATGAAGAACAACGTCAGGAACGATACGGAGCGTTTATGATCGTGTCACCAATAAAATGGTGATCCGAATTTTATCGCAGTTAATGATTTTACACTCTGTTTTTAATTTCACATCAGTTCCAGCTCTTGTACACTCATTAATGAACAAAACATTGCAACTGAGCAGAAGGTTATGAATGTCTGATGTCCGATGCGACATTGACAATTCATCACATGTGCTCTTCCTCGGAAAATAAGCAGAAAACTTTGTCAGATACGTTACGAAAAATGCAAAGCATTCTTCAAGAACAAATTGTGGGGCATTTAATGGACTCTACTAGTACTACAGGTGGATTCTCGCAAGAAGAAACTTAAATTAAACACTGTTTAAACTGGTGTACGTACTTCTATCTAACTCTATATGTTTCGATGAACATGTTCCATGATGTCCGACCAATCAGAATACAAAACGAATACGTCCTGCTTCGGCATCTCTAAGAGGTGATAGACGTTCAACATACTCTTCAAAAGCATCCAAATCTACCGGTCCTTCTTCCAGATCCATACCTTCCCGAGCAATAATTCCAAACCGATCTCCACCTTCGACCAAGAAACTGGCAAGTGCTACACGATACTCTCGGAACGGATTGATCGGTTCATATACTGCTCCCGTACATTGCTGGCATAACACTTCCAGGGAAACTAGTCGTCTTCCAGGTGGATTACTGATGCGGTACGTCACTCTCAACCCGGACACCTGTAGCAGATCCCAGGCCTGTACCGTACCGTTGCTCACTGTCGCACTACGAACACTCTCCTCCAGCACTGTCATTAGATGGTCACCGCGCAGAAGCAAAGAAAACAGCTGATTCTCGAACGGCAACACCTCGAACAGCTGTTTGTAGGTAATCGTACCGGCTTGCAGATCACCTCGAATACCTCCACGGTTTTGCAGGGCAATGCCATTGTACACTGGGAAGAAGGCTCGCACCATCGAGTCGGTGATCAGCGAACCGAGCAAACATTCTCCGGAAACACAGTCCTGCCGAGACATGTCCACCTCAGCTACGGCAACAGTACGATTTCCTAGGGTTTCCACTTCTTCTCGGAATGGTAGTAGTGCAGCCATCACTTCTGGATCTTCGGGCATGTTTGAGTCCAAAAACACCGGATTACCTTCCCACTGTTCAATCTCGCCATCTTCGTTGAAGAAGACTGTCAGATTGCCAACCAATCGACCGTAAGAGCCAGCCTGCACTACCAGAACTCGTCGTCCGTCCGATTGCAATTCAACGGTCGGATATTCGCCTTCGACCTCCAGCGGGAAGTCCGCATCGTTACCACTGAACAACACCGTGTTAGAGGATGCACCAACGATCAGATCAACGTGCGGACCACAGTTTCTTGCCATTCTTCGGTCGTTGTTGAGCCCGTAGTACGAAAGCACCACAACTATATCCACACCTTCCTCAGCGAGCCGAGCTGATTCGTTACGTACCGCTTCTACAGGGTCAGTAAACGTTAGATTTCCTGGACGACCAACGGCATCAACGTCCGGGCGGATTACACCGATAATTCCGATGCGACGACCCGAACGCTCAACTACGACGGATCGTTCAAAGTTGACAAAGGACGGTTCTGCAGAATTGTCCACATTGGTAAGCACAACTGGTGTTTCCGATATGGCCATAAAGGGATTGAGACCTTCCAGCTCGTGGAAGAAATCGAACCGACCCAACGTCTGAAAGTGAGTTTAATATTGTTAGTTCACAATTCTTGCTATCTCTTTACCTTGTTCGACCAAAGGACACTCACCATTGCATCGGCTGGCAACACGTTCAACATGGCCGCGACGACCTCCCATCGGTGTACGGTGTACCAGAGAGTACCCTTGAAACTACCACCGGCGTTCACATACAGTGAGTTTTCTGCTCCGGATTGTATCTGACGGACGGCGCTCACCTGCCGAGCATAACCACCCTGGCATCTTTCCTGTCCGATACAGGTGAATCCCTCTAAGTTGACCTGGTTGTATCGTGCGTGCAGATCGTTGAAGTGGACAACCGACAGCGGAAATAGGTCGCCTTGCTGTGCCTTGGACAGGCTCACTAAAGCCAACACCAACAGCACGAGCACGTTGATAGGATTCATGGTTCCTTTGCAATGTTTCCACACGAACTAGCATGTCTGGCGAGTCTGTTTTTATAGTTAATTGTCAGTTTCTGTCCCATTTCACAACAAATAGCTGATAACGAGCTAGACGATAAGACGATCCCTGGAAGTCTTCCACGTGAGATTAGTTGCTTATCCAACCACAGAAATTATGTCGCGTCACATTGGCGACCGGTACAGTGGTCACTAATCTCTGCTCTACATTGAAAACGTGACACGAAGATGATAGTGGCATGTAACCGTGTAATCAGTGCATGAATGAGTTGGATAACTCGTTAAATACTCGTACGTGTTTATCGCACCCAGGGAATCGATGTCGTAAACCGCTTAGCGGTGGTCTCATTACCAACGATTTCCGCCGTCATCGAATGAGGAATAACGTCAGGAGCCGTACAGCCGTACCACGAATAAAATGATGATTCGAATCTTATCGAAGATCACGTACGATCCAACTCTTATACACTTATTAATTGACTGAAAATTGCACCTCAGTAGGAGGTTAGGGATGTTCGATGTCACGGTGACAATTCGTCGCATGTGTTCTTCCTCTAGAAGTAAGCAGCCGACCTTACCCGATGGGTTACGAAAAATGGAAAGCAATATTCAACAATCACTTGTCGGACATTTAATGGCCTCTCGGTGCACTCGGTGGTGGATTTGCACAGAGCAGAGATCTTAAATGAAACCCAGTTTGAACCGGTTTTCGTAAGCATCGACAGGGAACGCATAGGTGGGTGGAATCTTCCCTCATCTTGTGACTCCAACCTTTGACCGTGTGCCAAAGTTACCAAGGTAATCGAGTACCACAAGTCCACAAGTGTCACGCATGGATTAAGCTTTTTACGGATCATAACTTTAGTTTCGTACTGCGCTTACTAATCCGACCCACCAAACATGATCCATTGAATCGTGGTGTCATCTATTGGGCGAATAAACTTATCTCGATAACGTTTGGCAACTTTACACCGGTAAGCTATCATCTAAGCCTAGGAACCAAACGTTACCGGTCGGTTGCAAAGTTTAAAGTTGAACGTTCTTATATATCTGGCCGGCTAGACGGGGAATAAAATCGCAACGGTGCAATAGTGCATCAGCTTACATAACGGCCCTCACAGAAGATGCCACCGGTGGGTAGTGTAGCGCACCAGAATCCCTCCCAGCATCTTAAGCGATGCATTTCAACCGATGGTCGACACTCGCGTGGCTACCGTATTTGCGCGATGCGCGGTGTCAAATTGTCCGGCCGAACCGAGCGTAGTCATCCATCTTGAAATCCATCGGCCGACTGGACTCCCCCCGATGGCAACCGGTGTTGAATTTTGCATNTAGTGCATCAGCTTACATAACGGCCCTCACAGAAGATGCCACCGGTGGGTAGTGTAGCGCACCAGAATCCCTCCCAGCATCTTAAGCGATGCATTTCAACCGATGGTCGACACTCGCGTGGCTACCGTATTTGCGCGATGCGCGGTGTCAAATTGTCCGGCCGAACCGAGCGTAGTCATCCATCTTGAAATCCATCGGCCGACTGGACTCCCCCCGATGGCAACCGGTGTTGAATTTTGCATGCCGTGTACACCCGGCACACGGTGTCATCGATTTATGGTTCTTTACAGCTGATGGTCTTAAGCGGCCGGTGGAACCGCTTTGTTGGCTAAACCTATGGCGTGGAGTATCGCCGTGGCGCCGGGCGCAAATGTCGCTGTACCAGATAGTTAAAGAGCATCGGTAAATTAAAGTGCTTCTGCCGTGTGGTTACGAAGTGGGCATGTTCGACGTGAAAAATATCACAACATTTATGGCTCGCTATAAAACTTCGGTTGTAAATGACACGTAAATGAAACATCAATGTGGCATGTTTGTTTAAAGTGGGGCATGTTTTGCTAAGGCTGGCTTAGTGTATGGAAGATAATAAAAGGATATATTTCGCAACAGGAAATGAAAAGAAAAGGAAAATTTTAACATAATGGCTTTCTATAGAGAGTTGTAAGTTTATCTTACAATGAGCGAATTGCTATCCTACAAAAATAGTTGCTGGGAAAACCCTTCAGAAGAAGTAGCATAAAAATTCTTCATCATATTTACTCATAGGTAAAGGATATCTTGATCTCAATCTCAATCAATCATGAAAACAGCTTTATTGAAAGAGCTCAAGCGAGAAACATGTAACGAATACATTTAAGAAATGTGAATCATCGAGAGAAATCTTATAGCAGCAATCTTCCGTAAATTTGCAAAATGATAGTAATTATTCATTTTTCTGTTCGAGACAAATAAATGAGCTTTATTAGTGTTGATGAGTCTATTGATAGGATTGTCATATGCAAATAAAACGGCATAAAAATAGCTACTCAAAGTGTCGGTACGTTTGTAAACAGAAAATAATAGGCAATCGTTGCTCAACACAACCAATCCATGCAAACCAGCTTCCAACGGCAAACATCGTACCCATTGACCTTGAACAATTTACCCATCCGTATGTCTGACGGGCGTGCTCACCGACTAATGAACTCGGATTCAAATCTAGCCGGCTGCCAAGTAACGCCCCGAAAAGGTCATTGAGTTGCCGCAAATGGAGCCTGACAAATCTTCCATCCCATCTTCCTGGTATCATATTTCGCCTGGTTTGAAGGCAGCTGAGCTCAATAAATCACACAAGGCCGCTCAGAACAAAGCGTTTCCAGCACCGAACGGTATGGAATGTTGGAGAATCACCTTTCCTAGACCGACGCTGGTGGGCAAAAGCAAACGAGCGAAAAAAAGGTCTAATAATATTTTCAATGTCCTGTAAGGCGCCGTTTGTGAAGCTCGTGCAGGTCGCTAATGGGAAAATGATCAATTCCAAGAGCTCCGGTACGATTCCCATCGACCGAGCTGAATGGACCGGTCACGTCACTGACATTTACGGACAAAATCTTTCAGCTACCCTGTAGCTGGGCGAGCGATTTCTTTCGCGAAGAAGCGGAAAACCCACCATTTCAGCGCTTGTCAACGATCTGTCCGGAGGTGTGTAGCGTAGAAATTACAAGTAAATTAGTTCCGAGGTGATTCTTCGGATAGCTCTAAGCTGCTGCACAGAGAAAATCGTAACCAAGCTCCCTTACTGACGAGATCTTTTGCGCTGTGATCTTTCCGCGCAGTGAGCTTCAATTATTCGCTTCCAATGCTCGCCATGCTCTTACATCGATGACGTACGAGCGTTAAATATCACCCGAGGTTGCGGGTGAAGGTGGACTTCCTGCGGGTCCTCGTTTAGCCCAGAACTTTGTTTTTTTGCATCAGCCGGCCAGTACCCGACTGCACAACTGCTGGTGCGCAATAGAACAGCGAATGATGCACGCGTTACATCTCCATGGAGTTTAATGGGCTACTGTGAGCGAAGAAACCGATCCGGCGCACACGACACGTTGACCCCAAAAATCAGCACCATTCGTCATCCTCCTTGGTGCAGATCATGATGACTCGCTGGAAATTGGAAACCAAACACGGTTTCCAAGCACCGGCGCGATCGACCTACCAAGATCGAGTGACATTTTCGTACAATTGAGGTCGGTAAGTTGGGTTAAGCCCACCAACGAAGGTGGGCACCTTCCTACCGCACGATGGCCTAGACGCGTCGTACAAAAACACATGCTGCGAACGGCTAAAACCCGCGGTGGCATCGCATTTCCGGAGCATCGAAATCTTCCGACAGGTGCGAGGACTTTACACACACACACAAAAACGAATGTTTGGAGATGTCAAGGTAAGTCTATTTACGTGTGGCGTGTCGTGTTCGAAACGAGGAAGTTCCACCGAAAACGTCGCGATCTTCAGCCCGCGGCCTGGGATCGGCGCCGGAACTTTTAACTGACACACGTGCCACCCGTACGGAACAGAAGCAAAGAAGCAAAATCAAATAAAATCACCCTTTCAATAACTCGCGGTGATGCGGTGTGTAACCATCGCCGATTGAGCGTGCCGATCGGTCACATCGCACCATTGATCTTTGCGATCGTTTCAGCTGTTGTCGTCTTGTCTTGGGATCCCTTTGCCGGAATCTTCGATCGGCGATGTAACCGCGACCTTGCCATTTTCAAACATCAAACCCTATTCGGAATTGAAGAATTTGCTCGATCGTTGGTGCTGTCGCTGATGATCACCCTTTTTGCGAGTAGCGAGTTCACCTCGACGCCACCGGCCGCTGGCGCTCCACCGACCCGACCAGCGCTCATGAAAAATTCATAAACCGGACAACCCGGAGTTGGTGTCGCTCTTGTAACGCGCCACGGTAGAAACAATGTTGCCGTACACGGTGTCCGCCGCACATCAAATGTCCCATCCGGATAAAGTGTCCATATCGTTCGCGCCGACGCCGAATGAAGATGCAACGTTTCGGTTCGAATTCTTCACCCTGCATGCATGGTTTATTGCCGACAGGTTCAAGTGGATTTTTATCGTGCCACATTACCCGCGCTGTTCGGCATGTTTAGTTCGAGTCGAGTTTTTTTACGAGTGCCATTTCTAGGTTGCATACATCAGTTGCCGGTGATGATCTCGCGTGATCGGTCGAAGATGGCCAGCTTGTTGAGGGAGCAGATATGTTGTGTGTGTGTGTGTGTTTTTCTTCTTCTTACTTTATTACAAGCAACAGATATCAGTATGACAGATTTTTTTTATTGTTCTTCTTTTCATGAACAAGCACTTAAGCTCCCATAAGTGTGGGGGTAATGAACATAAATCGGACACTGTGTGGTAATGGAATGGTACCAAAGGGATAATGTTCTGAGCAATGGCGATTTGATCGAAGAGGAATGAATCACACGGCATCCATACTCTGAAAGGTCACCAAATGCATTATTTATTTAAGAGAGCTACTATACTAAGAGTATTTAATTGTAGTTGACTAAAGAAATTTAAAATAATCTTTTGAAAGTAATTTAGTGTGGATTTTTTAAATGATATAAATTCCCATTTATTCTTCCAACCTGTTCCATTTATGTCTTTATCATTCTAACAGCTATGTTTTTTATCATTCTGTTTATGAGATTCTGCATTAGACACGTAATTTGCCAACATGAAAGCTTCAAACAAGAACGCTCCCGTCCAATGAAGCTTGGCAGAAATCACAGTGCTTGCCATCGCCGGTTATGAATTTATGAGTACATGTGTGAAACGGTGCACGCTACACGAACGCAACTGAAAGCGATGCGAATCAAACGCAAAACGGATGCAACGGCGGTTGAATCATATTTCAAAGCGCATTGCAAATGATGCTCCAGTCCGGAGGTCGTACGGCGATGTACCATCAGCATCGTAGCAAAGCGAAGCAAGCCTTTATCTCGGCGTACCGTGCCGATGGGAGCCGATCGGCTGGGACGGGGTCGCGTATGGCACAGTTTGCCCGCCGCCGGGTGCTAAATGTCAACTTCATTAAATACCACGCGTCTCCATTCACCGGAACGGTGCGAACACAGTGCGGATTGGAATGTGTGCGCTTGATTTGATTGTTACCAGCCAGTGTGCCGGGTACGCCGGCAGCAGCTGCTGGCTTGACGGGCTGGCATGGATGGAAATGGCTTCCGAAGATTCTTATCCGGCTAAAGGATCGCGTTTGCAAATGTGCAGTGCATAATTTTTATTTTGCACAATTGGTAATTGAGACCCTTTGCTGGCTGGGAATAATTTATTTGAAGAACGTTCTTAAGATGACACTGGATGATGGTTGTAAATTAGCGTTGATCGCTTGTTTACAACTTCATTCCGACTTTAGTCACCGGTTTTTAAAACTAGCGGCCTCTCTTTTTGTTTTCGGAGCTGATCATCAAAACACAAAACAAATAATTAAAGGCGCAACATAATCGTTTACTTCATCCGCTCACACCGCTTAATGCTTATTTATCGTCACCCTTTGATGGTTCGATTAGCTAAAAGCGCGTTCGATCTCGCACACACACACACATACACACACATGGGCTAATGGTGTTGATCAACAGGAAAAGGTCAAGGCTGTGCGCATCCGGCACGGCGACTGCAGTCCTGCATTCCGGCAGCCCACTGCCCAACGCTGGATGCGGCGGCTTAGTGAAGGGTTCGTTTTTTTTTTTCACGGCTGTATCGCTTTGGTCACCAACCAGCGTTGGCCACCGCAAGCGTAATTAGTACCGCGGGGACCGTGTTGCTGACGGTGTGCCAGAGCCCGTAAGGTGTGCTCAAGTTCATCGCTAACCCTACCAGAGACGCTGGAACCGGCGTGCCGGTATACTGCTGACCGACTGATGACTTCGACGGAATGCTCATTCCGGGTTGGTCCGATGCCGGGTGTGCATAAATTACACAGGATCATCATTTGCTAAATCGAATTGACGATGGACGATGTTGCTTTGGTACGCATCTGTTCTAATGCTAACAATCGTGACCAGAAGCTTGGACGCTCTGTTCTCGCTAACCTGCAACCAATCAAGAAGGAATCCATCCACAATGGCACGTGAACTTCAGAAATTAAAAATAAAACAAGAAGCCTGCCATCGATGGAATGGCAGTGATGGGAGTTAATTACGAATGTCATGAGCGTTTGATCTTTTAGCAGATCACCGGCAATCAAAATGTAACACGAGAAGGTTATTACGGTTAGTTCGGTTAAGAGATTCTTATTGGTTCCGGCAGTTCGCATTCCATTCCGATGATGAATGGCAACAATATTTCCATAATGAGTGCAATTTAAGTTCAATGATTACCATTTTCTATTGTTTGCTATATGGTAAAATATATAACATTTTTATAACAATTTGTATGTAGATTTATCAACAATTTAAAACACTTTGAGATGAAGATTAATTTAAATGCGCTTAAATTCAATTAACACCGACAAACAAAAACCTCTCCGAAAGTAATAGATTGTTACTTTTTATGCGTAACCGTACAATCAATCATCCTAACCACATTCAACAGTCACACATTCATCGCGGGCTCTTCTGTATGCAATCAATCAACGATTATTTTCCCACCGGACAACATTTGTCATGCGATGCACGGTCCTGTTTTCGGCACGTAAGCATCCCACCCCATTCCCAGCCAAACACACTGACAGAAGAACTGACCCGAAGAATGCCACCCGAGGAATGGCAAATCCACCAGGAACGATTCCGATTCGGTGATGGGCCACCGCAATCAATACGCTCAATAAGTAAGATGAATTATGATTGATCCGTCTTTGGCAGCCGCTTTGAAGCGCCGAACCAGCGCCTTCTTCAGCGCCCAGATGTGGAATGCACAATGTCTGTCTGTATGCAATTGCGGCTGTGGTATGCAAAAATGAAAGTAACGTTGCTTTCGTTCAGTTGCTCAGTCCCAAGAAGCAGAAGAGATGGATGAATCAGTAAACAAACGGATCGTGTGAACTGCGGCAGAATGCATTATTGCGATTCACGGTGGGATGGTGAGAGATCAAAAGTGAACGATAAGAATGCAAATCGTTCGTGGGTTGAAATGAATATGCAGAATTCAATAGATAAGTGGTAAGTGGTAAATAATAGGAGTTAAATTTCATTCGCTCGCTGCGACTGCGTAATGTTGGAATTAGCATCTGGATTTAATTATTAAATGCATTAAAAATTTCATAATGGGCATGCTAAAAAATACTTTAAGGAAAACAAAATCCATTATTACCACACTTGTTGTGATCTGCCTTGTGTGTTTTTAAATTAAATTCATTGTGTCAATAAACGGCTCACTTGCATGTCAACTTCCATTTTTTAATTTCATCGCTTCACTCTAACCCAAATCACTCAAACGATCATCACGATCGTCGTGCGCTAGTTATGCCTTATATCAACCGCCACCCCTTATCCACCATGTTAACCTTTCCATTGCCTTTGCATGCCGACGGTTCCCCTTTTGGGAATGTTTCACCGATCGGTAATCGGCGAGCTTGTTGTTCTTGTTTCTTGTCTCTTCAAATGATGTTCCTTCCAAAAGCTACCACGATCTGCTACCTTGCGCCCTGGCATCCCAGTGTCGCGTTGCAGAAACTTCACCAAGGCCACCGATGACGTCGGTCGGTGCAAGGTGTGTCCCTTCGTGGCTTCGTGGCTCGCAACGTAACCATCAGTTGACCCCCTGCTGGTCGATCACACCGCTCTGCACGGAACATGCACGTAATCGCCGTCGCTGTACGAGCAAGGATGCGTTGCGGTGGACAATTACTAAGGTAAAGTATGAAACCAATTAAAAAAAAAAAAAACAGCAATTTGAGTGACTCTGCTTACGATTGAAATGCTGAACAGGTGCGATGTGACACGATGTTAAGCTAATTATTTAAGAAAAATACCCTACACCGTTGGGTATCGTCGTTGGTGGTTTCCTTTTCAATTATCCTTGGAGCGTTTGGTGCGTCCCGGGTGGTGTGCCTACCAGACCAACGACCAACGATGAGTCGTCCACGGTCACCTTGGATTAATTGTAGGGTCACCAAAAGCTTCCCACAGTCGGGGAAAGTGAGTAACAGACGGGTAACACACCGTATCCGAACAGGTCCCAGCGAACATCTGCCGGGTGGCCTCAGGACCCCCAGACCCACCGTACGCCGCTCCACTTGCGTGATCGATTAATCGTGCCGTCATGATGACAGCCGAGCATAATCCAGCCTCGCACGCAATCAAAATAGGCAATGCCGCTCAAGAACGGATACGGTCCCGCAGATCGCTGTGGGTGTCTTATTTACAGGGATGGAAGCAAACAAAAAAAAAAACAAAAAACATCCCCAATTGCCGCAGGCCATCGCCGTGCGTGGATGGGACCGATGGGATGTTATGGTTCGGATGAAATCTTCGCTAAAAAGTTAAGGGGAGATTTTTATTTTTGTTTACTTATTTGTCCCACCAGATCCGGTACATGGCGTCCATGGCGCATCAAATGTTCGTACGTGTCTGCGTGTGTGTGTGTAATTTAGTCACCAGCAGTGTCGTGGTAGATGGTTTGGGGTGGCCTACCTTGGGTGACCTTGCGCCTCCGAATGGCCTGCTGCGTTACGATGCGATTACCTTCAATTTTGTTTCTGTATCGATTTATAATGTTTCCGCTCGTCCTATAATTTATGTTGTTTTTCGGTTTTCGTTACCTTTGTACAACCATGCGGCAGGGTTTTAAATCGGCGGAAAAGCAAACCGTTTCCCCATGGTGAGATAATTACTTTTATGAGCCACCACGGCACGGCACCAGATTTTGGTTCCTCTTCTGCTGCTGCTGGATGGTAAAGATTGATCGAGCGATCGAATAGTTTGCGAACTATGTTTGGCGATCGAAGACGGGTTCGATAAATATCTTGCTTTATTGATTTTAAATCTTTTCTAGTGATTTGTGCTACAATATGATACAAATACTGTTTGCTTTCCGTATTAAGGATTTATACCAATTCGAATGGTAGAAAGAATATGGATTAACTAGATGTAAAACGACCGAATTTCTTGAATGCTCAAAATCTTTTTCAAAAAATAAACTCTTACTGCAACAATCGATCACAAGCCTTCGGTTTGGGAAGCTCCAGCATGTTCGGCAAATGCATCAGCAATGACTTAACGAGCGCAAAACGGTGGCGCATCGCGAAAAGACATTTAGACGCGCTTAAGCAAACACTCAGCGCACAACACCAACGCGGTTCCAATTGTTTGTCTGTTCGTTTTTCTTTCTTTCCTTTTGATGGTTATTTTATTTCAACCAAACGCGCGACATATGTTTATGGCGACGGGTAACAGCAAAACATTTACATCCCCAAACGGTGTAACTTCCAACCAGCTGCAACTGCAGTGGATTTGTGGCAAAAGCATTCCCCAGCAATCGTCTGCCGTAGAAAAGTAAGCGTTTTTATTAATGATTTGCCAAGACACTTTGATCTTTGCATTGCAACGGTAGTTTTGGTCGGGCTGGTGTTAGGGAAGATGCGGCAGTGAACGTGTTCGTTTTGCTCTTTTTTGTTTTTTTGCCCTCTGCTGCTGTCTGGGTGTAGATAGCCATGATCGAGCGCTGAATGCTGGGACGCCATTTTCAAAGTGTGAGGAAGGTACGGTTCGACTGTCTGCTAGCGAGACGAGAATTCGAACACAGCATAATTGGTAAGGTCGTCTGGTAGTGATGTTTCGAACACCGTTCCGCCCGTCGTACTTTCGTCGTTTGCTGCTGATCGCACCTAGGACGCCCACAAAGGGTGAACGTTTGCCTTACGCCCACTTGCACTATCTGCCATCTACAGCAGCCCTATACCGCTGTCGGTGTTCGGTTGCTTAAAGTGTCAAAGATATTATCGCCCCTTGGCTTTGTTTGGGAGCTTAGGGCTGCTGAATGTATGGGTAACTATTTCTGGAATTGCAAGTATTATAAAAATAATGTAACAAAACTATAACACTTCTATTCGTGACCGTTTTATGTTGCATGAAAATGCAAAAGAAAACACCTTCTTTCAACCCATCCAAGCGCGTTTCGTTCTTTCACTTTACCGTGTACACAATCAATCGTTCCTCATCTTCATCCACTCGGGGTGGGGAGTAAATGTATGACCCGTTTCAATCGCCATCAAAATGGCCGTTTGGTCAGTTTATGGTGATTGCACCAGAAGGTTGGTTGAACGATTTTTCCGTTTTGCTCAAAGCCGGCCGAAGGAAAATTAGAAATAAAAACAACAGCAGCAACAACCCCCAGCAACGATTAAGCTGTAACCGAATTGCTAATAGTTTTACCGCCAGCATTTAGCGGACCATTGCTTCAGCCATGTGCTTCTTTTGTGTTGTTTTACAAGCTTTCATACATTTTGTAATGTGGTTTTGCAACACCGTTCCCTTTCCTGGTGGCTTCGCAGGGAAATGCATATTGTGTTTTGAAATTATGGATGGAGGACAAAAGGTTTGGAACAATTTAAAGCTTTTAATTAGCTTTTTAAATAAGAAATAATAACTAACAGATTTCTTACAAATTTCGTCCATTTTTAATAGTAAGTTTGTCATCGTTTGGCGCACAATGAAATTATTTAGTTTCTTACCAGCCCATCTCAGCTGAGGTTTTTTATCTAAATAGTCACGCCATTAGTACCTGTCCATTTGCTGACTTTATCTGTAATGTTTTAAATTAAACTGTCA
>CM032178.1:6782304-6811283 GCA_018908115.1 Anopheles rivulorum
CTGTATAATTTGAACCATTTATTCCATAACCGGTGGAATCTGTTCGCACAACTGTATCAGATACAGTGCGGTGCAGTGAAGTTCTCATATCTTTTCCCTACGAAACAAATCATCATTATCGCCGGCAAAACAGCGTGTCATTATCGCCCTGTTTTGTGTCAAAACTTCACGGTCATGAATAAACAAGACAACACGAAAGCGAGAACAAAAAGGAGCAGAACAGTTTACGTTACATGTGCGATTTGTCAAATTCTGCAATTCCAACCAAGTCTTGCCCAGCTACGAAAACAAAAAGGTGCAACTCGCCCACTTCAATTCACCCACCCGTGTCCAAGTAATGCTGATCGTTTGTTGTTTGCCCGCGCGCACACACCGATTTAGCCAGACAACGATCACGGCAAGCCATCATTGGACGTGGCAAGAAAAGAGCCAACGCCGCCCCATACTAACGCCTCACGGGTGACAATGGCTACCTGCCTGCCACAGTTTTCGGGCTGTGGGAAAACTTTGGTTCATTTTTTCGTTGCTGTTTGTTGCTGCCCAAAATGCATTTATTTCGGTGCTTTTTATTTACCTCGCTTCTTTGGGCCGTGCAAAACCCACAGACTAGAAAACACCTCGTGAAACAATAAACGCGACGCGATGCATTCTTTGTGTGTGCACGCGAGGGCGCTCTCGCCATGATCTTTGATCTTGTGGGTGGGTTTTGTTTTGACGTGTGAACTTTTTGTACTTTGCGGAACGGATTCCGCGGAGCGAAGCGGCGTCGGATGCGTGGAATGTTCAGCATACCAATCAAAGCCATAAATTGCGACCTAAATGATGGAATGCACACACACCATTGCTTTGCCAAAAATTTTAATCGCTACTGTTTTGTTGCGGGCAGATGTAATGAATGCAGCTCTGGTCTGGCATGTCCGATGGGGCGTTTGATTTTTTTTTCTTTTCTTTCCATACACCGAGCAGTAACTGTCTAGCGACAAGCGCTGCATTCTGTTGCCTTGCCAGACGGCTGTGAAACACTGTCACACACAACGTGCCTGCCTAATGGAGATTAGATGGGGCGAGAATTAAAAATGCATCTTATGCAAATATTGATCTTTACGATGTGCGAATGAGCGTTACGCTGCCCGAACTTGCCCAGTCTCGTGCAGTACACGAATGACGGTGATCGTAGCCGGTTTGAAGCATCTCTTTACTTCCTTTCCCTTCAGTCCTTCCATTCACTATCTCCACCGGATGACCGGGTGACGATACAATGCTAATAATCAAACAATATTCGAGTTTAATCGGAAATTTAATTTTAACACACACACACGCACACATGTTGAGCGATGTGCGATATTGCAAAAAAGCCGGTTCACCTCAACACACAATACGGCCTATTACTGATGATGATAAATTTAGTACCATCACCGATCCTCCGCACCGTGTCATGGGCGATGGAATGGATGAAAAATTAGCTAGCTTTCCTTTCTGTTTGTTTTTTGTTGCTATTATTATCATACAAGCAGCCGAGCCGAGATGCGGAGACATTGCACCATTCATGCTTTATTGGCACATTCGCCTGATTGGGGTGTATACGCGTCCACACACTAACGCACGCCAGAAGAGAATGCGAAAAAAATGACAGAAAGGTGGGTTCGTCGCTTACTGTTTCGTTTAAATCTTTTGCCAGCTGTTAATACGAACGGAGTGACATGGCTGCGTTTCTATTTCACAATCAGTTTTGACTGACTTTTTTAGTACTATTCAAGCTTTCTGTTTTACTAAACATATTACTCTTCGCGGACAGGAGTGCTGGTTTTGAACCAAGATAAATAAGAAAACAAAATAACCATTTACACAACGAAACGCCCCAGAGTCTATCCTTATCGATCGAACTAGATCAACACAATCGATAGGTTAAAACTTTCAAGCACACCAATACACCCGACCCAAAGTGCAACCTCGCCTCTTCAAAGTGCCCCGGGCAAGGATGCAAAACCAAATCCACCAAATCCCGCAGAACGGTGTTAATGGCTGCTTTATGGTCGGTTTCAAATCAGCGCCCATTTGAAAGTGTTATGATCCGTTCGGTTTCAGTTCGTATGATGCTGAATGAAGGAGGATCAACGCCGAATGTATTGCGCTCTCGTGCTACCAGCACCCAGCGGGAGATTCAGTGCGATTCAATTAACTTCCAAAACCGAATGATTTACGCGAATGTCAATGAGGTGCGAATGTGGTTTGTAAAGTAATTAAATCAAATTCAATTTCTCACCATCATCGATTTGAGCACCTTTGACCTAGTGCATGTCGCACTGACCTAGAAACGATCTATAGTCAAGATTGACATCTATATTATTTTGCTACCTTTTAAGCAAACACTTCAAAAGTTGCCGTTTTGCAGTCATTCTTTTTTACAACTGTTAATGTCAGCGTGATAAAAAAAATAACAGTCAAACACTTTGTTCACTGTTTACCACTCACACCGAATCGTGATCCAGTCAAGTGGCTATCGTTGTTTAAAGTAGTGTTTGAAGAAGACAAAAAAAAAGCCCAAAATGTCAGGTGCCAAAATTAACACGTGCTGCCGGCACTTATTACGGTGTCAATTAGTTAAAATTAACCTGCGAAACGAGTAAACATTTGCATTGCAGCTGCGTTCATGCGCTGTTCTGTAGTGCTTCGAGCAGGTTTCGTTTCCGTACTATTCATAGTCTGAAAATCGGGTCATTAATATATGAACAACGCATCGCACAGTATGAGCGTCAGATACCAGTTTAGCAACCCGCCGCAGACTGCTTACAACTCATTAGAGAGGTTAATGTGATGTGTGTAAATTGCCAGCTTGACTGAGTCGCGTCGCTTTAAAATCAGGCAAACATTAGAATTATTGATGAGACACGCTTACTCGCTACGATGGTGTGACTTCTTATCCCTTACATTTCAAGGTATAAATAAAACGATATTAAATCACAACACATCATCCTCGCAAGTTTGACTTATTCCGTGTCTTGCTAGCACGTGTAGGCGCCACATGGTTAGCAAGGCGCCCGTAGCTATCGAAATTATCTACCGCGTGATCTACGGACGAGTTCCATTTTCAACACCTCGTCCACGTAGTTATGTCTCGTGTCGATCTCGGAATCGCGGAAGAGAGCCCCATTAGCTGAAAGGCAAACGACAAGTTATTAGCAATTATTTTGTGCAAATACCAGATCTGACCTTTCCTGCCTTATAAGCGTCCCAATTTGTTTGCAGATGAGATGATGAGGTGATTGTAACAAAATATTAATAGACCGCTCACTGGGTTAAGAATTGCAATGTTGGCTAAATATCAACATCACACCAACTGTTGTTTATCGTGTGATTGAAGGTTAACTGATTAGGAACTGGTGTTGAAGCCTTTCAATTGTATTCACTTTTTATACCACATCACATCCTCCGAGGGCAACATATATGCCAGAAGTAACGTTTCTTAAATTAACCTGCAAATAAAATAAAGTGAGCCGAAATTACATCGTAAATATCCAAAAATTTATTGCGACCATGTACCTTGAGAGGTGCAGTATCATTCAAGCTCAGAAAAAAAGGAAAGGCCCAGCGCGAACATTCGATCGAAAGTTCAACCGAGCCGTGCCAATAAAGTATGTTGCAAATTAGTGTTCAGACTTTCCTTTTGCAGCGTCAGCCGTATATTTGGGTGTTTTCTTATGTGTTGTTTCTGATTGTATATCAATATCGTTTAGGGCCATTTTTTCAGATGATTTACTGTGGCTTGTGAATATCAAACGACGTAGAAATAAAACACAACTAATTTGCAACCGCTTTCGGCGTTATGATCAGCCCCCAAACTTTATGCATTTTCATCCGGAAGCGAACGCAAATCGATTGAATAATATTGTTTTGCCCCGAAATCGAAAGGTTACAATCGTTCGCATTGTCCGACACCGATTGATGAATGAATTACCAGTTCCTTTGGGAAGTGACTTCAACGAACGCGAAAGAAGGAAACCGAATCAGGCCCGAAATTTGGCATGATTTTGTGGGGGGAATCAATTTCCCCCCTTTTACTCTCTTTCACTCAAGCACATACGCGCATTACATTTCTTTGTCGGAAGGCATAGATTTATGCCGATCGCTGCTAGAGTCTTCCACCATTAAACAGCAAACGGGAACAGAATCCCGCTTGGCTGTCGCATTACGCAAGAGGTCAAATGTGAGCTTGATTTATTATTACGATCGAACGATCGTAAGCATGGTCCAGTTAAACCGGGACCTGGATTGTGCTTCCGTTTCGGTGAACCACCTATAACAGGAGCGGGTCCATATGAGCAACGCACATTACGTTGCTTCACCCATTGTTGTATGTGACCCGCACATGTTTTTTCGGCATTAATAACGCAGTTAAGGTAGTGATACGAAGATTTATGTGACATTACATCGTCATCTCTCTAAACCTTCGCGCGCGAGCTTGTTTGGGTGAGAGTTTTTCCAATCATAAATTCCACACTCGATGATTAAGTATCGCAAAATCGATGCTCGTGTAGGGTTGGACACGGATACAAGCAACAACAAAAAATAAATACAACCATCCATTAATTGTGCCTGAACAGAGCTGACCTCCGGACTGGAACGGAACGCCCGAACGTAAACCTTGCCGAAGAAGTGCTTTGACATTTGGATGCGTCCTTTTGCCAAAAATATGCTCCGTTACCATCGGCTTTTCTTTCTTTCTTTCTTTCTTTCGATCTCTCGCTCACTCTCACAATTTCGTTCCTCTTTCGACACTCATACGAGCTTATGGGATGACCCGAAAATATAAAACAACCCCAAAAACCTCAAGGCCTAGTAAAGATGAGTCCGTGCTGCAGCAGAAGCTGTACGCATAGTGACGCTCGGCACCAGCGCGAGCACGTTGAGATTTTTCGAGGACGAAACCTGCCCCAGGACATCGTTAAGACAGATGCCGTGCCATAATTTCAGCTCTTCGCTCGCTTCTTCGATGCCCCCTGTTTTGCTTCTACTGTCCTTTTATCGAACGTTGGGTATATTTTTAGGTCAGCTCACTCGGGTGCATGCCTTGGTGCAGCTGATCATTGGGTGTTGCCGGTTACAATGACCGATTTGCAAATAGTCCGGTTGCGTTACGGGTAACTAGAGACCGCTGTGTAGCTTCTTCTCGCAACGAAAGACGTACACAAAAACATGCAACATCACTAGCGGCGACCATTTTTCGTGAAACCTCGATCATCTTCCCAAACACAAAAACAAAACATAATTAAACGGGTTTACCGAGATCATATTTTGGGGGGAATTTTTCAACAATGGAAACTTCTTCTTCATTGCATTTCCCGCTTAAATATGCTTTATTTAACAAGGTTTACAAGTAAAACCAACTACACACTCATACGTGGGTGACCCATACAAAAGACATCAATGAGCGAGGTATGCAACAGCAAGCGACGAACCTCTACTGCAACTTGTCATTTCACTACCAGCATTATATCGTTTTCATTCATCATTTACTGTTGCATTGTGTAAGTGTACACATATATGTGTGTGCGTGTGTGTGTTTGCAAATGGATGAGTACAATTGATCATACTCCTTGCACCAATTTAACTACCGCGGACCACCGCTCTACGAAGCGAGAGGGTTAAACCATTAAAATTCCCCAATTTTCCCTCCCCAAAGATGCATCCGACATACGTCCACCACTCTAATAAGATTAATACATCCATCCACTTGAGTGGTTTTGAAACGAATTCAAACTAACAAAGGCTGTAACAACGGTTTACAAANATATGTGTGTGCGTGTGTGTGTTTGCAAATGGATGAGTACAATTGATCATACTCCTTGCACCAATTTAACTACCGCGGACCACCGCTCTACGAAGCGAGAGGGTTAAACCATTAAAATTCCCCAATTTTCCCTCCCCAAAGATGCATCCGACATACGTCCACCACTCTAATAAGATTAATACATCCATCCACTTGAGTGGTTTTGAAACGAATTCAAACTAACAAAGGCTGTAACAACGGTTTACAAAGAAAAAAGAACCATAATACTTGGCCGTTAAACTAGAGTGGGAAATCTAATCGTCATCATTCGCTTTCCCATTCGCTCCCGCATGCCGGGCGCACGATTGCGCAGCTTCCACATCATGATCGGCACCTCCCGCAGCTCTCGGCCACATCCTTGCTTAATGAAACAACTGAACCGTGCCAAAAAGGTCGAGATGTTAACGCCTGTAACTAAATGTGTGCCCCGACCTGGAAGCCGCCAGCCCCAAACATTTACGCTTATGTGCACTCTCTTCTGTGCTCCGTTCCCTACCCCGTTGGATGCATTTTTTCCACCCTGCAATCCGCTTCTCTCGCCACCTTCGGGGTGGGCCTTCGATGGCTAATGCTAGACGCGGCTAGTTGCTTCGCGTGTACACATTTATTTACAACATATACATTTTTATCCCACTACCGTGGCCAACGTAGCCATCCAAGCTTTACCCTGATGGTGGGTAGATTTTTTTCCCTCCCAAGAAAACACCATCGTAAAAGCAGCCACCCTTTTTCGAAGGGTTTCGCATCTTTTGCATTCGGCCACGGTTTCGGTGGCGGATTCAATTTGCGATCGTTACTGCTTCACTCCTGCTGCCCACAGCACGCACAGACACATGATCGCGCCTGCAGTACAATCCTCCATCTCTGCTTAAATCCCATACATATTCTGTCCCTTCCTATCGGGGAGGGATGTTCATGACGAGGATGACGACTTGCCTCCCCTTTACCTCTCTCCCCCTCCCTCCCTCTTCTACTCCGTCGTCGTCTGTGGTCGTCTTCCCTCTCCTTATGCTCCCCGTACCATGCCAGTAAACCAGCGATCACGACGACGATGAGACACAACCTTCGCTCCCTTCCCATACATCCTCCCGGTACGATCCCAACACTGCCGCCCGTCTTACCCCATCTCTCCCATCACCTTTCCATCATCTCCTTCTCCGAACGGTAACCGTAGCCAGCAAAACCCCAACGGTGGTGTGGTAAGGTTTGGTTCCTTCTCCCTCCAGCGAGGTTTGTTCGGCAGTAGCCACCCGTTGGCAGTAGTCGGTACCGTTTTTTTTTGCGCTTCTTACCGATCGTGCACGTACTAACACACATCTTTTGCTCCATCCCGCTCATTCTTACCGCACCCGGTGCCGGTCGGTTCTTTTGCCACGGCTTTCTTCAACGCGGCATATAAAAACGCGGCAAATTTGAACCTGACGATCAGTCACAGACGTTCTCTCTGCCCACGGTGGTTGGTGAAAAAGCACACAAAATAGTTGGTCAGCCGTTATCGTGCATTTGTACCCACGTTTACTCACAACATACACACACACCCAAAGCAACATGTTCCGAGTGGTGAGTTTCCGTTACATCCCCTAATTTACATGGGGGTGAGCAAATGAGGATTTTTGGTCGTTGTTGGATTACCCGGTAGGCAGAAAAGAAAGCAAAGAACTATTTGTGAAGCTGCAGTGAATTGGACATTAAGACTTTTGTTGTGATTTTGCAATGCTCGTTGCAGTAGATAACAAGTGTATTGTTCATTGGTGCTATACAGTGGATTCTTTAGGGTGTTTGCAGTAGTGCAGTAGCTGATGTTGGGTTGATATTGATTAGTTTATTGAATCTAATCAAACGTTATACAAATAACGTCGTAGTTAATCGCAGTGTAATTACAAGATAAGTCTTTTTGGCCAAAAACTTCCATTTATGGGAGTAAGATTCGACTCATCAAACGAGCAAAACGATGTACACCTACAAAATCATAATTTATGAATTAAGCTCAACCCAACATTTTCGAAAAGCCGTACAATATTTCAATAATGGTATAATAGATTTGTAGTTGCCTATCTACGAGAATCCTTGTATAATCTCATAGAGCAATTGATCTAGGATCTGCGTGAGAAACTCCCAAGTCATACGAGCTATACAAAGTTCGCTTGTAAAGTAAGTTTCGTGTTTAAATTTAGCACCGATTTCCTGCCTTTACTAAAGTCATTCCCTTAACTATTGATGATATCTTGATTACCAAGATGCATTTTAATAAAAAAATATTATTATTTTAAAATTTTCATAGCAAAAAAAATGTCTAAACCTTATGCGGTACATGCTATAAAGAATCTGAAACAGTAAGAAATCAAGATAGCGTACCATAATAGCATGATTAAACATTTGAATTACTATCGCGATCTTGTGCAGCATGATAATGTCTCGTGTAATGGCTTCCTATCATCCGCAATTACTAAGCACAACAGTGAATCAATATTTCGCTCGCGACTTGCACATCGCGTGTGCCACACCATAAACAATCCAGGGGTGTTGGCAGGCGTGCAACATTGTATCTGCAGTCCGGCGCAGTATCACCCGTAAGTCATCACCTTGAACCAGACGCCAACATTATCTCTTGTGCAATGGCGAAACCGAACCGCACTCGCTGCCTTGCCCCCTGGGACGGAAGCAAAACGATTACCTGGGGTTTCCCTTCGCTTTTCCTTTCCCTTCGTACTAGCGCCATGCTTACATAAAAGCAAACAAAACGTGCATTAGCGTGTGCACACGCTCGGTCGCTCAATTAAGTGACAGGCGTCAGAAAACACCGAATCAGCGTGGGAGAAAAAGTAGTGCAATTGCATCGCTCTCTCTGCCGTGGGCTGGTCTGGGGTGATGGAAATGGGAAAACGGAGAGTGGAAGAGAGAAGCGAAGGAAGTGGGAGAATCACAAAAGAAGTATTTAAGTAGTCGAAAAAGCACTGAAACCTAGCAACGAATAGGAAGGGAGCAATTCCCAGACAATTGCGATGATGAGAGCCAAACACCAGAAGTTTTGTGCATTAAGAAGAGCTTCAGATAGGGGTTTGTTTTCCATTTCCATTTGTTCGCCCACCTTGCTGGTGGTAGAAACTGTGCCACAAATCTTCCCATGGTACGGCTTGCGACCCAGCAGTTGATCACGCTATATTGCCGAAATGCAGTTGAATGAATGAGCATGACATTCTATCGCACATCCCAAGACATCTTACGTCACAACTGTACAGCAATGATCGGTCAGTTTATTTTGGTGCTTTGTGTGTCTCGTTTTTTGTTGTGATGTTCGTTTTTTATTGCCATCCGTTTCTTAAATTAGGCGCGCTTGTTTCTGGGAACCTTAAAACTCTGCGATCTTGTGCTAAAGAGAAGGGAGGGAATGCTATTTTTATACTGCTTTGGCTTATAAATTAACACCGCAAAAAAATCCCCCATTTCAACCAATATACTCTTGATAAACTACACGAACCTCGACAGAAACAACGATCAGGTAAATTGACACCGTCGGAGGTCTTGCGAACGTATGAGGTAAAGCAGGAACGGGAAAAAATACTAAGATCGATTATGGTCGACTCACCGATGAGGCATCATAAACGCACCTGCTACAGCGCACACAAACAACAGCGCCTCGCGCAGGATGATAAGCAGTTGTCAATGAAATGTCGACACTAATGATGATCCACCATCATCCACCCGATCGCTCTAGCAGGCGATGGTTGGTGAGTTAGTAATCGACTTCAATTACCTGCTATCAAGCCGATGGCCACCGTGTTATGTATGATGATGATGATACCGCAATTATGCATGCCAGCAGTGTGACTGTAGCTAGAGGAACAGAAGTTTATCTAATGACGTCCACTCTGCTAAATTGTGGGATGATCTGTCATCTCGGATCGGTGTGTAAAACATGTTCAGCTAACCGATGGATCGTTTGACTAACGGTGGAAGATGTCACGTCCATCGTGACGTCCTTGAAACTTTATCTCGGCGAAACAGGAAGGAAGATCCTCGATCGGATGACGCGGGCACGATAACCGTGTGCATGTTTTCAAATCACAAATCGAGCTGTTCAAGGATAGGGTGTGTTCTGTTGTTTAGGGATTGTCGCTTTAATCTTTGTCAACGAAGGTGTGCTATCAAGCACCAGACCACTCGTGCCGGCATATCATCCAAAACCGATCCCTCCGAGCGTGTGTATCCATTGCAGCGAAAAGTGGGTTAAGGCAACGTTTATTTTTACTTGAGGGTGTGCTGTACATGTTTCAGCAATGTGTCATTCATAACATGTCGTGTTCTTCGCTCGTTTGCAGTTCGTTATTGCTGCTCTGGCCGCCGTTGCCGTCGCCCAGAACCCGGACGCCGATGCACAGATTCTGAGCTCCGACAGCTCGGTCAACCCGGACGGTTCGTACGCCTGGAACTACGAAACGAGCAATGGCATCCGTGCCCAGGAGGAAGGAGTCGGTGGCCAGTCGGCGCAGGGTTCCGCCTCGTGGACGGACCGTGACGGTACACCCATCCAGCTGACGTACGTTGCGGACGAGAATGGTTTCCAGCCGCAGGGCGCCCATCTGCCCCGCGAAGGTCCTGTGCCGTCCCATGTCCTGAAGACGCTCGAGTTCATCCGTGCCAACCCGCCCAAGGATGACCCGAACTTCAACATTCAGGCTTTGGAGGCTGAAATTGCCAGACTGCAGGCCCTCTAAGATGGGAAAACGCGTACACAAGCGACAGAGCAACGGAGTTGACGATTTGTCACTATTCTTCATCAGTCATTGAGAACCGGAGAGAAAGAAGGAGAACAAGTAGACAGTAATAGAGCGCGAGAGAGATAGAGAGAGATAGAGTGTGCGAGGTAACGCACTAACGCGTTGCTAATACAATAGAACGAGATTTTCTGGAAACGTTTTCGCTGTGACCTGTGCACATACTCATGCAGCAACACTAGAACAGAAGCACACGACCAAGAACGGCCAAGATCAGCAAGCCCTCCCCAAGAGTATTGCCAAGATAGACCGTTGCTAGGGAAAGCGAAAACGAGGTTAGAAGGAGCATAAGAAACATACTCCAACATACAAAAAAAACACACACACACACACTCACACACAAACACTAAACACTAAAGCAGCAACGAAAGGGAAAGGCGCAAACATTCAAACGGAAGGCAAAGCCACAAACGAACCATCAGACGTAAGGGAGAAGAAGTATGGCATCCCTTTTTTTTAATTCTCTTACACCATTACTTACTGCGAAGCTGTAATACTTTTGTACATAATTTTGACTAGTTCATTTACAAACGTCTGTAAAGAAAAAACAATCCAATTTGCTGTGTTTTGTTTCTTTTTGTTCACTCTGTTTTTGGTGAAGCTTTTATCTAACTTCGTTTCTCTTCCTGACGGATCTCATGTTCCATCTTTCTGGACAAATTCATAAAACTTTTGTGTTGTGTCGCGAGAGAGGAAAGCAAATTCAATGTGTCCATAATGTAGTGCAGCCATGAACGTGCTGCCTGGTACAAATGCCACCGATCTGATGATCGTGATCATTGTGTGTTGCCCAACAGACCCTGCCTAAGGTTAAAGGTTGTCCGTTTGGCGTCACCACAGTAGAATCGACATCGCCAGAAAGCGATGCGTTAAACGCATCCCGCAGCATAACATAGAAAATACGCCCGAATGAGGGAGGATCAAACCAGCGAGAAATATAATCGTACCGGCCAGTCGCAAAACGTGAGCGCAATGATCAAACTCTCCCTTTTGCGGAATTTTGCCGACAGCATCGTGGAAAAAGAATGACCGATTCGAACGGAAAGAGTGAAAGAAAACGAGGCAAGAAGTTCACATCAGCCAAACGGGTATGGTAAAGTGAAGGTGGGTTTGATGGCCGAGACTGAGAGAATTTTGCATGTTACCAACGTGTCGGCCAACGTTAGCGATCGTTTGATTAGTGCTTTGCAACATGAGAAGAAAAGAAAAGACGGAGCAGAGCAAAGATCAAACCTACAGATCAAGGCAGATGATCAAATGAAAGGGAAATTCAGAAGGTAAAGCAATCACAGCACACGAAAGATAGTATCGTGATGACATAAGCTGACAGTGTCTGGCGAACAGACGATAATTTTTCAGCAACAGTATGAATCAGTCTCATGTTATGATCATTCCCCCCAGCGATACAACTGATGCTACAACCCTTTCAAGTACTTACAGCAATTGTGGTGGCTGAAAGTATCGATTGACATAACTAGCATAACATGGCCTTAGTGTTAGGTAAATAAACAGGAACTCCAAGAACAATAATTCAAATGTTCTTTACAAATGCTATCTTTATCTGTTCCTTACTGTATAACATGCAACAAAGCAATTACTATTTATATTCCGCGATCTTTATGCGATAACATATGTAACAAACTACTGAGGACAGCCAAAACTCCCGGAGTAACTTTTTATGATAAAAAGAACAGTCAGTAAGAATGTTGAAACATTTTCGCTCATATTAATCAGTACAAGCAAGGGGTTCAAAATTTAAAAAAAAATTAACACCAAAATAAAAAAAATCTCAAAAAAATTTCAAATTTGAACTCCTTTTCCCAAATGTCTTCCACGCGACCAAATCTGGTAGCGTTGAGCTAGTACTGCAAATGTCATCGTCAGCTGCCACAACAAAGTATCGAATTCGGTGCTGTTTTGCCAAATTATTGTTATCTTTGGGTAATATTGATAAAGAAAAATATTTCTCAACATCGTAATACGTTCGGGTTAAAATGCCCTCCAGAACCGGTTTGCTGACGGCGGTCCATTTGGCCAGCATAGCCAAAACTCTTTCCGCTACCCGACCTTACGCGTTGAGCACACTTTACCTACAGTTTCATCCGCAAGTGGCCGCTAACGTAAGCTGTCCCTTGGCGTTTGGTCGATTTGTGGCCAGCGTGTACCAATCGTCCGTTACTTGGCTTGGTTCCGAGGTGGATCTTCGCATTGTGACCGGATCACTGCGATCAAGTGGTGCCAGCTTCGATTCGTTTGTCAACCGGACACGACCCGCAGCGGTAGATTATCTGTTCTACGATTATGCATTAAGTTCTTCTAGTTCCGAATGTGAAAAACGTCTCGCCGAGAGATATCCCGGTGTAAAGGTGGTGGAACTGGATACACTCGATGTGGAGCAGCGTACACTACCGGCGGGACTAGATACCTCTTTGCAAACAACGTATCGCAATGTGGTGTTGGGCGGTACCTTCGATCGGATTCACGCCGGTCATAAGGTGCTGCTTACCCAAGCGGTTCTCCTAGCGACCGAACGAGTCGTCGTCGGAGTTACGGACGGTGCTATGATAAAGAGCAAAAAGCTGCATGAACTCATAATGCCCGCCGCACAAAGGATAAAGCATGTCAGGGAGTTTTTGGAAGACATTGATCCGTTCCTAAGCTATGAAGTTGTTCCCATATTGGATCCTTTCGGACCCACCGCTACCGATGCAAACATGGATGTGAGTTGTAACGATATATAATACTCCTCTAATCGTAGATGAAGTGATCGAGAATTGAATTTTTGAACACCTTTCATTTCTTTCAGTTAATTGTGGTCAGTACCGAAACGGCTCGTGGTGGTGCAAAAGTAAACGAATTGCGCGAAAGCAACGGATTAAATCAACTGGAAGTGTACACGATCGAATTGCTCGATGACGAAAGTACGATCGAAGACAAAGAGGATAAAATCAGTTCCAGCAATCAGCGGATGGATCTGCTAGGCACGCGATTACGACCCCGAAAGCCTGCACCGACACACATCCCAGCGAAGCCGTACATCATCGGAATGATTGGTGGAATTGCTGCGGGAAAAAGCAAAATGCTTGAACGCTTCCAGGACTTTGGTGCAGGCATTATTGACTGTGATAAGATTGGTCATCAACTGTACGAACCGGGTGAAGAATGTTACCAACAGGTGGTGAGCACTTTTGGCCAAGAAATTCTTCACCCGGATGGTACAATCAATCGGAAAGCTCTGGGCGCAATTGTTTTTGCCGATCAGAGCAAATTGGACCGATTGAATGAGATTATGTGGAAGGCGATCGCGAAACGAGCGAACGAGAATATCCGTATACTACACGAGCAGCACGGAAAGGAAGTGATCGTGATGGAGGCAGCAGTAATGCTACAGGCCGGATGGCAGAATAATTGCCATGAGGTGTGGTCATGTATCGTGCCGCGAGAGGAAGCCATTCGAAGGTTGGTGGAACGTAACCAACTCGAGGAAAAGGATGCAATACGGCGCGTTGACATGCAGCCGACAAGTAATGAAGAGATGGTGCAACATTCGGACATTGTTTTCTGTACCTTGTGGAGTTACGAGTATTCCCAGCAACAAGCGGAGAAAGCGTGGGCCATCGTTCAGCAGGATTTGAAACTAAAGCTTTGAAGGTGTACCCAATATAATTGTTGTACATTGTAAATCGACAGAACACATTAGCGCTACCTTACATTTGATGGGAAATCGGTAATAATCATATTTTGTTTGTATATTCGGGATAGAGATTAGGGCTGAAATAAACCAATTTTTAGCAAATGCGATTATATCGGAACGCTCCACAATTCTTTGCATGCTGGACAGTTTGTAAGCCGTCGGAGATACTTTCGCAAACAATCTTTGTGCAGAATCTGCGGACAGGAAGCACAACGGACACCCTGTAAAAGGAAGAGAGCATTGATGTAAAAATTTCCCCGTGCAAACTCCACTGGCTGATACAACTTACATAGAATATAGTAACATTGCATAGACAGCAACGCGTTATAATATCGGCGTAGTTTTTGGTGAGATACTTTTCAAATTCTACTACCGACTTCGGCCCAAAATGGAACTTATCATTCAGCATCAAAAAGTAGCCCAATTCCTCCCACTCATTCAACAATTGCTCTGCCCGTGTCTTTGGAAGCGGCTTGACCGTTTCGCCCGTGGTGTCACTGGTAAGATTGAGACAGTTTATCATGGTCAACGTGTGGTCCTCGCTGAATGTAAGCTCACGTAGCACAACCCGGAAAAAATGAAGTTCCTGTGCGGTGTAGACATTCTGATGCAGATCGATCGGTGACTCTTGCAGATTAACAAACACGTAAAAGTCTGTTGCGAGTAGTTCGAAGTGCATGTACGCTATCTTCTGATCAAATTGATAGATTCGCTCATTTATTTTGGCCACTACATCAATGACATCTTCCTCGTTCGGAATGGTGTCACCTTCGCCGTCTGAAAAACAATTCTTCATTAGAAACATGCAGACGGCTATAGTCCAACAGGTTTGCCGGTACTCACATCGGGCATAGATGCCAATAAGAATATCGAGTGCATTCTGCTTGCTGACCGTGCCGTGGTTCGAGCATGCTTGCAGAAATGCGCGATGCACATCGGTATATGCCATAGCCGAGGTTTAAACTATAATGTTCTTTAAATCCGGGAAAACCCGGGTTTTTTCCACTTTGCCTCAAAACACTGCTGCTCTATTTTGCCGCTCTTTTGAAACTGCAAAACCACAACAAATAACTCACAGCATCCGATGGCCACTGACAGCATTATCAAATGTCAGCAACAACTGTCAATCGAGACCGCACGGAAATTGTCAAAGCAAAGGCAAGCAAAATATCAAAAAATCATCGTCATCGTCGTCGCGCTTTGTTTCCGATAAAAGTTCACCGGGCGTTAAGCAATTCCGTTAAATATTTGGTGGAAATCTTCTCCACTTTAGTTTGTTTCGACTGATTTAGAGGGTACCTGTGCATTTGCCACAGCATGGCGGTAAAGTCCATTAACGACGAGGGACATTTCCAGGCGGAATTGTCGGCCGCTGGTGGTAAGCTTGTGGTTGTTGATTTCACCGCGACCTGGTGCGGCCCGTGCCGCAATATTGCCCCACTGTTTGAGCAGCTGCCGGGCAAGTATCCGAAAGCCGTGTTCCTTAAGGTAGACGTAGACAAATGTGCCGATACGGCAGCGACCCAGGGAGTTTCCGCGATGCCAACATTCATCTTCTACCGTGCCAGGGTAAAGCATTACCATAGTCAGCGACGAATCATCGAGCTGCTTCACTAACACGCAATTGTTTTCATCATTGCAGACCAAAATTGACCGACTACAGGGAGCAGACATCAATGGGCTGGAGGCAAAGATACAGAAACATTACGCAGCTAGCGCAGATGAATCCGGAGAGGACTATGGTCAAGGAATGGTTAGTAAAACTGTTCTGCGCTAAATGAAAGCGATTGGTATTCGTTTTACCAACGTATTCCATCATTTCACTTCCAGCTTGATCTCAACACCTTCATCCAGAAGAACCAGTGCGAGTGTTTGAACGAAGCGGATGATCATCCGTGGACGAATGCGCTTACAGCGACCGGGGGCCATTTAGCGTCCGACTGTGATGAGCAGCTCATCATATCGATTACCTTCAACCAGGTGATAAAATTGCACTCGCTGAAAATCAAAGCACCTCCGACGCACGGGCCTAAGAACATCAAGCTGTTCATTAATCAACCACGCACGCTCGACTTCGATATGGCCGACTCGTACGTTTCGGTGCAGGATCTGGAGGTTGACCCGAAGGATCTGGAAACGGGCAATCCCATCAAGCTGCGCTTTGTCAAGTTCCAAAACGTACAGAACATTCAGCTGTTCGTGAAGGATAACCAGTCGGGTGGCGAGACGACAATCATTGACCATCTGGCCTTCATCGGACAACCGATAGCGACGACGAAGATGGACGATTTTCAGCGGGTGGCCGGAAAGAAGGGCGAAAGTCACTGAACGAGTTTACCGTTGGAATATGTGCGGTGTGTGATCGGTTTCGGAGATGCAACAAATCCTGCCCGAAGTACACGAATGTTATGATGGTATCGATCGTCAGTATGGAAAGACGACTGATTTGTTTGCAATTCTTTTTCTCATGAATCGGAAGTATCATTTAATAAAAAAAAACTCAGACATACTAGTTCTTTTATGATATATCCTGTTCCGTTTCTAGCATCTAACTATAACTCACGGATCGATACTTTTTATCTACAAAACCGGAGAACAAAAGTAGGTCCCTTTTTCGGGAAGATAATCGGGCTATTACCAAATTGCTTTATTCAGTGATTATCTTTATACTGTCAGCAGCACGATAATTAATAATCCCGACTGAGTATGAAATATTCAGCAAAGTTGTTCAAAAATGAAACAATTTGAAACAAAGAGATGAAAGCCACCCCTATTGTCAGTCACCACTAAATGAAAGGAGGTTTCAATCCTTTATCTGATGCGGTTCTGCACACTCAGTCAGGGCCCTATCATGAAATCCAGCATGCTACTGGTAAGTGGTGATTCAAAATGAATAAGGTTTCGTTTTGATTAAAATCATTTGTACGAACTCAAATTTATCCAACAATTACATGCTGCACACGCTCCTATTCAAACCGTTCAATTGCCTGATTTGTCTCATCGTTGGTTTAATTCAATCCATTGTATGCATTACGTTTCGCATCAAGCACACGTAATTTCATTTCGTACTCAGAAGCTTGCTAGAAGCCTTTGCCGAGCGCTAAAGCACACGAAATCGAACCGTACAGCAAACGCCATGCTTTCAATTAACACAACCAGCACCACTTGGGTTGTTCTGCTTTATTTTGCCTTTTCCCTCACGGTTATCACGCTCCTTCCCTATCATCGCAGGCGATTTTCGTTTTCCGGGTCTGTCAGTTGCTAAGAACGATTCTCTTTCTTTCACGCCGACGCGTGGAGCATATACCCGATAACTGATTTATTGGTCTCCGAAGACTTCGCTTCGCACGCGTTCAAAGTAAAATGTTTAATTAAATTCGTGCACGATTCGCGTCCCGTTGAAAGGCTTTCCTGCTTCATCTGGCACTAGCGGCCGCCAAATAAGATTGCCACTTAATATTAATAAATCGGAAACGAGGGAAATTGAAGACAAAAGAAGCGGAGAGAAAAAATACAATACCGGTAAATACGGCACAACTGTTGGGGTGCAGCAGTCGCCACGATTCAAATGGAGAAATAATGTTAGCGGTAGCAAATAGCATAAAACCGACCTGCTAATGCGACCTCGGCTCAGTTCCGGAAATGATTGATTGTCCTCTGGCCGGAAGCTTCGACTCGGTTAGGTTTTATTTATCCGGGCAGCAAAAGTTTGCACGGGCCACTCACTCCGTACCGTGCGATCTGCTGCGTTGCATTCGTACCGTCTCGACATTTTCCAGCGTATCTAGCACGGTCCCACGCTGCATCTGTTCCATCTGGTGCAGATGTTCGGTCGCTAGGTCGATCAGATACTGGCGTAGCGTCGGGTACGGCTGCAGAAATCTATCCAGCCAGTCCCGGGCTGTTTGACGGAACACGAGCGTGAGCGTGAAATGACACGAAAAGTATTTCAATTGCAATTGCCATTCCGAGTTCGTACCCGAAGGCGAGGACGGCATGTTTTATTTCCCAGGTGGTAACGCTTAGTGCCGATGGCGTGGAATTGGATTTTGCCACCAAACAGGAAATTCGTTTGGCATGCGGATGCGTACGAAAAGGTGCAGAGTCGGGTCTGTCTTGCATGTTGGCATGTTTATGTGTGTGTGTGTGTGTGTGAGTCGGTGGCGGATACAGGCTAAAGGTTAATAAACTACCGCCACATTGGAAAATGCAATCAGGTGCATGTTTTGCTGACGGAAATGTGTAGAAAAAGAATGCCATCAGCTTGTCCTGCACGACGTTTAATATCCTTTTTCCTCGGAAACTAGTCCAGTGCGGTGCGGAATGCAACGATATTGAAAAGTAACAATACTTACACAACGTGTAGAGCTCGGTATTTTCCACTGCGACCAAATTGGGAAATTTCTGTAGAACGATACAAAGAGTATTAGAAGCTGCGTGCGCGTTGCGTCATCACCGCAACGCGTTCCTATTAACTTACCACCGTGTCCGCATCAAAGAGCAGCTGAAACTCGCCAAAGTGTTCCCCATTCTCCAGATGCAACACTTCCTTCCAACCGGTGGTATAGATGGCCACCGTACCAGTCACAATAAACACCATATTCCACTGTCTCTCATCGTCGGAACCGGCACCTTCCCAACGGGCAATAATATCATTCTTCATGTACAGCTGAAACTTCATTCCGAGTGCCAGCGCCGTCAACTGTTGATCGGAAAATGTGGCACGCAGCAGTGGACAGGCGCGCATCAGCGGTCCAACAATTTCCATTCGGATTTCTCCGTAAAGCTGCAGGTGAGAAGCATTTCGGCAGAACCATCTGTTGACGCACTCTGTTGACAATCATCGGCACTCAAACCGGGACGTACGCTCACCTGTTCCCCCAGCACCGACCGGATCAGTGACCAGCGGCTGTAAATCTTCGGATGGCGAAAGTCGTAGAAGCTCAGAATCTGCTTTTGCAGAGCGGCCGGCAACTGTTCGTGACGCATGTAGTTACTGAGCTCGTGCCGATACTCGTGGTACTGAAAGGAAAACGCAATTAGCATAGCGTAAACAACAAATCAAAACCTGCCGGCCAGCGGACTGTCACAAGTGCTCCACCTACCTTACTGGCGCTGGAGAAGAGAATGCGTATAAAAATAAGCAACTCGGCTAGCAGGTAAATCTTCAGTATGTAACCACTGATCGTGTAGATAAGGGACATCACCATATCGTCGTAGGTCATGGATTCGTTGAAGTCGTGCGTGATGTGCGTTACGGTGTAAAGTGTGCGATACGAACATTCTAAGTAGCGAACAACTGTGGCGAAAAGCAGGAAGAAATGATTGAGCTACTGATGTGGTTATACTTAGTGAAAATGGTGACGCTTCTTTACAAGACGTTTGATTCCAAAACGGTATCTTCTGGGACCAGGAACGTTCGTCAACCTGTGCCGGATCGGTACCTTGCGCTAAGCGCAGAACCAGAAACATCAGACAGGTACTCCAGTGGAACACGGTCAGCACCGTGGCGAGGATGGTGATGAACTTGATGACATTGCGACGCAATCCGAACCGCTCGCAAAGCCGTCGAATGTAGCGTAGAAACGTTCGGAAGCGAAATATTTTTATCACCGACATTAGACTCCACAGATCCCACAGACAACCGTGATGATAGTCCAGCCGATGCAGACAGTACAGCAGCGAGTGGTCGAGTGTCGATGGAGGAATCTGCGAGGAAAAAGGCGAACAGAAAAGAACAACCCGCGTTATCGCGTGCTTGTTTTAAAGATATGATTTAAATCATGCCGACGTACGAGTTTGGTAAGCAGTGGATCCGGTGCCGAGCTGATGACGTCGATCCAGAACCACATGCGCAGGTATCGCTTCCGGACGGTTGTCAGGTCGAGATTGACCTGTTGGCTTCGCCGCTGGTACGTTCCGGTGTACATGGACATTAGCACATCAAGCAGGCAAATGAAATCTGCGAAACGTAACATTCCGGATGAGCAAACACAGGCGCTGAAGGGACACGCAACAGTGAACTTACCCGTGACTAGGAGCACCACGTGAAAGGCCGTGAAAGGATAGTAATCACCTATCCGGAACAGAAATGTAACATCGTACGGGATCAGCTGGAAAACGGTCGCGAACGTTACTATCATCAGGCACTCCCAGACGAACCTGCAACGTAAGCGAAGATCTGCCCGGGTGAGTATATACGTTCGATGCACCTAGCGGACGATGAAGCGCATCACCGTTTGTGTCATTTAATTAGCAACCACTGCAGGGCGCCATATACACACACACACACAGAGCAAACTCACCGGAAATAGCTTAGCGGATGTATCGTGCCCGGGTAGTACGTGAGCTGACGTGACATTTCGCGCTTTATCGCTGTATCGCTGCGAAAAACGAGTCTCGTTACGGGGCTGCGATGATCGAGCAGACAAATTCGGCGCCACCATCGTGCGATGCTGGAAAAAAAATGGAACAAGCGTACGGGTAAAATTATGTTTGGTGTAATTGCACCGTGTTCTCGCGAGGGAAAGCCTTTATCACAACATGTGCATTATGCTGTGGGGGGTTTTTTTTTTGGCATGCCACGGGTCTGACCATTTCGTTCTATTATCCCACCCAGCAGCCCATTAGTGCAGAGCAAAAACATTGTTCGCCCATCTCACTAGTTGCTCACCGGCGTGGGAAGGAGTCGGCAGGTATTAGCAGCTTCACCAGGTCGACATCGTGACGCACTGTACAGCGGTGCGATGGAAAATTCCGATTACCTGCTTCACGCCCGCCGGTCACCATTTCCTTCGGGTGTTCCGGTGCGTGGGACGCGTCTGGTTTGATGGAACCGCTGTCAGTTGCGCTGTCCGGCAGCACAACACTGGCGCTTGCTCATTTATAATTCAATGGCCCCAAAAAAAAAACTCCAACCAAAACAACAAAAAAACTCGCTCCCAAGAGGTACGGAATCTATTAAAAGCAGCCAAATCTTCAACTGTGCTTTTAAACGAATATCCCAAGAGGGCAAGTTGAGTGAAAATGTGTTCAAAGCCTACTACGGTAACCAGAGCAGTCAACGGGGAGATTGAAATGAAAACATTTTGATTAAAAGTGAGCTATAGCGTGGGTTAAGAATTTATTATAAAAGCTCCGAAATTCACCAACAACATGTGCGTCATTTAATGTTGCACGGATACGTATTTAATCGCACCAGAGTCAGTGTTAAATCGATTGATTAATGGAAAACTTTCACCATTTTCCGTAAATGCATCCTTCCCAGCGCAAGCTCGCGTGACCGCGATTACATGTTGTATCGTTAACGCCGTCTTGAGATTTAAGCCCGAATCACGCATCACCCTAATTCAATTAAGCTTTCACAACTTCCAGCAAACGAGCGCGGCACCAGATTGGTATCGCAATCGGCTTTCTCGGAAGGCCACGGAACGAATGCTCTTTACGCCTTCACGGACAATCTTCCCACAGTTTGGAGCAACCCTTCTCCCCGGAGCGTTCGGGAACGGGTCGCATTAAAAACCGCACACCGAAGAAAATCCACCCCCCCCCCCTCCTTTCCCATGTTACCCACCTGCTCCAAAACCCTCCCCAGGGTGGGGGCACGGTGTTAATTAGCCTCCGGGGTTGTGATTTTCATTAGTCAATTTTTGCAAGCATATCAGCGATCCTTTGATCCTTTGGTTTTTGCACCTTCGGCAGGTTTTGTGCTGGTCGCTTCTGGAGGAAGTTTTGCGCCAGGTGGCAGGAAATGAAGCAGGTGTGCAAGAGGTGTACTCACTTTTAAAGCAGCGAAATTTCCTGTCTTCGGTGTATGGCAACAGGAATACGCTGGATACGCCCAAGGATACATTACTCCACGTTACGCCACTTTTATGGCGTGGTGAAATTTTAATGAAACTGGTTGAGAGAAGAAACCCGGCGGGCCGCGTCACTTTTCGCACACGTAGCAAAAGGGCGTTGAATTTGGTTTGGCGCACCATGGCGGTTGTCATACGACGGGTGACGAGTTGAAGCGAAGGCCCGGTGTACGAAGATGCTACCTTTGTGTAAGCGTTTTCCAATATTTATAAAGCCGGAAAGTGAAGCGCACACGGCCAAGGTTTGATGGAGCCGTTGTGTGGTTCTTTTCATGTTTTATTTTGATTCGGAATGTGGCCTGTGTGATACATACATATTGCAATCCATCTCGAGAATACTGGGGTGAGTTCTTTTTTCTTTGGCAAAAGTTCATATAAGATACTTAGCTTTCGAGGTGAATTTTAAATGAAAACTTACACTGAAGCATTGTTCGAAAAATTGGTGCAAATACTCATGAAGGTAATTTACATTTTTTTGGCAAATATATTTGAACTGCTTTGCCCTTCGTAACGTTTACTCATGCATAGCTAAAAAATGGCTTAAAAACAGATTGGTTGCTAAAATTATTGTTCCGTTAAATTTGTATTTTTAAGCAGCAAAACAGACGAGTTCAAGTAAAGTTCAACAGTTGCAAAAACATCGCAATCATTATCGTTTCGGCCGGGTTCACCGTAGCTCGTTCACCTATTGCACCAGCCAGCCAACATAAATCTATTAGCAGTGGAAAAACAATTTTCCGAAAATGGTTCCCATCTCCCCCTCCCTGTTAACCATACCGCCCCTTTTCAGGGGCCCACTCTCGCCCGGACGAGAAATGCCATTAACACCGCGGCACCATCCTGTTCTGCCCGATCGTTGGACAGAAACGATAGCAAAAGCCCGGGCACAACCCGTTTGTTGTGTCTGTTCAAAACCGACCGAATCAACCGACCGAGTCTCATTTCCGTTCCCGTGGAAAGTGAGCGTGCATTTAAAGCATTTCCACTGGCGGTGGTGTGTGTGTGCCGTAGCGCCGGGTGGATAGAAAATCCATCCCGTTTGTCCGGATTGTAGTGCATGGGAGAACCACATTACCCACGTGCCTGGCAAGTTCGACAAGCCTTGCGAAGCCTCTGAAGTGGTCGAACCATAAAGTCTAGCTTACCGTGTCAGGGGCTTCGGCTTCGTTGGTATGTTGTGCCCATTTCAGGACCGCAGTGAGTGTGAAAGACTGGTGGAAGAGGGAGCGAGAGAGAGAGAGACAGAGAGGGAGGAGGTTTAAAAATAAACTTATGTTTTATTATGTCAGGCCGATCTATCGGTAGGCCATCACACATATATATTTCATTTAGCTCAGTATCGTCGTCAAAGCTGACGAGATACTCAGGTGCAGTGTTTCTCCACTTTGGGCTGCATTAGCTGGTGCAAATCAGGATATGATGGTACAATTAAATAATGGCTTCGTACGATACAATCAGTACCAATGTTATTTAAGTCCTACAGGGAATTATTCTACGGTAATATTGTCGTATTGCCATGCAGCTCCAGTAATTCATCTTTCTGTTCTTTTTTAGAATATTAATTAAAGATAAGATTTTGTAAAATTATTTTTGCGAATTTTCATTAAAGAAAACCAAGCCATGATGCTCTTTACGGACGTTGAAAGGTGGCTTTGACCACATATCCTTGATGTATTTAATACATTAACTACAACCATTAGACATTCATTCCTGGTGTCTTCATTGGCAAAAGTAACAGAGAATGAGGAAATTTATGTCCATCAATTTATTTTTCCGCTTGTGACATTTGAATAAAGATTCAACAAATTTCTAATGTACAAATCCCACAAACTAGACTACAAACCCATTACGCTAAAATTTCTCATTTTATTGCAGAAACACTGCCGCTAGTAGCTTTTACAAAAGTGCCACTCATTTCTTCTGCAGGTTGGGTGAAACTCCCACGACTCTAATATCAACCATCATCAGCCGGTAAGGATCATAATCATCGGCATCAGCAGGGCAGAGCAGAGGGAGGCGACCAGAGGCGTGCATGAAATGTGCCCGGGCACCATTGTCGTTAACGGTTGATGGATCCATTTGAAATTTTACCTAACCCAACCAACCCACAAACCGGTCAATGATTGAATTCGTTCCCTTCCCCGGGATGCACCATCACCTTCCCATCGGGACCGGGAGTGCGGGTGCGTGTGTTAAATGTTGATCTTTTTCAGCACGAATGGCCACACGAAACATCAGCAGCCACCCACGGTCGATTGTTATCAGCCGAACGGTGTATCATTGCCACACCGCACTCATCGTTCGGTAGATAGATGAAACATTATGATAGTAATTCATACCTACCCGCCCAGATCACAGCAGCCACCCACCACCCTTCTTTGGTCGTCCCTCACCACTCCCCCTCCTCCTGTTAAGCAATCCCACTCCAATGGGGATGGTTCTTATCTACATCTAGCTGTACTCTCCCTCTTTCTCTCTCTCTCTCTCTCTCTCTCTCTCTCTCTCTCTCTCTCTCTCTCTTTCTGCACGCCCACAGCTGCTGCGTCGAGGCACAGATCGTTTCGCACCGTGAGAAACGAAGATGATGATTATTAGCCTTGAGAGGCATCCATCAGATGACTTGGTTGGGACGGAGTTTGACTGGCCGAAGTGAGCATAACCTGCCGTGCAATCGAGAGCGGGACGAGAGCCGATGTGCGTTATCAGCACCCGGGCCCGGGGTTCGCTGTAATACTTTGGGCCGAGCCGGGGCCTTACAGGCTTCCGTACAGCTACCATCGATGTCAGTGACAGCTGGAGTGCGCGTGTGGCGCGTGCTGTGAACGTGTCGTACCCGCTTGAACTTACCAGCGGCGTCCTTGATCTTGATCGGACTGTCAACCGTTTCATCCGTTTAGATACATTTCGTGACGAACTGCACGCAGAGCAAACCGGCAAAACAAACAATACGCGTTTGTGTTGCAGTGTAGCTTGTCCGTTTGTGTGTGATGATCCTCCCGTTTGGCGCTAATTTGGTGTGGGCGTACCGTACCGTTGTCATCTCGCGATCATCCCGCCAGCTGATCAGCACGCGTTGTGTAATACGCTAGTTGGCGGAAGCCGTTGATTTCGGTACGGTTTGCTTCAGTTTTGTGGCTGCGTACGTGCATGGTTGTTTGCTTTGGCTGCGTACGAAGCATTTGAATTGTGGCTGCGTGGTTCGATGAAACGAAGTGTGCGAAATTAAACGTAAGAAGTGTGATATTCTTTACAAGCGTTTAGCTAGTAAGAACGTGCGGAACTTTAGATAAGATTATTTACTCAAACTGTACACTCTGAATCACGGCGAGTTCATTCTACGTTGTTGTGTTGTGCTACAAGCTGTAAGCTAAGCTAGTGATGGCAACGGTTTGATATGGTTAGTGCTGTCGGCTTTTGATTACAGAAAAATGATTGTATGCTGAGCTTGGGAAACGGGAATGGAAATAACAAACTCGGGGTGTGATGAATGCGGCACCTGCTCTAGTGCAACTAACCAAACATAATGGAATCGTAACATGTACATTGCCTTGTTTACAATTGTTTTCCGTCATATTGTTGAAAACTAATATCAAATCGGTCGATTTACGCACACGGCTCTACCGTGTGTCATCGTGAAACCAAGCGACAACATTTGACGACAACCCGTATCGCATGATGCTTGTGCTTGTCATCTGTTCGCTTATAACATGCGCTTAAACACGTTCCCCAAACAATGATCTACGCCATTTTTGCACCGATGTTTCGTTCGGTCCACCCCCAAAATTCACGTCACCCATCCTCACCCGGGGTGCAGTCGTGGACACAAAACAGATCGCTATCTATCGCCAGCATCATCAGTTTCGTCCGTTTTGTGAGGTAAGCGGATTGAAAAGCGACGCACATACACACACAAACAGACACACACACACTGATAGTGATCAAATATGGAGAATCAAACGAACAGAATGGGGTTTTTGGTAGATATTTTGATTGGATTTTCGACACAAGTCAGCTCACGTGCAGTTCCGTGCGTGTTTGTAGATGCTCTCGAACGAAGGGGAGGGAGAGGGGGAAGGTAGAATGGTGGGTGGTGAGGAAATATTGTCAATCGATGTGATAAAGCTATCAAGGCACGCCCGGTACCGTGTTTATGTTTGACGTGTCGTTCTAGTGGAAACACCCCACTAGTGCCTATTGTTGTTCTTTCACCCCGAAAGGAAAGCAACAAATGTCCGCAAAACCCCGAATTCCCGAACGGCACCTTAATGCTTAACGACTCATTAAGCTAATAAAAAGCTCTATAAACAGACCACCATCATTATGGTGCTGTTTTATAGCTTTATGGGACGTCTTCTTGTTTTATTTTTGTAGGCAAACAAAAGCACAAAAAAAACAGACACATAAAACATTAAACGAAACCGATCGTAAATTGATCGTGTGACAGGAACATCACTTCATGATTCCATTCATCATTTTTCCTTTCTTTTTTGGTTTGTTTGTCGTTTGTTGCTGTTGCAGTCATGCCTGATTGTGTTCCACTTGGTGCGATAAAGCCGGCTTCCTAATTTGGCAAATTAATCAAAACGTCTCGTAAATGTCACGCGAACGTATAATCGAGCGCTGTTCCTCGACTCGCTTCCCTTTATTTTCATACGTTTTTTTTTCTTGTTTCCTTCTCTTTTTTCCCCCATTTTTTTTTTCAACCCCTAAATGCGTGAAGGAGCCAATTTTCGCCGTCGGTGTATTGGCAGCATGAGTAGCTAACCAGCCGTCAGGCAAGAGTGGCAAGAAGTTTAACCACGCGAGCTCATTTATCATCGTTTTGCTATCGGATCGAAGGCTCTGCAGGGATGGGAAGGTTAAAAGTAGCTTGTGCTGGCTGGGGATAGGAAGAACCATCATAAAGGCGATGAAAAGTCAAGCGATTTCCCGCGACACAAATGACGCACATTCGAGAGGAAACTTTCTTTTCTTCTTTCTTTTCGGAAACGGTTCTGATGAACTGGCTTTCGATGGAAAGGCGATCACTCCGTTTGCAAAGACGACTTGTGTCTGTGACGAAATGCAGGCTTTCCCTCCTGGAACCGAAGCCAACGTTTGCATGGGAGTTTTTCCCCAGTTCCCTACAAAACGATGGTTCCACATATATTCCATCTTTACTATCGATTTTCACGCTTAGCTTAGCGAGATGATTCCCCGGTACACCGTACCGAACAAACGGTGTGTACCTAATGGGGATGCCTTCGAACGATGCTCAATTATGTCACTCGCTTTTTTTTCCTTCTCGAGCGAGTGTCGTTCCGCTCATAGTTTTGGTCCGTTTCTCGCTTCCTGGCGGTTTTTCTACGCGGATTCTACACGTTGGCGTAGATAAAGGCAAGCGAAAAGGTGTGCAGGTTAACTTGCACACTGAAGAAAGTAAGAGTTCGCTCACTTGCCGTAACCAATGAAGTGTCTTGTCGTGATAGTGAAGTAGGGAAAGTTTAGTGTGTCTCTTCCTTCCAGCTGACAAGCGCCATTTACTTTGGGTCACGGTTTATGCGTCTGCAAGACAGATAGAAGGGCAACGGAAACTAAATCCCCTTTCAGGTGTCAGTAGTTTAACAACTGTCGTGTTTGATATGTGCAGTAGAAATGATATGCAGGATTGGGAGGAAAGTTTTATGGGACACCTTTCTTTCCCGACCAACGAAGAAAACATGATGGACGCTTGTTGGGAGAAGATGTCATAGAAAGTTTGAAATTAATATTATACTTACCTTTTTGTCACAAGAATTGGATTTTTTTCTCGTAGACTTCAAATCAGTAGAAATAGAAACAAAACATACAAAAAAAAGAAAGAATTTATCACATCCAACGGAATGCTCTTTATGTAGAACAAACTTGTTTTTTTGGCCCCGAAAATAGCTTTACCTCAATACTTTGTGCTTTGTGTCTTACACCGAATTTTTGCATCTTTACACAAGCGTATCGTAAATATTGACCTTACTGGTGTGACGCTACGAAGGCCAATTATGACTTCAGACCGGTACCGCTAAATACCGCTGAACACTGTGCGAAAGATGTTCTGAAATGCTGGGTGTGTCCGCTAGTGTTTGTTTAGGTCAACCAACTTCCAACGAAATGGGGGAATTTGTACCGAATCTAAATATAACATAATTTATGTTCTTGTTTGTTCACACACAAGAAAAATATGTTCCTTCTAAGATGGTAGCTTGTCTCTAAATGAGGTCCAGTTTGGAAAAGTATGGCACGGGAAGTGATATTAATTATAAACATAATTCTATTTATGCTAGTCATGTGTACTACAACTCAGAGTAGCATATAGTTTTATTATATATCTTTACATATTAAAATTATTAATATGATATGAATAGAAGTTTTGTTTGTCAATTAATGGTAGTAAAATTGGAAATTATTGTGTGCTTACGAAAGCTTTTAGCATTTTACCCCAATGAATATATGGATTTGCTTTGTTGACAATAACAATAAAGCACCATTTATGAGTTTGCGTAGCCATTTAGCCCTTCATTTAATGCCATCTTTCCTGCGTTAGCGAGTGCAGATAGCGGCGTCGATACACATTGTAGGTCGAGACGAACGTTGTAAAATTAATGCTCACCATTAAGCTTCAAGTGGATTGAAATTGTAGCAAAGTTTAAGCGATGCATTAAAGTGAGTGACGGTATAGTTGAAGCTAGGGCACGAATGCAACGAAGAATAACCAATGTTTGATTGAACGAGTACGTTTCCAGCCGGGATATGATTATGACTGATGGTACGTTTCAATCAAATGCAGCTCGATTCCGGTTAATTGCCATGAC
>CM032178.1:6822054-6848034 GCA_018908115.1 Anopheles rivulorum
GCCACCTGTTGAATGTGGCCCACATTCACCGGGTGCCGGAGAACAAAGGGAGACAGCCGGCAGCTACTCCCGAGGAAATAGCTTTCTGGTTCGAGCATCGCTTCTTGTGACGCTAAGTGGTCGTACCAGAAAAAGGGGGAAGGGAAGAAGGGAGGGATGGTGTGCCAGCTAATAATTACAGAGCCCGCCTTAAAGTGAACCATCGCAAGGGAATGGATAATGGACTGGCAGGCTGCAATGCTAATTAACTTCCGCGTCGGCGAGTGAAAACGACATCGACTGATGGGCCGCCCGATGGCCGTGTGTGAGTGTCATTTGCATCCGATGGGACAGTCGAAACGTGGATCGCTGTTTGTTCGCGATTTGATTAATTATGCAACGCAATCGGGTAAAGGCAACGTGGAGTAGTGAGACTCACTGCAAACCCAGCGTTCCAGTGTTTTCCATTAGAATTATAATTATTTAATTAATTAGCAGAAAATTGCATATTTATGTTACAGGCCAGTATCATTTTTTTTTTGTTTCGAGAGGGCTGAATCACAAATTCCAATTGAAGTCCTTCGGCGAAGTACCGAACCGGTTGTATGCAACCGATCTAATCACTAGCAGCACAACCCAGCCGACGAACACACTTCAAAGAGTTGTTGGAAGTGATAGGTGTTTGACGTGTGGCCGAACATCAAACGCACCTTTTTCTGTTGGGTAATTTTGGGGGGTGGAACATGTAGCACGGTTGCTAATTTTAGTGTAGACGAAATGGGAGGGGAGGGGGGGGAGGAATAAAATTATTTTTGGAATTATTTACTTCATTGGCAACTCTGCATGGTTTGTAGAGATTGTTTAGCTGCTTAGAAAGATGAATCTTAAAAGGAATGTGGATGAGTGTTTATGTCTTTAGCAATATTCAATAGATACAATCTTTATAACCTTGAAATGTACATTAATATGGTTAAGAGGTCGTTAAAAGGTATCGTTTCTCTGAAGCATTGTTTTCCTATGGTAAAATCATAATCGACGTTAATGTCAGATGAAAAACACATAGAAATTGATGAAAATTGCCTCATGTTTTTGTTTCTTACTCATTGTTTTGGTTGTTACTAAATGTAGAATCGCCCATCCCTCCACTACTTCAAGTCAAAATCTCGATCGTTTAAGAGATGTTCTATATAAAGATTTCCTTTCCTCCATACAAATGCCATATTTCATTGCAACATCTTATTCCAGAGAATGCAACCCGTTTCTGCAATGTGGACGGTAGCTGGGATAATTACACCGACTACGACCGTTGCCAGCACATCGACCAGCCGTCCCCGATGCCAAGCTTCGAGCCGGAAATCGAACTGCCAACGCTGATCTACTTCGTCGGCTACTCAATTAGCTTGGCCGCGCTGGTGCTGGCCGTGGCGGTGCTGGTGTATTTCAAGTGAGTAGTCGATTTGCTGAGCTGGGTGGCTGGGAGGCCGCAACCCACCACGGTTCGCCGGTGCCGGAAGCGTTACCGTATGATTTAAAAAAGTAACTACTCTGCCCGCAGGGATTTGCGCTGCTTGCGGAACACCATACACGTCAACCTGTTCCTCACGTACATCATGTCGTCGAGCCTTTGGATACTTATACTATCGTTGCAGGTGGGTAGTAGATTTGTCTTTGCGTTAGACCACGACCAAACGAATACGGAAATGAATGCTGTTGGATGAATTTAATTCGAAAGCTTAAACCGATTTGAATAATGAATTGTTAGTGATTGGTTCATCTTTGGAAGTTCATGAATCTCTTTCATTAACAAATGAACGTTCATAAACAAAATAATTATTGTCAAATGTAATTCATTGAGTACAACACTGTAAAAGACAAGCTTATTCTTAAGCTAAAATTATTCTCAAACAAACAATGAACACAGAAAATAAATTTGGTTCCTATTTCCTATTTACCTGATATAATTTTCACCCATCGTAGTGCGATTGAATGCAAATTTATTCGATTTTCCTTCCTGTTTCTTTCCGCCTGTCTTCATCCGGTGGGAATTATTTACGCTGTCGTTCCGCTTCTTCGTGTGATGACTTCACACAGATCACCGTAAAGCTGGAAGTGGCTGGATGCATATTTCTCGTCACGCTCTTTCACTACTTCAGCACAACCAACTTCTTCTGGATGCTGGTGGAAGGTGAGTATTTTATGTGAAGCATATCCTTCGAGGGAATTTTTGTTTTTTGTTTTTTGCTCTCTCCACTACCTACTGTCACAACGGCAAGGATGGACGAGATCAATATTTCATACCGTAATCGATTAAGGTGTGCACCATTTCATTTTCATCGTCAGATCAAACAGCTTTGGGTAAACAACTTAATTTCCTATCACGAACAAAGGGCGTTCGGGTGTAGAAATCAAAAAACAAAAAAGGAATATTCATTGTACAGGGACACCTTCGGCGCGTTTCGATAGACGGCCTAGTACGTTTGATGGTAGATGAAAAAGTCACTCATCGAGCCGGGCTTTGTCGTGGCTCGTTTGCAACACCTATCAAACTCCTTGCGACACCTAGCAGCACTATGGATGCCTGTTTTTAGTGAAGTGCGTATCAAACTCGGTATCGAGTAGAACGGATATTTTTGCTGCCACCATCTGGTTTTGCAACGTTATCCATTACCGTGCGTAGGTTAACGATGAGATCATGCAGCAGAAAATGGTAACAGCAGCGTGCAGGAAAAACTTTTCCCATCAACCCTATACCGTCGTTGCACGCTGCCCTATCAAACAAGTATCAACAGTTGCGATAGAAGGAAAGAAAAAAACCGAAGAAGAAATAGCCATAAAATCTTTATCCTGCCGCGAAATCGTGAAACAAGTTTAGCAAAACTTCTGCTACAAGGCGCGTTTGCTGCCCGCTTTTGCCCAACGAACTCCAACCCATCCCTCCGGAGGGTTTTACACGTCAGATCTGAAAAATGAGCGTCCATCATCAGCGGCACTAGCAGCAGCAGCACAAGCAGGAACAGATCGTACCATACTCCAATAATCTTCCTGCCCCATGACGCATGGCCGTTGTAGTTCGGCTTCATAATTGACTTTAATTGCTTTTCGATGTAGCGCACACCATCCCGGCAACACACACACACCGAGCCGGTAAAGAGCCGGCATATTTATGGCACGATAATTATAATCCGTTTAATTACCGAAAACGGTTCTTGTTATGGTGGTTTACCCTGGTTTACCCGGCGAAGTGGTTGTTTGTCGTTTTTGTTTTTTTTTGTTTTCTTGTTTTGCCTTTACTTGTTACTGCTGCGGCGCGGAAACATTGTTGGTAAACCAAAGTAAAATTAATCGCACATGTAATTAAAATATCTTCCACGACGTTCACTGTAGAGAAAATCTCATAATTAGACGTTCTGGTTTATCCTTTTTAGGAAAAGAAAATTGTTAAATTATCAATAAATTTTAAAATTTGATTTTATCAATTATTTTATAATTACATTTTCTTATTTTAAACCACTTTTTAAGTACATCATTGGTTGAGAGGTTTTTATTGTAGGGATAATAAATTCTAGTCAGGACCTAATTGCAGTTGTTTTTCCCTTTCTTCTTAACTCTACCACCTTCATCTTCGATCGAACCTCATAAATTTACTACAAATCCTAGAATTAAGTGTGAAAAATTGATTCGTACTCCGTCCTTACCGTTGCCGGGTCGAAATCCACTAAAACCTCGTACACGGTTACCCGGAGGATACGATGCACGAACCAAACCGGCTATATAAATCTTGCCACTAACAGTGGTTCCTGAAGCTTTCTACCATCCCTGCGCATCAGTCTGGCAGTCATTCTTTGCCTGCAAAGTGCAGGTGAAACCAGTACGCTGGCCGCCGTTGCACAGTTTGTGAGATGCTCTTAATTGCATTCTCACTCATGCTCACATTGTCTTATGAATAGTTAAAACATCAATTACCACATTACCTTTTTCCGCGTACTGCCTAGCAGGCTTACCTGTTTGAGAGACAGCGAGAGAGTGAGTTGGAGAGAAAATTAAGGACTAACAGTGCTTACCAAGCTAATCTTTGCATCAGACACCGTTTGGCAAGAGACGTAACTAACCGTGTAATTAGTTTAAAGCATCTGATTAATACATGCTCCATCAATTAGCTACCCAATTGTGGGTCGACGCTGGGCTGTGAAGGCTGTAGAGCTTAGAGCCTGGTGGTATTATTCACACGAACCAATTTAAGATGTCTGTTTAGCTTCGTGTTCCTGCGGTGATATGGCTAACCTTTTCTCTCTCTCTCTCTCTCTCTCTCTCTCTCTCTCTCTTTCTCTCTTTCTCTCTCTCTTTCTTTCTTTCTCTCTTTTCCGGTATGATTTCCCTGTTCCAGGTCTCTACCTTTACATGCTGGTGGTGCAAACGTTTTCCGGCGACACGTTGCGCTTTCGGAAGTACGCCATTATTGGATGGGGTAAGTACGGGGTTTCGGTGATCTTTGATCGCTTAAACTTTGTTTTAGCTTTTGATTTGATTCAACCATTTTCCAGACCAATATTATCGTTGCATTTTTGTGGACTAAAAGAAAATGAAAAGACAGTAAACAATAAAAAATCCTATCAGTTCCTACATTTGTTCTCTCGTGTCAAATTAGTTCAGAACTACTGGGCGTCTCCATTAATATTATTTTGAAAAATATTTTTTTAAATTATCACAAAATTATTATTTAGAAACTATCTCTATTTTCATTGTAATGGCTGTTTCATAGCACATGAATTTAAAATGCATCAAAACTACGAAACAACAAAAAAAAAGACAGACAGTTGGTAATTAAAATTAAACTGAAATACAGCATTCACGAAAGATCAGCACGTGTACACGACTTCAAAAGAATTCCCACCGAAACCCACACGGAGCTTATCCTTTTCGCATGCAGACAGAACTGAACCACACTAATGGTAAGGTTAATCTCTCTATGCCTTTTTGCGCTCGAAATAATCCAATCTGGATGGCAACGAAACGAACGCGTTCAGCGTGTTTAGTTTCGTTCGATGCACCTGCACCAGCGTAAACAAATGCAACATCACAGGGTGTTCGGGATGAAAGATTTCGTAACGTGAAACGCGTACCTAGTTCAATCGAAACTATTACTATACGAGGCACCGACAAGGGTTGCTTTTCGTGGCAATAACCATTGTTAAACCTTTTGTTACCCTTTTGCAATCAGATAGAGATAGGGAGTACACAGGCAGCTCACAAATTTCACTCTGATTTTAATGTAGAATATTTTAATGTAGAATGTTTTAGCTTTGAAGTTAAAGTTCTTTTAAAATTTAAAACAAGAAAATAAAATCTCGAATTTCCACTGAAGATTCGCAAGACTGGACATGGAATTCTAAGCAAAGTTAAGCATTGATTAAATGTGACAAGCCATATCCGATCTGCCTCCTGGAGTAAACCAATCACATTCTCGCCCAACATGCTAATAAACGATTTCACCCTATGATTTTTCCACCCAACAGGAGGTCCGCTAATCTTCGTCGGAGCGTGGGCTATCGCAAAACCGTTCTTCGGTTCCGCCTCGAATTTGGAACATCCTAATAAAGTAAGCAGCCGACGGAAATGTTCAATAATCGAATCAATCCGCGATCAAATACATTACATCCTTTTTAAGCACATTTCCTGCATCCGTGATGCTATTCTCGTACACGTTGTAGTTACATTTAAAGCAACATACCTTCATTATTCCTTTCTCACTTTCACTCGCAGCTCGAAATAGAATGCTCCTGGATGCGTGAATCTCACATCGATTGGATCATCCAGGGCCCGTCCTGTGCAGTGTTGGTTATCAATCTCATCTTCCTGCTGCGCATCATGTGGGTAAGTGATGCGAAAAGGAATTTCCGGCACACCGATGATGATTGATTCGGTTTTGGGGTAGCAAAAAAAAATTATCCACCAGCAACAACACCAAAAAAACATACACAGCAGGAAGAAGGCAAACGATTGCGAGGAAAACGAAAGAAAGAAAGCAACAAAAAGAAAGCACGAAACACTTTTTCGACGAATCTATCAATACTTTGCATTCAATCTATTCCTTCCCACCGGACACAGGTGCTGATCACGAAACTTCGCTCGGCAAATACGGTGGAAACGCGCCAATATCGGAAAGCCTCGAAAGCGCTGCTCGTGCTGATACCGCTGCTAGGCATCACCTACCTCATCGTTATCTACGGCCCAGTCGAAGGTGTTGGCAGCCACATATTTGCCATCACGAGGGCCATTCTTCTCAGCACGCAGGTAAACACCGCTGAAACTCGTCCCGAGAAATATTGGAGAATGGTTAACACGCTCACGAATGGTTTGAAGGAGGGCGTCTCGGTTTCGACGCGATACACTGGTTTGAGAACGGCTGGAAAATGCCACATTATGCTCACTATTCATGAGGTAGAAAAAAGGGATTCATGGTTCGATTCGAGTGAATTTGATTCAATTTAAAAAGGGTGTGAAAAATAAACGTAACGCTTCATCGTTTCAGTCATACGCTTCTATCGTTACCGTTTAGCAACTTCAATCGCGAACGATTAAGGTGTGATTTAAAGACCTCCAAAAAAGGCTAATAGTTTATCATAGAAATTGTCATAACTTTAGAAAAGAAACTGCTTATTCCTTCCTTTTAAGTTAATATTTTACTTAATTGAAACCAATAATTCCACAATTTCTTGGTCTTTACTCGTGAAGCAAAGGAATAAAAATCCTTAACAAGCGTTGATTAGTCAGGATCGTGATTCTTTAGTGGACTGTGAAAATCCATAAACGCAGTGCGAATGTGCTGTGAAGAAATGAAACCAATGATGAAACCGTTTCACAGTTCTAGCAATGATCCAATGCTTTTAGCGAATCAAATTAGTGCAACTGCATTGCAAACACGTTTTCATTTGATTCCAATTTATTTCTCCGCATAGATTACCGTTCAGAAAGAATAGGTTGTCTTTCAGCTGGACATCAGCATAATTGAACTAATAAGATGTTGTATTGACTGCTGAATGATATTTCTTCCTGCAGAACGTTCTTAAATGGAAATAATTCTTCAAACATATGCTAAATTATGTGTTTTTCCTGCACCTTCACAGGGATTTGTCGTGTCGCTTTTGTACTGTTTCCTGAATTCCGAGGTGCGCCAAACGCTGCGACATCATTTTTATCGCTGGCGGGACGAACGGAACATCCTTTCTGGGAAGGTTAACAATCACCACCGTAGGTAAGAAACGTCGCTGAAAATGTTTTGCGTTCCTGTTTTGTCTTCCTGCATGTTTTGGTGCGTTTGTAATGAATCGAAACCCACTCACAATTATGCATCCGGGATGATTTTGTTTTTGTTTTGTTTTTGTATTTATTTTCAATATTTACCGAGTTTTATTTATGTTCTCTTTATTTTCATTGATTTATTCCTTCTTTCCTGATTCGTGTCGGCAAATTGTGTTTCTGTGTTCGTGTGTGTGTGTGTGTATGTGTGTGTGTGTGTGTCTGTGTATCTCTTTTCATGTCTCTCTATCCTTTCTCTTCCTTTCGCTCATACATCTACTGTTACATGGTATGCTTGTACCGAAATTAAAATTGAACCAAACAAAACAAAACAAAACAAATAACACCCATGATACCATTCAACAATTCCCTGTGCGCCTCATCGGTCAACATTGTGCGGATATGCCATCCGAACGTTGGACGACAAAACAACCAGGCCGACGTTCAGCAAGGACAACTCACCCCGTTCGCGTACGGAAAGTACACGGTTGGTATTAGCAAAAGCGATAAAGCGAAAGCACCGTTTGTTCATTGGCAGTTTTATATTGTTGTTCGCTTCCTGTTGCTTTAGTTGCTGTTTTCTGTTGTAACCTTTGCTTATTTTGCACAAACTATCCGTTCACTTCCGTTGCTGTTTTACCAAGAAATAAAACATGGCAAGCACGGCTTCAAACAACTGCAATACACACAGCCTGGAAGTATGCAATCATAAGACACAGCTATACTGAACAAGCATATATTGCATACCTTCATTATTATTTCTTATTCAGCTTTTTCGCTTACATTAATTGTGACAGTTTTATACAATGCAATGATAAAAAAATGGTAAAAATGCCTCCATTAAATTAAAATGCTTTATATAACTTTTATTTGCCTTAGACCATTCAATTTTACACTATTTATATCACATTGGTATGATATAACCTAAAAAATTCTGACTAATCCCTTAAGTGTTTTATTTTAGTAGAATATGCTAAATACACAATTTTTCACACACTCACCCCCTTGCATGCATTTGTTTGTTTATTTATTTTGCTTAATTGCTCACTCACATTTCAATATTGATACGATTCAACTCATCGCTGTGCAGTTGCGCATCTCCAATCAGTGTTTTCGTTTAAAATATGTTACCGATCGATTTTACCCCCAACCCTGTGTTACTCCATTGGGAAAAGTACTTTTCTTCCCATACTTTTCCCACAAAATCCCATCATGTACTGGAAATTGTTTATACGGTGGCACTTGTTTGCGGACACCTGTTTGAATGTGTTTGGTGCGTGTTTTCAATGCTCTTGCATAAAAAAAAAAACATATTTGCTACAACATGCTTTGGCTGTACACGTGTTTTATGTTCGCTTAGTTAGATTGCCAATCAATGTTTGTTTTTGAAATATTTGTGTATTTTTTATGTTATTTTATATTTATTATTTTACGTGTGTTTTTTTTTAATGGATTGTAGTTTAACGACCACCACTTCTGCACCATTAATTTAATCCGGAGTTCCTGCATTTATCGATGAGTTGCAGTTTGAAACAAATAGTTGTAAACGAAGGTATGATTTGGTTTTATTTTTATTTATTTATCTTTTCATTTATTATTTAATTTCTAACTAGGTCTAGTCTATACCTATTTTAGGATTTGTATCCTTGTTTTCGCTATCTATTCAAGTATTTAAAAATAATTATCATCAGCACAGAAAAATACACTTTACCAAACAGAATAACCACCTCGAGAACCACATCACATGCAACATCAATAACACATACACACCAATCATTAACACTTGCCCTGTAATGATTTCATCCATCGTAACGTTGTTGGCAGCGGACGCGTGCTGAATTTAATTTGCCTTCCATTGTTGTCGTTATTGCTTGCTGCTGTTTGCTGCTGCTGCCACGGAACCGTACCATTTCTGGGTTGGGTTTGATGGGCCGCATCGAACGAACGCCACACGAATGCAACTACAACAACGAAAACCACTCCTTTCGGTGTAGAACGGTCGAGTACAGCATCGCCACGCTGAAGCATTCGTGCGTGCTGAGAGATTAAACGTTAATTGCAAGTCGCGTCGTCTCGGCGTACGTTTTATGATTCGTGCAGACAAAACGAATATCGCAAGCGATGACAGAAATGGTTGCATTACAAACAAGCCACTATCAACGAAGATAAACTGTCCAATGTTTTTTGTTTGTCCGTGTTGCGTCAGCATTGAGTACGAATAATCAGCATGTTTTACATAATGAAACAATAAACACTCTGCACAATTCAATGCGTATAAAATGTTTTTAGCAAAAAAATAAGGGAATAAAAACATTATTGAAAATTAGCATATGCAAATATTGAAATTTTATCTACAAACAACAGAAATGAAGTAAAGAGTTAGGAGGAAATAGAATTTTTTAAACTATTTTGGTACAAAAGCTCTCGTTTTGGAGTTCACCGAGGACCGCACACAGGGAGAATATTTTGAGTACTTTAGTTAAGAACTTAATTTAATTTATGGCAGTAAATTGAAAAGCTTATTATAAATGTTTAAAGCAAAGCACAGTTAGTATAATTTTATTAATCCTTCACAAATTAATCCCACCCTCTCACAACTGAACATAGCACCATTAAACCGTCACGAATGCAGCCGCATTAAATAATTATCACCACTTCATAATGCTTTAATAATCAACCTTCTTTCCTTCTCGTTTTCCGATTCCTCTCTTTTCCCCCCAGGTTTTCCCAGTTTTCCCGACCAGAATCGATGAATTTTCCACCCGTTCCATTATCGTAAATCGTGTGTATCGATGTGTCAGTTGCACAACTGGAAATAAAAAACAAAGCAAAGATCATGCTGTGCGCGGCATGCATGGATGAAACAGTGTGAAAGAAAGAGAGAGAGACAGAGAGAGAGAAAGAGAGAGAGAGAGAGAGATAAAGAAATAGGAAGAAAGAGTGAGCGAGAGCAAGATTTATGCAAAGGTAGCACAGCTAGATTAATTAAATTAAACGAAGCTGAGAAAAACAGAAGCAGCATCAAGCTGTAAACAATTTACAATTTCTCTCGATGTAAACAAAGTGTTCGCGGGTAGGTGGTGTGGCCTGGGTAAGGTATATCGACCAGCCAAACCTATGCCAGCAAGGTGATAAAGCTATATTTGTTTCACTCAATACAAATTAAACGCCAAACTGTTTATCGATGTTGAAAGATGTACACTGTCGAACAAATCCATCACCAGCATCACACATCCCATGCAAATGTATGTAACGGGGAGTAACTAAGATGAATATGAAACTGTTGTAAGCTAACATTTGCCAAACTTTATGGATAAAAAATATAGGAATCATAAGCGTCAAAGCTAACTGTGGGTGTAAATCACTGTGCATGCACAACACAAACAATAGCAACAAAACAACGCAAAAGACCGGAATGGCTTACAAAATGTTATTTATAAGAGATGTCTCTATCGAATTGGTTATTAACGAGATCCTGTCAAAAAACAAAAACAGTTTTTGAATGTATTTTTGCTGTAAATAGGAATACAAATATATGAAATCTCGATGTGTACGCCAACGTGTGTTGTTTGTAGTGGGTTACTTTATATCACAAATTACTAATTTGTTATTCTTAGCTCATGAGCTTCTGTTAACGTATTAAAGCATTATAATAAACTCTTTTTGCTGTAATTTTTATGGTTTGCTCGTTGGCCGGCATTGAAGCTGATTCCTCGATATTTGTCTAGCGTCAACAATGTCACAAAATTCCACCTCCAAAGTCGTCCAAAGACACCGAGCAGATGGTTGCAATTTGTGATCGTTTCCGTGCATCTAGCACGATTCTTCACCGGTACGGTACGGCACCACCATTGGAAGTACTCCAAAAAGTCAAACGGGCATCCCCAGCAGCTAGCAGCATACGTTGTGTTCCTTTGGTGCACCTTTCGGTCTCCAGGAAAGCCAAGCAGCTGTGGGCAACATTGCAATATCCAATTTCCACATACACCTTCGTACGAAAGGAGCGAACCAATGGTGCCGGTATCATCCGCCAGGAAAGTCTTCGTCAAACATTGTTGCACACCGGGATTCTTCCCGGTTGCTGGTCGGTGCAGTCGTAAGTCCCAATCTGCTCGGGCGGAAGCGGATGTAAATATTTATGAGAAGATTATAGCGGTTTGTGGTGTGGTGTGGCGTGGAACGGTGGAACATGGATGCAAGTATTTCTCACACACACACACATACACCACCCCAAAGTCAACCGGTCAGCCGAGCATAGACACCGGAAGCGGATGAGGAATTCTTTACTACGGTATTGGTGTGCTTTTCTTGCGGTTTGTTTTATGGCGATACGCTTCCAGCTTCCGTTCGGTTTCGGTTGATCGTCAATGGGTGGTTTACGTTGATTGCACGTTGCACCGTCGTCGTTCTGGTGCTGCGAGCATTCGGGGGTTTGTTTTGCAAACTGAGTAGTGTGCAACTGGGACAACTGTTTGTTAAGCTGGCTTTTGGCTTTTGCAACCAAACAGCAGCTGGCATGTGAAATGATTTAATTAAAATTTCGTGACGCGACACCGGTACCCGGGGCAAACGTTTGTTACTCTGGTTGCTCTATGTGTTTTTTATAGCTGTTGAGGGATTTAAATGTGTAATGTATGCTTCACTGTGCGTGAGAATGTATCTTATATATGGTGTAACTCATTTATGTTGTAATAAATATATCTAAAAATGTTACGATTCATTGCACTCTTCTCTTATTCTGCTTTATTCTGATAATTTATAAAATTGTACACATTTTTCAAACATTTCATACATTTTACAAACATGAATGAAATAACACGATTTTAAAATAAATTTTAATGTAACAGACATGGTCTTTTGGTGCTTGCCGTAATTTTTTGTTTCTCTCGCATCAATTTTGTTAAAGCTTATGTCCGGCTCTCAGCTAGCAAACACGTGCTCTTTCTAACGTAAACAACCGTGCGTCTCCACCTTAATGGGATGCCGTGTTCGAGCAGCCAGCTTCGAAAATTCGAACATTGATAACCACGAAAACGTAAACAAATCCCGTTCCCGCCAATACTGCTGTTCGAAAACGAAGGCAACAAGCCGGAGAAGCAACCGATGCTTGGCGAGAGAGTAAATCACAAACGGATGAGCGTAAGGGCTTCGCGTATACTCCAGCGTTACCGTACAGTAAGGTCATCCTCTCTCTCTCTCTGTCTTGTCGTACTCTTTTTGCTCACAAGTACATACTGCGAAGCCGCTGCAAATGGTTCGGGTTTCGTTATGTTGGTTCGTTGCTTTCGTTAAGTTGCAGATGATCGTGTACGGGGCTGTAAGGCCACAAACAAAATTCCATACCCATTAGTACAACGCTGCTCGTGGTTAAATTCGGATACAGCCCGTGTACTATCGTCTAACCGTATGTTGGGCAAACAACGCTAATCAGTCTCTGGTGCATAAAGTGTTTAATTTTAGAGAATAATGCTCGTGCGTTTGTGTTGAATTTATCATCACAAAAAAGCACTATTTTAAAGGTAATTAAGTTAGTATATTAAAATAAAAATATTTAATTTAAATGGAAACAAAGTGTTAAAAATAGTGTTCCGTTTGCTCACCTGATTAAGAGTTACTTATGTGCGGTTGATTACAACACAAAAGCCGTCATCCAGCTTAATCCTATTTTCCTGTGGATTTCCTGTGTGTGTATATGTCATGTTTTTCGGTAGCTTATGTGTATTGTCTGTATCTTCTTCGAGTGGCAAAACAAGGGAAACAAAAACATGTGTATGTTCTCTATTGTTATTATTAGTCGCCCAATCGGTCCTGTATGTGTGCTAAAGCTAAGGCGGGCCTGATACAACCACAAAACCGGACAGTTTTTCGTTTTGTGTTCTACGGTGAAATAAATATACACAACAAAATTTTGCCCAAAATGGTGTCCTTTTTGTCTAGGAATGTATAAAAACCGACCGAGAGGGAGAGTGCTTCGTGCGCTTGGCCATAAATCAAGCAACGGTTAAGCCCTGGAAACGAAATCCCCACGACCACGTTTGGTGTAGCAAAAATTTACGTGTAAAATTCGTTAAACGGTTGGATTAACTAAAGTTTGGTAACGGCGACAGATGGGTTACAGATTGTGCAGTGCGAAAGAGCGAAACAACAAAAGAATGCAACACATGTGGTTTGTGGAGTGAATTATGCTTTCGGTGGTTTTGTGTTTCAAGCGAAAAGAAAGCATATTTAACCATTTGTTAAATTAGCACAGGATGATTGTTCGATCCTAGCTTTTTAGCTTCGTACCTGCGTTTCCCAGTGCCCTAGGAACCGCGTGTTAGGCGGTGAGCAGATAATGCAGTGTGCCACCATTTCCACCTGGTGGATGTTGTCGACGAAAGTGAATTAAAATTGGATTTGCGAAGGTAATTGAATTTGTGTCCAGCAGTATCTCTTGCTTTCGCACGCTGCAATCATCGCTGACCCTTGTCTGTTGGCTTCGACTGTACAGGGTGGAACGAAGTTTTCTGATTTTTAGAAAGGGGGTGGCAAATCATACACACACACACACACACGCGTGTGGACAGGTGGTTTTAGGAACCTTTTTTGCAACAAGTGCTAGTGGGTTAAGTGCATTTTTATCAGTGGCAAAAGTTTGGTGCGTGATGTTGTCAGCCTGCGGTGCACCATAGAACCATCGAAGTTGAGTAATGAATGCGTGGTAAGAGCAATTAAACGGTGCTTAATCAAATGAATGTTGCTGAAATATATTGCACTAGATGGAAGCTGTTCTTATATCAAATTGTTTGATTGCTACGAGAAGAAGAGATTTCTTCTAGTGGAAACATAAACTCACACTTTTTAAAGAAAAAATCAATCGGTGAGTAGAACAATGTTGTATCTTTTAATGCAAACCGCCAAATACCAAAGATCGTAACTAATAATCCACAATTTTACAAACATTCTACCAACACTCTACCAACATTCTGCTGCCGTAAACTGACTCTTTGAACGTTGAACGCTCCATCTTCGACTTCTCTAAAGTCAACATTTACCGAGACAACAATTGTTTTGTTTTATTATCCAGCGTAGAAACGTTTTCATTAGCGCTCGATGTCCTGCGGCCAATTGGCTGTTGGTCTTTTCATGCAGTAGCATAGAATTCTTTTTTGCGGTCTAAGAAATTTGCTCTTGGAGGAGTTCATTGTATAGGTACTATTTACTTTCTTTTATTTTATTCTTTTGTATGGAAAAACATATTCTTGCAACAGTTGCTTCATAGCTGAGCGTGGGAAAAATTAATTATTAAAGACCTTTTGCAAGTGAAAAAGCTGCTTTTCTGTGAATAGGTGTTTGGTCCATAAAATAAATGCATCAGAGCAAATAGATATTGATTGTTGTTGAGAGCAGGTGATTCGTTTCATTCCGTTTCTATTAGATCATTAACATAACAGGCAATGTTGGAAAGAATTCGAGATTGCTAAGTGGAATTCCACCAGGGCTAAGTACAATTATAACTGTGATAAAAGTCAACTATCTTCACAGATTACTTAGGGTACAGTTAAGGTCTCTCGTAGGATGTAACTATGTCGTCAAAATGTATTACTGACTGAGTCCGAATTGAATTTCTTGACTTCGGGATGGTTGTTGTTGAACACGAGACATCAATAAAATCTCTTCATTCTCTGGATCTACAGTCTTAGATGAAAATGATATCCTTTGATGTCCCAATTCTAATGACATGCTCTTTGGTGCATTTTACATTAAGTTGAGTAGCAATTACACATCTATAGTGCTCTCCTGTGCTTGATTTCTTCAACAAAGGTGAGCAAAACAAAGATATTATCGACATCAATGTCGAGCACGCCCTTCTGTGCTAAATTAACATTCAATAGTTCAAATGGTAAAACAAGTCCGCTTTTTAGCATGGATTTTATACAAACATGCAAACGCAAATGCTTCTTATTAAGCAATATTACAATAGCTACCAACACTGCATAAATCACACATTGTTTATGTGTTCGCCCAATTTGTTCGCTGTAAACAACGGTTCGTTTTGTTTCCTTTTTTTCTGCCGATAATCATCCGTTTCATCTCTATTTATTAGCATTGTTATTCGGACGGACAATTTGTTACCTTTTTTGAGCCAGACACATTTGTGTTTTACTTAATTCACTATTTTCGCGTGCGATTTCCGCCAGCTGGTTTGTTGTTGGTGCTACATTAAACATTCCACTGGGACGAAATATTGCCTGCAAACATTAGCGAGAACAACAGAATGCTTGTACATTCTGTTTGAAGAGTGTTTCGTATGCCCCACCCAAGCGACAATAGCGTTGAAGTGCTTCCGGCGCTGAACTGTAGCCAGGAAAACAATGCTTTATTTTTAATATCCTTCTCCAACCCGAACCGAAATCATTCACTGCCGCGTGCGTGCGGGTGTTTTGTACATTAAAATTAGGTCAACTTAAGATGGCCCGTGGTGAGGTGGGCAGAATAAATATGAATAAACAACAACAAACAGGGAAAGGTTGACTCTTAGTGTACCGCGGTGTCTTAAGCACATCCGAACCGCCAATCGGTCACATCGTTCCTGCCACGGGCTTAGACGGATTATTTGCTTTCGGGAGGGAAATATATTAAACGCAAACGTGTAACCAGCACACGGCATTCGTTCCCGCGATCCTTGACCGTGAAGTAAGCAAAATCATCGATCGGGGGGAGGAGGGGGGTGGAGGGGTGGGACTGTCGTATGATTAAATTTCAACACCGACCTGGAAGTAGGCCCTCTCTGCCAATGTGCCACTCACCGCGCTTGAGCAAGGGAAACGGACAGGAAAATCTCATTAATGTCCAAAAAATAAATCGCCCACTCGGTCGAGCGCTGGCTCTCTACGACGAGGAATATGCTCGTGTTTCCTATTTTTTTGTATTTTGTTTGCTCCCCCCCACGGACTAGTGCGGTGGCCTAGTTTGACTGTCGTTTGGCACTTCAAGACACACGGGCTTCCCGACCGGAGGTGCTTTATTTTTTATTTTTTGTTTTGTCATGACCCACGCCAGTTTGTCTGATCGTTATGTTAAACGAATGCCTGCGAGCGCCCAATACCCATCATCGTGGCCATTATCGTTGCAAGAAGTTTGCAATTTGTTGCCCATTATAACTTGTGCTAGCATCGAAGAGCATACACTTGTCTGCAAACAGTGGCAAAGAAACGTGGCAGCATATCTTCAAAAATAATCGACATTTCTTCAGCATCGGACCATCGGATGGGTTTTTGTTTCAGCGCCATACCGTTTGTATGCTTTTCCTTTGTATTTTCCCACACTCCGGAAAATTTACAGAAAACATAATAATTCTAACGGTGCCTTTTTTGTGCCTTGTGAAGAAAGAAATCATGTTCGTTGCTTGCATTCTTGTGCTTGCGAAACTAGGTTTTTTTGTTTGCAATTCATGATCATTTCTTCCCGAGCCCGGGCTTCACGGACCCAACGAGCCAATATGGGAGCTTCGTTTGCTGCTGCTTTCTTCCATGCAACAATGCTTTTTATCTATTTGCTTCCACCTTAACTTCCGCTCCATGCCAACGGGATGCATTTGCTCTCTTTCTTATCACACAAAACGAAACCTCCCGTTCGCCGTTTGATGAAATAAGTTAAAAGAATTCTCCTGTGCAAATGCAGCAGCGTGATTGTAATAATATGCTACCGGCGTAGCATTCTTCTTGCAAAACCCGACCCAGAAACGTTCACCAGAGCCACCGGCATAAGATGATCTTTAGTGCAAACTGAAGAAACGAATAAAACAGACGAACAGCAACGATTTCACCATTTCGAAGCATACAAACTGCAGCTGGAGGAGGATGATGAAAGAAGCGATACCAACAAGCACCGTGCACCGTCAAAGTGAGCGCAAAATTCACAGCCTTTTCGGAGGATTTTGGGCTAAATTGACGGTAAAGGAAAAGCTTCCGGCAGACAGTTCCTATTTTCCTGCAATTTTTGCACTGCCTCGCCGTGGTGTGGTAATTGAATTTTGCGAAAAAAAAAAATTAAACTTTCTCTCAAGTACTACGCTTTTCCCCGTCCCGTAGCTACTTTCGGCGTTTTATCCATTAGGAGAAGTTTGAAAATATTTATAATGTCAGGAGGAGGTCTTAAGTAGCGTTTAGTTAAGTAGAGTGGTATGCTTGTAAGTATAACCTTAACGTTAAACATGTTTGCAATAGAACAAGGCCAAGTTCGGAAAGTTTATTCGGCCATTCTGAACTCTCGACATACAAAACAAAAAAACATAAAGCAAAGTCTTTTCCTCTTCAATTTCCAGACGAAAAAAAAAACCCTCTTTAAAAGCTTTATTTATTTCTATTCATGCTACAATTGCTTTTGCGGTTCTGGTCTGCTGCCTGTGTGGCGGAAGACTCGTTTATTTAGACCCTTCTCGTCGACTCAAAGCATCTGACTCCATGTCCAGCCTAATTTGGGTACAGTGCGCTCTATGAATAGCGCTAACATGACTTTGCGGCCTTTGTCGCCCTTAAAAGTGCCAGACTGCAGGTAAACAGTTTACCACAGCGTGACGATCACAGCTGATAAAGCACGTCGCTATAGGAACACGCAAAATGTTTTTGTTTAATCATTTTTTCCTCTACTAACTTTTATAAGCACAAGATGCATTAAATAAACTAAAAACAAAAAACATTTTTAAACAGAAAAAGTGAAAATGTTTCACGTGATGGTGGATTAAATATTTACAACCAAAGACGACTAGCGTAGGTGTTTGCACTTTGCAAAAGGAATAATTTATCAACCACGAGATTGCGAGGTTTCGACTCAGAATTCCCATGCACAACGCTCCCAACGCCCATCGAATGGGATAGCAGAGATAATTGAATGATTAAGTGCACAGTTTATCTCTTAGCTATCACACATCCATGTCGCTCGTATGTTTCACACAACTTGCACGTGTACATTCTCATCAAGCGAACCCATTTACGGGATGGTTATGGATTGTTGCGGTGTTCGGTTTGGGTTGATGAAGCATTTTTCTCGCTCGCCAAGCAGCGATGGAAGCGAAAAATGCGATTATTATCTCGGGATAAAAACGTATTACTCTGTGAGGCAAGATGCTCTCGGTACAGTTTTGTGACGTTTTGAACATAACTTTATGCATAAAAAATGTAAATCGCATGGATAAAAATTGTTGCAAAGGGATGGGTACACGACTTCCAATTACATTTTCATTGGAACGCCTTTGATAGCACTTTTGCCACAATACTTTCCAGAAGGTTTAAATTTCTTCCGGGAAATTGTGTTCCATGTTTCATCCGAGCTTAAGTTATCTAAATCCTACATCATCGGAGATCATAATACTACTGAGAACATCAGCGCTGTATATTTTTAATCAAAGAGTTAAATTATCGCCAACAACCATGACTAAATTTCCCTCAATCTGTGAGATTTCTCTAGCTATGAACACTTTAATGGAATTAATTCATTAGCTGACGGTGCAGGAAAAAGATTTTCCGGGGTGACTATACCGGATATCATTTTCGATGACAAAGTGATTCACGAGAGAAATTATTTTCGGAGCGCAAATTATTAATTTATGCTATGCCTCATCGGCTTGTAACAAACATGAGCCTTAAGCGTGTCATTTGGTTTGTTTTTTTATTATTTGATTTGTTTATTTTGAAAATTGTATAAAATACAATTAAATATTAAATAATACCTGTAAAACACACCAAGTAAAGTACAAAATAAACTGTAATGTTTCCAAAAACATATTTGTAAAATGTACCTTAAATATTTGGTTTTATACAATGACATATTCTCGGAAATATAATTTTCATTCGAGCACAGCAAGAGCAAAGTGGCATAACCTTTTTGTACTATAATTAATGTTTGACAGACACACTCTGCAGCAAACATTTCTATCTATTGACACAAACGTCATACAAACTCACACACGCACACATGCATGCATGCCCATATTAGCACGGATAACAATCGCAAAACATGTCAACGTACGAGGAAGAATGCTCCGAACGTGAGTGGTTTACTGACAGTTACAATTTCACATTTACTCATACATTGTTCGCTACCGAGCAGGGTAGACACACGTCCACCCAATGCTCCGGCCAAGTGCTCCAAGCGCCGTGACAATGACCCATCAACGTCAGGCCGGGTGTTTGGTTTGGGTTTGGGTTTTGCAATACTCGGTGTCATCTTTCAGTGACGCCAAACCCAGCCCAAAGACACCTCGAAGGCATCAATCACAATCTCGGCACCGCTTTACCAAAGTGCAGGCCCATTCCGGGGTGGATCGTTACGAATGATTTGTGGTGAAATTATGATAAACTAACAGCGAGCTGAGATTTGCTGTGCTGTGTATCCGCGGGCTGCCCGTTATTGCCGAAAGATGCGGTTACAAATTTATCACACAACTTTGCCATTTCGAGGTTGCGTTCGTTGAGCATGGGGTGGAGGGCTAAAATCTTTCAAATTCACGACCGAAATCCAATTTCAACCCGACTCAGAATGAAGGGGGGGGGGGGGGCTGGTTTTGATCGTGAAACCTATGGAATCGAGATCTGATTCTATCCACCCACGTTTTTTTCTTTTTTGCGGCTGATAGACTTAACAAGAAGGACCACCACCCACCTAGCACCTTGCTCAGTGGCTGCCGGGATGGCCGGGTGGTCGCTCCCATTCAGTGCTAATGCATAAATAAGAGCACATCTAATGAAACCGCTGTCAATCAAACTCGTTGCCGCCCTGTCAGTCTCTGGTGGCTCTTCATCACTCTCGATCACACGGCCGGTAGGAGTGTCACAACGTGATCAGTGATTGAAAAAAAGCGAGGTGAAATAACCTACTCATACCTATACCACCAGCTGGTATGATCTCGCTCAGTTTCGGGATTTTCTAAACTATATTATACACCGAGGACGTGTCAACCGAGCCGAATGGGATGAGGAAAGAGTTGGCAAAACTTTACCTTACAAACTCAGAAAATCTTCATATTCCCATCGTTCCCTGGTTGTTCTGCTGGGTTGCAGCGTAAACTGCAAACATGTTAGCCTTCGTAAACCTCCCGATGATGTTCGTCCATGCTCGTAGACGGCAACTTTACCGTGACTTGTCGTTTCTGCCCTCGATTTGCATCATCATCAGCCTCATCATCATCATCATCGTGTGCTTGTACAACCGCTTAAGAAACGTCCGCCTGCATGCATGGACCTAAATGGCCTTTCGAATAGCGGTGGCAGTGGTTATGTTATGCATATGTTCGTGAGCGGAATGTGTGTGTGTGTGTGTGCGTAAGCGAAGGGAAGCGAGTGTTGATCCATATTATTCCATTATCATGCTAATACAATTTATTCGCCGGACACACACGTAATGCAAACAAAACTGCCGGAACAGACGGACGGACCACCCAATCAGCTTCGGTCCGACTGCGTCTTGCTTTGACGCACTGTTTGGCCTTCGCACGCCTTCTCTGTCCACCGTTTGATGCACACACAAAAACAAGCTTGTGCCGTCGCGTCCAACGGCATCCTAAAACCTGAAACGAAACGTAACCGAAATAATCTTACAATCTGTTACATAAAAATGGACTCGCTCCATTTCCGATTGGGGAGAAGTTCGCCACTTGCACGTCCGCCCGGCGAGAATACGTTCAAGTTTGGTCCATTCGGTGCGGAAACCCCTTAAAGCCTCTTCCGGGGTTGATTGGGGTGCGCAAAGGGCCAAACAAGGGGGAACATCTAAAACGTGCTGTGTCACGCAAGTTTTCGGGTGAAGCTTTTTGGAGATGAGTGTTATTATTGCTTCTGTTTGTCCATTTGTCCTGTTTGCCACGACAATCGGTGGTTTCAACCATACAAATCATACTCATCATAACGCATCGGTTAGCACACAGGTATGTGTAACATAAATGCGAAACCATAACCAAATGTGTGTCACAAGTGGCCACGGTACAGGACGGTCGGTCAAAGCGGGAAAGTAAACAGAACTACTTTCGCCTAATGATGTAATCTGATTACGGCGATAACGCATGTCCGAACGTAAATGGTCGCACCATCGCAACCCCTTGGTTGGTTCCGTCGAAAACGATTAGCGCTGACGAGCTCATGCCCATGAACGCCAACAGGGATGAAAACGAACGAACAAGCGAGTGACGCTGTTGCGCTTACAATCAAACAGATTCAAAGGGGTTTTATGTGTTTGTTTGGATCCGTTTCTGGCAGTGATAATTGAAATACTGATGGAAAAAAAATTCTCAAGACGAATACATGGCGCTCACTGAATTGCACTCTCTTCTTGTTGGTTCTGAATCAAATCCCTTTTCAGATATGTTTTAGTATATTTATCTAGCTTTATATGTGTTATTTATATATGTGTTAGACATATTTATATATGTGTTAGACAGATTTTTAATATACTTTTTTATGATTAAAAGTTTTTTATAATGTGTATACGTGTAAACGCGCATTGAGCGAAAGATCCTAATTTTGACAGCTGTCATTTAAAAATTCAGAACAGAAAAAAATAGTGAACTAGTGAGACTGTCAAATCGAAGTGTTTTTCAAATTAATCGATTTTAAAATATTTATGATAAAGAACTGAATAGGCATTCTAGCTTTAATTATATCAAACAAAATGTTAGTTCTATATTTATAACATCTTGCACAAGTCAATAATCTTCGCAGCAACCATGGCTGCAGTATTAGTTGGTGATAACATGAATTTTCACTCTACACACGGAGGGTAGTAACACGAGATATACGCTCCATTTCTATTCACAGTTCCCAAATATCACACAAAGCGACACGGAAGAACGAAGAAAGCTCACTCGATGTCACTACCCTGAATGGAACCCTCGATAACACACGTGTGTTGTCCTGTGTGTGCCCTATATCATTTTGCGCTGAATGCCTCGTACACGGTTCGCGCGCGTACCCAATCAATCCAAACTTGCCGGAGATTGATGACCGGCTTGTGCATGTCCATCAACCGGTGAACACGATCCGTTCTATTTTCTCTTCAACAGACAACTACCTACGACATCGTTTTTTTCTTCTTCGCTTTCCTACTCCTGTTGACAGTGTTGAGATTTCGTCTACCGAATATCTTCGCAACGGGGGAAAAAAAAATACAAGCAACAAGAAAAAAATGCTTTCTTATTGTGTAGGCCAAGTTGTTTGACAAGAGTTTCATGCTTTCTGCACCACTCCACGAGCACCATTTGCCGAAAAGTTTCTTGCGGTGGTGATACAACAGCGGGCGACCCAAACGAAAACAGCATCTCAATCAATAATTGGAACTGGGGGGTGAAGCTGAGAAAACCGCACGCGACAGTCGGGACAGGGTAAGATAATTCAATCAAGAGAAGCGCGCCACGCATACGATTGACAGTTGCCTGTCAGTTCGCATTTCAGCTTCGACGGTCGTCCATCGGCATTGGGAGTAGGGTGAAAGATTAAAAATGGGGGAGAAAAAAAAAACACACACACACACACACAGAGAGAAAACCGCACCGAGTGCAGAACACAAACGCAACGAGCAAATAAAGTGGATATATTTACCGAATTGTGATCTCGGCAGTGGATGCAGTTGTGTTCGCTACAGTATTTCTCACAAAACCCTACATGCAGCTGCACAAACAGCAAAGTCTTTTTGAACAGAGCAAAGCACGCTCGTTGACGATGTAGAATCGCTTTTGTAGATGTCACCCAACTAATGAGTTTCGCATGCATTAAACATAACGTCCCCGGGCAAGTGTTCGGCATCCTTTGCATTCTCACAGACACGCTCACAAAACTCGCACACCGACACAGATTAGACAACACTGGCAAAAGGGAAGTTTGCCGAGTGAAAACAGTTGACCCACATCACGGCGTGGGGTAGTAAATAGTGTGCGAATTCTTGTTGTAGCGAGCGCTGTTCCAACATTGCAAGCATAATTAATTCGGCAACGCGCTCCGGAACTTTCTTCACCTGATGTGAAAGTGAACGTTTGCGGCGGTGCGCTGCTATCCTTGGAGATGATTCGATAATATATCCGAGAGTGGAATGAATTTAATTACACGCTCATAAGCTGTGCCGGTTGTGTAAGCACAGTTCGTTAATATATCATTCGATAATCTGTGCGTTCAATTATTTGCTGATTCCCCTAGAGAGGACTCGTTGCAGCTTACTTGTTAAGCGGAAATTACATTAATTACATACTCTCGGGATGATATTTGTCTTACTACTTGTTCTATAATGCAAACCAGCTTATTTAATGATGTTTCCGCTAAAGAAATGCAACCAAATAAAGTTATCTTTATTCAAAGATAATAAATGACGAATAATCCTTTTACTACGAATCTAAACTATATTGGACCTATTCTTGCCATAAACATTATCACGTACATCCTCCAATTTAGTTTATTGCAGCCAAAACACACACTTCATACATTCCGATGCTAACAAAACGTTTGTTTCCGGATTTAATAAGCCCAAGCATCGGCCAATCATATCGCAGCCAGCGAAGTGAACCATTCATAATTTAACCATTCATGTTGATCCTCCTTAGCCCTAGCCTGTAATCACATTTTCCCACCAGCACTACTTAACCCGAAAGCTCAATTTGTTCCATTCCATCATCCCATCAACCATCGGAACCCGCCCAAATCTTTTACGCCATCAAGACAAAGTGCCACCGCCGACGCAAAACCGACCGATGTCGATTTGATGTTTGCTGTCCGTACACGGTTCATTTACAGCACACTGCCAGCACAATGCACTACTACTACTGTGCTGTGTTGGCACATACACGCGTCGTACATCATACGGAGCCCACTCCTTTGCGTGATGGTGTATTGCCGAGATGAATTATTCACACCGCAACGAACTTGCGCACGAAAATAAACTTTCCTCCAGCCGAAATTACAAACGCTTCAATCGCTTTCGCACCACTTTCACCAGCACACAGGCATTATCACGGGCTGTGGGAAGCCTTATTGCTATTTACGAACGCATCCGTTGTCATATCAGCACGAAATCTTTACTACTTGTGGAAAAAACAGGCAAGCAACAACAAAAAAAAACATCGCCCTCCCCCTTCCAAAAACGCTTCTCTTTGGGCGTATTTGTTTGGACGAAACGTACCAAGTGCGTGTCGGTGGGCTGAACGATTGAGGCGACAGAATGGAACGTGCCGGAAATATCGATGCTCGGTTGCCATTCGCACTCCCTTCGGCTAACTCTATTTTATTCGGGGTTTTGGCTGAATAAAATATCCTTCCAGCGCTTCCCACGGGACAAACGCAAACACGCGTTTTACCACAAATCCTTACACGCTTCGGTGCGATTTCTTCTGCTTGAATACCATCCAGCTGGGTAACAAGGGGAGGGCATGGGAAATGGAGAGGAGATGGGGCTGTATGCATGGAAGGAAACCGAGACAACAGATCTAACAATGCGTGACAATGCGGACGATCGTGATGAGCTGTTTTCTCATACCTTTCGTGTTGTTATGGATTGCTCGTGTTGTTATTTATTTGCTTTTGTTTGTGCTGGAATGATACACCGCACAGTAATAATCCGTCAAACGTTTGTGGAATAGCTTTATCTAAGCATAAGAGAATGAGATGGATTATGTCTTTACAAGCACGAACAATGTCTACCGCAAAAAAAAATAGGATAAACCAAAGTTGGTGAAAGTTCTTGGATATCGGACAAATATAACAATCCCGTAGTGAAGCAGACATACAAGCACGTAAAACAGCACACCCAACGCTTGTAGCTCATGCTTTTTTTTTTGTTGCCCAAAAGACTGAGCAGTCAAGTTGTCTTTGACTGAAGCATGCTCGTAAACTGTTACTGCTTCCAGGGATGGAAAGAAAATTGCAAAACTGGAACCTAATCCCGACAAAAGTTTACCACCGAAGGGCAACCGGGGCCAAACCGTTGGAACACACAAACTAAAAAAAACAAAACAAAACAAAAAAATACTGTAACCCCTCACGACTTTGTATCACTTTCCGTCACCCAAGTTACGAGCGAACAGTGAGAAAAACACGTGCCAAACATTATATTAACACTTTCCCGAGGGTTCCCGAGGGTGACCCAAGGATAAATCGTAAGGATCGTAAAGCTGGGTGAATATAAAACCGCAAAACCTCGAATATTGAGCCATCTGCTTTATATAACTACTGTACCGGTGGCAGGTGGTACGAGTCTTTAAAAGAAAACCATCCCAAGAAAAAAGAAGGTTTAAAAAAGCTGTGAGCTACTAGGCGTCTCCATTACGCTCGTCCGTCCGACCGATGGAGACGCCTGGTCATACACGAAAATATACACAAAATGTTCCTCCTCGGATAGGTATCTTTGCTATTGCTTTATACATTAGCTGTGTTGAGTAAATTTTGGTGTTAGCTCGAACGACTTCACCCAAAAGCATTTTCATCCAGATTTTTCTAGCACGACTGCTTGATCCGTTGGCCCACCTCATGTAAGGTTTCTTGCTGCTTCATTTAATAGACTCGAGCGTGCTGTACGCTTTCTTTTATGGCTGCAATAACTCAGCCCAATCTTCATTTCGCAGCACTTTCCGAAGCGTGGCCAGAAATTTGAGTATTGAATGAAATGGTGCACTCCCGTGCTTCACATTTCAAAAGCGGAAGCAGGAGAATAAATTGGTGCTATATATTTCTTGGGCTGGAAATTGGTCCTGTT
>CM032178.1:6855887-6981835 GCA_018908115.1 Anopheles rivulorum
GCGCTTGACCTCGAAACGTCCACATAAAGCAACGTGAATATATACTGCAACGCTGGCCCGGCTATAACTGTCTCGAGCAATCTGGTTTGACCGGAACCGAGAAGCGAAACTCTCCACCCTAACCTTGTTAACTGAAGTTGTACCACGCCCGTACGTCTACGGGACGCAACGACGCAATGGGGAAACCTACGTACGATTCGTATACTGTCATCTCTATCACCATCCGGATACTATCCCGCACAGAGCATGCCGATTCCGATGCAACAAACTACAAACGTTTACGCTAGCAAATACGAACATGCTCACATGCCGCACCGGGTAGGCTCGGGCTGTTCCTTGTTCTACGCTTCGCATCGCAGCTCCGTTTTGGGAAATAGGTCGCACTCGCAATAGGCGATGCAATGGCTGTCGGCGATACAGAATATGTCCGTTTCCTGACCACTGAGCTTTGACCCTTTTTCGGTACAAATCGTGGTGCCGCAGCCGAAGCACGCAGAACTTCAATGTGGCATGTGAATCTTCGACATGGGTGTGTTTCCCCTTTATGATGAATATTGGCCGTATGGATTTAAAAGCGTGCTATGAATGTCCGATTCGTGTGTGCAAACCGTAGTGCACTTTAGTGCCATATACAATGTTGCACGTTTACTAGCGCAAGCAATGGAATGGAAGCTTACGGTAGAATGAGCTGAAAATAATGTACGAGATGCACATAACACTGTTAGGCGTTGATTGTTGGTTGTTGCATAATGTTAGGCGCAGTCGACTAACTACAGAGTCACATTAAAAACATTTCTTAAAACAATCGCCTTCTTCCTAAATGCCAACAGATTTGTACCAAAGTCCTACCCAAAACACTTACCTTCCGTTTTGCAAAACGAAACAAAAACACCATCTGGCAGCGTTTGCATTAATCATCCCTTTCATTTGGACACTGTTTCTATCCGGCTGCCGGATACACAATAATATAAGACAATACTGCTCCGATGCCGATAGTTTTTGGGCACGGTGCCAACTCAAACAAATGAAGCGAATGATTACCACCAGTGTCACTAAACGGCAAGCTATGCAGGAAACTGTCCAACTTTGCCACGGCTTATGGCGCGCCGGAAATAAATGACTGCAAAGTTAGAATTGCAATACTTAGTGCCCACTAGCACCGTTGACTATGGGAGGTGGGTGGCAGTTTTGTGTGTGCACATTTGCATAAGATCGATAAATTGTGCTTAAAGCTGTTCTTGCTGCCCGGCGTGCTGGTTGGTTGCGTTTGAGCTTCTCAAATAGAAGGTTCGGTAGACCTCGACTTATAAAATGCAAGGGTTTTTGAGTTTAGATCTGGAATTTTCCATACCTCCTATACATGGAGCTAACTCATAATTGCTCATATTTGCCTTAAACTGCTCATGAAACTGTAGTGGTTTATTAAAAAGTATATATATTTTTAATACGGACACCTTTTCATTCAAATTGCATACTTTTAGGCGTTTTATTTCGCTTACTTAGCTTATCATGCCAACATTTTGATTGAACTAAGACTTTCATTCATTTTACAATTTATTGCCATTAATCCTGGCCTCCTCCATTTATCTGTCGTCAAGCAGAGCATAATCATTCCTACACAATTCAGGAAATAAAAAATTCAATCAAAAAATCTTACATTCTCTTATTTTCGCTGCACCGAACAATCTTTCAAAAACCGTTTGCCCATATTAATCTACCCAGTGTCAACAGCAGACACATTCAATGTCATCTACATATCAACGCCTTACGCTAAAAGCTTCCAGCCCTCCGTTGGAGTGTCTATTTCGGGTATCATTGGACTCATTTCATCCATTTCACGTGTTATCCTTTAACCTGGCAAACACTTCTCTACCACGCCATCGCTCTACAAAAGCAAAAAGGGGTTTTGTACTGTTTCTTCGCACGTCCATCGCACTGTGCCGGGCTGACCGGTGACCATAAGTGTCCGTATTTTATCCTCACTTTGAAAACATAAGAGCTTCATAAGCTCGATACATTTATCACACCCCGTCATGGTACCGTCTGTGGTTGCCATAAGCCAACCGGTAGAGTAGCAAACAGAAAAAAAACCTTCTGACCAAATCACTTATTCATCTTTTTTATTCATATTTCTACTCTTTTCCATGCACGTGGCGATCTTCTTGCTTTATCTTCTCTCTTTTCGGGATTGATGCTCGTGTTGAAATATAATATGTTCAATATTTTCCTTGCAGAATGTAACAAAAGAAAAGGGCAACACTGCAAACCAAGCTCGAAAGGGAAGTGCAAATTTCTTTAAACACGACGGAAGCAAAACCTCTTGCTCTCCATTCTACTCTATCATATGGCAAGCAGTAAAATTTTGATACGATCTAATTTTGCACCATTTGTATGGTTTGGCTACGGATGACGATTGTGGACAAGCGGTTATAGATGCTCGCCGCGCACCGGCAACAAGAAAAGAAAAGTTAACCTGGCACAAGGGAGAAATGTTTCCAGCATATTTCCTTTGGTCAGCATACCGGCATGCATGGTGATATGCGCCTGTCTCATCCTACGTCAGGCGACCCAGTATGCAAAGTATGCTCAAACTGACCCAACGAACCGTAGTGACATGTTTGGGATGTGAGCTTTCCATCTGAAATGACGATGTAAGCAATTTTCATTATGCATTATGAATATTCCCAACATTCTGTGCATACGTACCCAAATGGGCGGAAAAGGTCAGCTGGTTCTTAATCCGGAAGTTAATCAAGCTAAATGGTGAGCGTACTAAAGCCACTTCGATGCATCACAGTCACGTTGAATTTGGTTCTGAATAAAAGGGTTTATCTCAAACCAGAGAGAATCTTTAACGTACACTTTGTGGCTTAACCAACTTTAAACAACAACACACTAAACATATACTTGCAAAACAAATGTATTGCATACATTAAACGACCACGGCGATCAAAATGAAAATATTGTGCGTTGTGACCAATGTCAACCAAACCAAAGCTCAGAGAAAGAAAATAGAAAGTCAGTTTAGACACAACCGGTGTATCTTCCCACACAAGTTTGCAACAAACATCAACCGGTTGCCATTGGCGCAATCTTTCGAAAATATGCTCCTAGTGGTGGTACCGGGGATGATTTATACAGTTGGATTTAAAATATGCATACAAACAGCTAGCTTTCACAGAAACTCCCAAGCTACTGACGAAAATGACACAGCTCCATTCACACACCGACAACGTTGCGTTTCGAGGAACGTTTGTAAGGAATTCACTTTGGTGTTTGTGCTTTCCCGGTGTCGCAGCGCAGAAAAAAGAGGAGTGAATTTATTTGTACAAGAAACGGCACCTCGGGACAGTGCGGTTGGCAATATTTCTCCTTGCCAGCATTATTCATTATTGATGAGTTTATCGACAGCCCACCCGGTCACTGGTATTCAGAAATATTTTCTTTTTTTTTCCTTTGTCAGGCAGAAGATAAATGAAGGTTCTCAATGCAGATATTTATCGGTGCTGAAGACAAACACGTATGACTCATAGATTTGTTTAAAACTATTTACTGGTACAAACATTTATTTAAATAATATTTGTATTATCCTTTTTGATTTTCGATGGAGACGCCTGGTTGTTCACAAATGAAATGGATCATTTCAATGGAGACGCCTGGTAGTTTGTAAATTGATTGCAACAATTTCTGTTAGAATTATCGTTCTATTAATTTCATCAACAAAAAAAAATGCTTCCATGAATTTTATTACCATATAAAGTATAAAAAAATTAAACACTTTCAACATTATTGTACCCGGTAGGATAGCAAAAGCATAAAAGCATTGGTAAAACGCTAACCCAGGGATTTCATAAATTAATCCGCTTTTCATCGTGGCACCGCTGAACGTTCGTTCAACTTCATCTCAAACCAATAGCGCGCAAACGTACCATCTGCCCCGCTGGGTATTGGATGGAGATCCAGTTCGGTCAAGTATGGCCAAGCGAAAGGTTTACGACCCCTTCACAATTAAACCGATTTATCACGTTCAAGATTACCGGGCCACAACATGCTGGACGTTCCTCCAGCATTACGAACACTGTCATCCTTCAAAAGCATAGCTTTTCCACAGCCCAGTAGCGGTTCTGTTTTTTCCATGTAGCAGTTTCGAATTTCCCAATTCGTTTCATTGAATAGCGGTGAATGGGGGAAACAGGGTTGCCTTTGCGAACAGCGCACGCACCGATCTGGTGCAATGATGATAAGTGTTGGTTGCGTCTCCTGCGAACCATGCTCGAAAACAGGATCAATTTACCACCAACGGTTCGTGCTGTGAGTTAAACCATTGCCCATTGCTGATGTAGCGCCGCGAGCTTTATCCAGCGTTAAAAAAAAACGGTTTGATTGTTCTTCCTGTACCGCGGCCACTGGCATCGCAAAACTATTGCACATCCATTCTCACGTACACGATTTTACTCACAAAGATTCCAGCCATAAATTTGGCCAGAATAAAACCAAAAAAACAAGCGGCGTAAATTTAAAACCAGGGTTCATCTCACCAACCAAGGCTCATGATACCAACAGACCTGGGCAGCTGTGTGAGTCTGGACGCTTTAGTGATTTTTACTTGTAAGTTTCTCTTACTTCTACTCCAGACCATGGCTACCTTTTTCGAGCCAATCGACACTAATTCTTCTAACCTCCGTAAAGCACGAGGTAATTTCACGCTGTGCCAGATTTAACGCAAGTCGCGTACCCTTGGGCACCGTATAACGACGGGCATGAACATAGCTTAACCTTCGGCAACATTTCAGAATAATGACCGAGGACCGAAATAGGTGATCTTTTCACTCTTCTGCTTTTGCTGGCAAAGTTAAACAGGACACAATCACATCTATGATGGAGAAATTTAGACTCAACGCCATGACGAAAATGTTGATTGAACTGTGCACTATGCAATTATTTAAATTGAGTAAGAGAATTTAAATATTTCTTTACATTTCCAAACACCATTCTGATTTTTTAATACTACCAAGTATAAAAATATAGCAAAATAATATTCATTTTATTTTATTTTTCGTACAACGAAGAATATTCCTTCACTGCTACGAAACCAACACAATGGGATAAAAATAAAGAAAAGCTAAATAGCTTCAGCAAGCATCCACACCATGGCTTAAACTATTGCCAAACCTTCGCCCTTAGCGCCGTTACTGTCGCGTATGAAATATGTGCAATAAATTTGCTGCTTTTATTGTCCTCCCTTAGGTCAACGCAGCAGCACAGCACAAGCTGCTTGCCCACTGCTCGATAACAAACACCAGCAAAGGAAACCATTAGCACCATCGCTGACCCGAACATTATCTTCATCCGCGATGCATGCGAGAGCTATGAAGAGCTATCGGATAAAGCAGAAAAAAAACATCAAAAACGAGCATTCTAACAGGGCGCGTTCCATAGAAAACTTCCACATTCAAACCGAACGTTCCGCGGGGCGAGACAAAACTCACAAATAAATAACTGACCAACCAAGAACAAAAAACAAAGCAGGAAAAACAACACACACAACCCGTGTGGCCGTGCACACGAAAACAAAGACATTTCGGGAGCGCAAACTGCTGCTGCTCTACATAAATTAGTGCTAGGCTGTCATTTGCTACCGGCCCGGCTGCAAGGCCCATAAAATCTAATTAAATTAATCGTCCCAGCGGGTGTATGGTTGGCAAACCGGAATGCTCGGTACGGAATGGTCAGTGGTTCCCGACCCAATTTGTGTGACTAAGAAAAAAAAAAAGCGGGAATAAAGCTGAACATGAAACGTGAAGCAAACCAATAGACGAAAAGGTTCACTTGATTTGACACAACTCATCAGCGTGCTTCACTTTCGGCCCATTTCATTTTCGTATTTGTTGATGGGGAAAAAAAGCTTCCCGGAAAGGGAATGACTGTCATGGGTAAAGCAAGTTTGAACAAAGAACAACGAAGAGTTAGCAATTGTGGTAGCAAATTGTGTTATCACGCTGTTGGACGCAAAACGATGTCAATAGTAAGAAAAGAAATTGGACCAAAAATACTTAATTCAACCAAAGAACGAAAACTTAAAAAGAAACTCGTAATAAATTTCTTATTGCATCGATGTTTGCCTTGCGAAACATTAAAAATATCGAAAGAAGTATAAAGCAACAGAAAAACAACACCCACAAAGGTAAACAGCCACAAAAAATCCTTTTCTTTTCTTGTGCAACTTCACAAACGCTGTCAAAAAGTTGTCAACTTCAAAAGCAATGAAGAAGCAACCGCTTCCCGATTGTTACTGAGGACCAACACAAGAAAAAAAAAATGCTCATTGCTTCGCAATCATTAATTTTCATTCCCACAATCATTCGTCTTGCGCAAAGGTTGACCACAGAGTCGCGCCCGAAAAGCAATGGTGAAAATGAAATGAAACGAATAAAACAAAAAGTATCCAATTTTACCGCGAACCCGAGCATGATGGAAAACTTTTGTCCTTGCGGCGGACGGTTTAATTAAGTTTTCCCACTTTCTAATGGTTTTCGGGGTTCGCCACCGGTTACGCAGCGATCGTAACGAAAATTAAGTCGACACTTGGCCTTCCTCAGTATGGCCGAACGGTGCACAAAATGTGTCGAAAGCAGAGGCTAAAAAAATGGTGATCTTATTGTCTGCTATTCATTGCAGCGAGTTGATCGTTAAAAGCGCACCAAGAACAATGGTCGCGTGTACGCGCGAAAGTTACGAAAATCGGTATCGGAACTGATTAAAGTCACACCAGGTTGCTCACAAAGGAATTTGCATCCGCATTATCGGGCAGATACGCAATTCCGAAGCAAATGTAATGCAGCGACCATATCAACCGAGTGCTTCTGTTCGATTCGAAGCGAAGCATCGTTCGATTCAGCAGTGGCAGTAAGCCAGATGCAACCGGATGTTGGTGCTGCGATACGGTTCCTGGTAGATTTTTAACCGCTTGCAGCTGGTGGGTTATCATTTGCTTTTGTCACTCGATTCTGCACTCGCCGATACGATGACCGATAAAACGTACAACTTCATGGTCCACATTCGAGCTGCAGTCATTAAATGGACAGATAAAACATACGCCCGCGAAACTACCCGACCGACAGAAGCCAGCTGCCTAGCCGGCACTGTTGCGAACGGCGATAATGCCCGATGCTGCAATCATCCACACCCGGCAGCATTCCGGGTGTACAAAGCGTGAGTTTTAATGAGACAATTGTTTAACGATCGATATCGCGAAAACCAGATTCACGGAAAATGGGCAATTCATTGCATTTGGGAGTTTTGTGGGAATTATATTGCATACTGAAGCTCATTGTCAATGGGTTAGATCACTAAAGTTGACTATTCACATAATTTATGGAGAATTATACAGCTGAGCTCATCAATTGTTGTGCATTAACGACGGTGAATCATTTGAATACGACTGAGGAAAAAAATATTCCATCACACGTCCGCCTAAAGGTATGCAATTAGCATTGCTTTTGATCTTTATTTCAGTCGAAGGTTTAATTTTTAGGTTTTCGGTAGTTTCTATGTACTGTCCAGATAGTTCCATTAGCAATATATCACAAATTGTAATTTGGAACTGAACTTCCCACACGCAATGGACGCGATTGAGTGATAATTTGAAACGACGAAATGATAGCTAATGTACCAAAGCTTTTCACTTTGCACAACCACAACCATTCGGTATACCACACGGAACTTTTGTTTCCCCATGTCGAATCTAATTTTAGTGCCATCGATCGAATGCAAATGTATCTTGTATATTAAATAGACCAAAACAGCTTTTCCAACAAAGAACCGATGGAGGTTGCTTTTTTGTTCGTGAAAATGTATCCAATAGCGAGTAGAAAGGAATCAAAAACAAGGCGACAAAAGCTCCAACAAACTATCACAAATTAACCTCGAAGCGTGCGCACAGAATAAACACAAACCCACTGCAGATTGGATGAATGCAAACGTTATAGTGGGTAGTGCAAAATCAAGTCCGCTTTTCCAAGTGCATTGTTCATTTGAGTATGAGATCATCAGCATACGCTCGCTAAAAACTCGATTGCACAAATCTGCAATCTCCGGAACGAATGATGCCATAAATGGGGCATGGTAGGAGGGCGTTTTAAAACTAGATTTATGTAGTTCAGCGGTTAGCCGAAAAGAGTAACAAACGATACCGGCGGATTTCGATATTGATTGTATGAGCTGAGCTTTTTTTTAATACGCCAACAGCAAGGGAAATAAAATCGCAAACAGTGTTGGTAACAAATGTACCTCTGCGGACTATAATTAAAGTTGATCTAAATCCCGTGCCCAACATGGCACCGACATGGCGCCATTTTACCCACTGAAAGGGAAATTTTTTATACATTCATTTAGGTATCATAAATATTAAAATGGATTGGAATGTAACGATTTTCACAACAATAACACATGTTTCAATAAGTTTTTAAAGCAAGATAAGAATTAGTTAAATTAAATAAACCAAACTTTGGTAACCTGGTCACGTCATGAGATAAATATCGAACGATCCAACGCATTATGTTCTATTACACCGAGATTGTACACCTGAATCTGAATTGAATTATTCATAAAAGACAATGCATTTACAGCTGAACACGTTTTTGGCATTAGTTTCTTGATTGGGTTGAAATTGTTTCCTCTCTTCGTTTAACTTGGAACCAAAATATGAAATGTGTTTTTATTTGAGCATTCTCACAATTACAACAACCAACCATAAAACAATAAATAAACTTTTTTTAATGTACTTTTGCATTCCTTTTTGCTGCCTACCAATGTCTAGACGGAAGCAGAAATGTTTAATTATAAATAAATAATTTTTTTATCAGTAGGTACGCCTACTATGGCATGAAATATCCAGCTGAAAGCGGCCCGCACAGCAAACACCTACACGGCCATATCAAACCAACCGCAACCGAACGAATTATGGCTCAAAAGTTCCAGCCGCGGATTGTGCAGCTGACAGGCGACATGATTTTACAACATCAGTATGAAGCACTAACGGAACCAATCCGGGAAGGATCACGGTTCCGGGAAGGTGTGTGCAATCAAAGTTTTCTCCGGCACTGCTTTGTGAACCGCGAAAAGTGTCCAAACTTTAGACCCGATCCGGCCAACCTTACTCCAACAAACACACACACACACCCTTAAGCTGGGATGGTTCGGGGCGTTAAGTTTTGTGGCAAACCAATTATCAGAGTATTTACCACTATTTCAAACGGAAAAGTGGTACAGAAGGTGAGGGACGGAGGAACCTTCGGGGGTGCCGAAGGTGGCCGACGATCCGAGGGAAACGACCAGCAGCCAGCGCAGGATAATTGCAAAAGTTTCTTCCTTCAAACGCGCCAACGCTCACTGGTGCCCGGGTGCTTAGTGGTCGCTAGTCCTAATCTCATTTCTGAGGGCTGTTATCTGGTGGTTTTGCGGCGATGGTCGTAACCTTCGGTTTGACGTTTATCTTGCGTTTGTATAAATTGCGGCGCTCGTTCTTTTCTCGCTTTGATACCACGGCGATGTCGGTTATCTGCTAGTCGTTGTGGGCTGACGGAAGTATGTACGCCTCAAAAATCCCAACCTATTTATCATGCTAACTGGCATCATGTCTGTGATGGTGCAAGTCGGTGGTGATGTATCAGTGTCGGTCGTTTGTTAATTTCAAATTTTAAATAAAGTTAAATAAATAAAAAGCCGAATTATCCATACGGATTTAAAACAAAAGTTAAACAATTAAACAAAATAAATAAGAAAAGAGAGTGAAATATAGGAAACTATTTACAAAATATTTTTAAACATTTATTGTTTCAACAAAATAAAAGATTTACGGAGAAATGTGCTTCTTTCCTTACTTACAGTGGATGGAATCTAATAAACGAGTGGTGAGAAACCAAACGAACCCTTAGTTACATCGACAAACTGCAGCATGTCATCTTCCAAGCATAATTGTGTCAGGCACTAAGAGCAGCTGTACGAATTTCTGACACCCAGCAGGAAAACAACCAGCATCGCTTCCGTTGTCTGGCCACAAACACAAACACCGAAGGCAAAACATACTGCACTACCATAGATATATTGCAACCAGCGTACGTGTCCAGGGGCGCCGGAACAAGCGACAAGCGGCTGGTCAGCGTGGCGGACTACGACGAACTTAGCTCGTTTCCACCAGAACTACTCGGTGCATTCGAGAACAGCACCGAGCTCGAATGTCTGCTGCGGGCACACCAGGATGCACAGTCCGAGGTAAAAGAGTCAGCCATGATGGGACAGTACTCCATTTGGTCCAGGGGGGGTGAGAGTAAGGGCCGGTGTCATCTAGTCAGTGTTTTCACTGTGCTAACAGTGTTATTGCATCTCACCCAATGAACCAATCGACGGACAAAACTCTACACAACAACACGAAAAGAGAAGAAAAAATAGGTACAAACTCAACCAACCCGGTTCGTTTCCGAATCTTCTCTTCCCGCAGACGCTGTTCGATGGATGTCCGGTGGACTTTGACCGGGTTCTGTGCTGGCCAAAAACGGACCCCGGTACCTGGGCAGTGCTTCCATGCTTCGAAGAGTTCAAAGGCGTCCATTACGATGTGACACGTAAGTAAACGCGCCTCGCTCGTCCACCCAGACAGATCTTTTGATTGCGTTCTGCCCACCAGATATATGGGTATGGGTGTACCTTCCATAACAATCACACACACACACATACACACAGCTTGGTAAACTTGCCTACACTTGCCGAATGAAGCAGGTAGCGGACGAAATATGATCGGCACAAGTAACAGGCTAGGTACACAACAACAAAAATCAACACACTGTGTACCTTATCACACGAAGAAGACAAAATAAAATACCCCCTGAATATATGTACACCTTCGACGAACCTACGCAATGCCATGCTAATGGATGCTTTAGTTGAATTTCATACGGCAGCAATTTAATAATGCACTACACGAGTCATCTGTCTGCTACGGTGGCCCGGGGCACTGTCGGTCGTTAGAATGTGTAGGCTTCACACTTATGAAACCTCATTGGTTTCCGTACGCCTTTTATTGGAATGAAAGCGGCACAGGCATTTTCCTAATAGGGGTACATTGTGCCTTCTAATCTAATTGCCCAATAGTTCATCAGGTGGAAACTGATACTGTGCTTGAAAAAGGATATTCGACACGTGCAATCAGCTATTGTCAATGTGCTTTGATATCTGAATAGGTATTTGTTGTATGTCTTATAACATTCAGTTAAATACATACGATAATAATTTATTTATTTTTGAAATTTAATTGGCTCAATTTAGCTTAGTTTATATGTAAATACATTCTATTTGGAAAAGAAATCTGATGCCTCTCTATTAAAACGTCAGTTCAGATCTCGCATTATTGATTATGCGCGCCTAAATCTATGCAATATGCTTTAACAAACTTCGTTGCTTGATCGCGCCTAAATCTTTGCAATATACATAACAAATTTTCTATACTCATTTGAAAAGTGGCAAGTGCGTGTGACTATCAGGACTTTTTCTCAAAAATTCACATTGGGATTGTGCATCTCATGCGCAACCATTTGTGACAATAATTCCTTATGATAAACATATCTTTTTAACTGCTTGCTATTGTTATTGTACTTAGACACACGCATGAAAACATATGTCGAAACAATCATTTTATACGTTGAAACAAAACTTTGCTAACACATTAAAATACATTCTACCACGCCAACATCTTTCCCAGCCGTCGTCCATTCGAAACAAAACTTTAAATAACATTCATTTATGAACATACGGTAGGCAAAGTTTCGCACAAGCGCGCACACGGATAGAAATATCAAACCTTATACATCCCTTATACGGTTTGTTTTACGCTCTCTTCCCAAAACCACACGCTCACCCACCCGGGGTATGACATTCAATTAAAGTTTTCCCGACGGCGTAATTGAAACTTGGTGCACTTGCACTTTCAACCCCATGGCAATGCAAACCCGCCCTACACAGTTCTCCTTCCCGCTCTGCCCCACTGCATGGACGAAAGCAAACGTGCCGGTTCGTCCCGAAAACCCTTCGCCGCAAATCATCGAACCACAATCAAGCTCCGGGAGGGACCGAAACTTACTCTACGGTGACAAACTTGAACTTGAAGTGCACTGTGGCATACCGCAGCACCAGAACGTGTCCGTTCCGGACGCTACGTTGCCATACTGTGCATGCTGCATTGTGTGTTTCCCGGTGCTGTTGGTGCCCGTTTTTCTAGTCACGACTTGTTTTTTGAGTTCCGACATCATTTGACCGATCGACACGGGACACTGGTAACGGAGGATGGGTTCTGCAATTTAATGAGCAATTAAATAATCTTCAACAACCATCGATGTTGAATCGTGTTGCGGCCATCGATCGCACGGTCCGACACTGTTCCGGACACTTTCCCGGATAATTATGTCTAATTGTGACCGCCTTTTCCCATCATCTTCGCCAGAGAACGCCACCCGGTACTGTCATCCGAATGGTAGGTGGGACAACTACAGCCACTATGCCGCCTGCCATCACGTGAACGAACCGCCGCCGGACATTGTGGAAATTTCGTCCATTATCTACTACACCGGCTACATCATCAGCCTGGTAGCGCTTAGTCTCGCTGTGATAGTTTTCGTTTACTTCAAGTAAGTGCTGCGACGGGCAAATGGCGCAAAAAGGCGCCTCTAAATTAAATGCATTGGGTAATTACATCAGTGTTTCCATTCCATCGACACAGAGATCTGCGCTGCCTGCGGAACACGATACACGCGAATCTCTTCATCACCTACATCCTGTCGGCCTTGCTATGGATCATTATTCTCACGCTGCAGGTAAGCGAGCAACATGAGCAAACGATTTCTTTTATGTTTTTTTTTATTGCAACACAGCATACCACTCCAGAACTAGAACATTCGTTGGAGAATTGATTAATTTAAATAGATGTAGGTAATATAATAAATCTTGGGAGCATTGCTTTACGTATAAATGCCACTGAAGTTTTGAGTTTAAAATTTGGAGACTGGAAGTGACTTAAGATGTTTATTTCATTCTAGACATACTAGAGGTTCTGCATTTTGGAGACCAAAACTTGCTTCATGAGATTTAATCAGATCTCGCGCTAGTCCAAGTTAGGGCCCAGGATGGATCTTTCGTTGATGGTCCCATAAAAGCTAGAAATTCTTAGTGTTCTAACCAGGTACTAAAGTATTGATGATGTTCAATATTTCTCTCTCTTCCACGATCTAAAATGATCGTACTTCTTCTTTATTAGATCTCTTTAACAAGTAAAATGTAATTTTAGACGATCAGTGTCATCTTTATATGACATAATGGAACAACAAAAAATTTCTTTCCCAAAAGATTATAAGTGTAACATAAATATCACCCACAAACAGAGACATTTCATTCTAAAAACCTTCCTTTTACTTCATTTTCATCTTTATCCCATTCAGCTTTCCAGTGGCAACAGTAGCGGCATGACGAGCTGCGTCATCTTCGTCACCCTGCTGCACTACTTCACACTAACCAACTTCTTCTGGATGCTTGTGGAAGGTAGGTCTGGATGTTCCATTGATAATGCATTAAACTAAACGTTCAATTACCAAAAATGGTAATACCTTATGCCTGTTTTGTACGATGCGTGTAACGTCGTTAGTAACGCCAGCAACACTCGAAAGTATCAAATCACCCGTTGCCATGCTGCTTTGAATGAGTCTGCCCAAATTATTTGCCCAGAACCGTACACCACCGTCGTGCATTTTTTGTTTCCAAACGTTCCCACACACACACACACACACACACACACACACACACACACACACACACACACAGACAGAGCTTTTCGTCTATTTAAATAAACACCAAGACGTTTTTCGAGACGCGATCTTTATTTGTCACGCGCGCGAAACGTGAGCCGCCGCTCGGAGTGGTGTTTTGTCGCGTGTTGATATCATTAAATTTCGTTCCCTGTTAGAAAACGAGCGTCCCATTGCGTGCATCGGAAAGCATCAACTGGCTTCCGAAAATTTCCACTCCATCGTGAAACAGGAAACCCTGGCCGCTGTTGCTGTTGCTTCGTGCAAAACCGTTTTGCTAATAAAAATGCTATCGCCCGTGCTCGTATTCACTCAGCTTTTGCTTGGATCGTTTTTTGTTGCCAGCAGCATCTTGCTCCGAGTTCTACATGTTCCCTTCCGTCACTGCTACTGGTTTAACAACTTGTGTTTCCCACTCATGGAAACGGAAATCTTACCGAAATGAGCCCACGCTACACGAAACCGTACGAAAGAAGCGTACTGCGGCGCACTTCTTTTCACGGCTGTAGGAAACCCAACCAACAACAAGCAAGTAATGTTTAGTATTACTGATGGTTTAGAGAACGAAAAAAAGGAACACACCCACACACACAAAATCCGGTGCCTTTTACTAGAAGAAAGCGATCGTACTGTTTTTCTAACGCCACATCCTTCCGGCACAACGAAAACGGAAGCATTTCGCTTGTTTACTGGGAGGTAGCGCGCAATGCCGTGTGTCGCGTGTACGACACTCTGGCAGCACTGCCATCTGCACCATCTGAAGGACACTGCCAACAAAAGCTCATACCACGGGTATACATCAACGGTTTGCCTCGTGTGCTCGTATGCCGGAAGAACAGAACAAACACTGCGTCGCACATGGCGAAACAACCGGATAGCTTAGGACGGCACACGGCACATGGCGAGAAGCTAATGCAAACATTCCAACCGGCCATGTTTAACATTTATCCACATTTGCTAAAGTTTTCGCTCTGCATTTAGCGTGGGAAGTGGGAGAAACTTTTTTTTCGCTCTCACGCAACCGTTGAAAACCATACGCGTAATTGAAGTTTACCGTTGACAATTCATTTAAAAGAACAACATCATTAGTTAGCTGTGTGCAACATTAATTATGTCGTACGTTGAACGGCTGTCGCGATTAGCTTGACAGTACATCATACTCTTTAGTTAGGTACGTGCTACATCACTTGTGTCGTACGTCAAACGGCTGTCGATTGGCTTCATACACGGAGGAAAATGGTTTAAACACAAGTAAATCTGACCCTCTGCTGTTAAACGGTGAAGGGACATTAAGATTTTTGTTCAACATATCAATATTCCATTATTCAAAAATTACATTATAATAATTGGTTACACTTTAAACTCTGACGCAAAATTAAAAAAAAAATCTTCCCGTAAACCATTAGCGTTCGTTCTGCTCTCCGGTAGAAACAAGAACCACGTAAAAATCAGCATTAAAACACGTTCACCTAGTTTATTCTGCACCCTTGTATCACAGATTCCGCTCATCGCCCATTTACCGCACGCGCTAATGCGAGCTGATCGTTCGTTGCACACGCTGTCACAAAAGCAGTCGTCATGCTTAGCGAAAAGCATGCCACCCAAACGGATGCACCGGACGTTACAACAAAGTAAGCGAGCAGCTTTTAGCTAGCTTCGGTTTCCATCTGTCCATCGCTTTCGTCGAATTTAAGACACAGAACTCGAACGTGAGCAAAATCATAATCAGCGGCATGGATTTGACTGCGTCGGGTTCACATTGCTTCGTCAGCGAATGGTTCGAGCGCAAAAAAACAAAACGAAAACTTGAGACCTGTCCAGTCCATGGACGAAAAAGAAGTAACAAAGGGTTGAAAAAATGCATTACACGCGAGTGGATGCTTTCTTTATGGCTGGTTGAGATTGAATCTTTTTTTTTCTCGTTCGTGATGCAATAATGATGTTCTGCGAAATATGATCATTATTCTGATCAGATCGGAGTTTTGTAATGGATGCATAATTGATGGAATGCAATCATGTTCTATTCACTTTATGGTTATTCATTTTGCAGATAGGAAATTATAGATGTAACACGAAACAGCAATGAACATTACTTTTGAACAATTTTCTGTAAAACGTTACCCTCATTGAAATACTCATGTTTGAGTAAGTAAGGACAGCTCAATTTAAAGCTGCTTGCTACATGATCAAAAACGTATTTCGTGTGATTTAATACAGATTTGCAATGCGGCTTGCATAGTTTCGGGCGGTTAAATTTTCAAATGTTCACAAGTTTGAGTTGATGGAATAATTTTCCTAAAATGTGCATTTTTGCCGGCTTTATAGAAGAACCTTTCTTTTCAAATGTATTAAATGGATTACAGTAAAAGACCAAAACACTCCTCCTTTATGCGTCATTTGCACAGTTAAAAATTCCTACTTGACTTGATCGGAAAAGGTAATTATTTGCCCAGTTCCACTCCAGTAACGAGCAGTGACATGCCGACATAAATGTAAGGAATTGTTTAATTTCATTCCTACTTTTCATTCCCATTCCAAACCACCAGTCTTTTCGCTGAAACAAATTTCTCATTCGCTTTCGGAAGAACACAGAGCACGCACGAATGTTGACATTATCCCGCTGACCGAAAATAATTGTTATCAAATCAAGACCCGGACCCTTCTCCGTCGTGTAATCCGGTGCGGCGTATTAGATATTCCTGCCGGAAGCCCTCTCTTATCCCCTCTTTATCCTCTCCTCCCCTATCCAAAATGGCAATGAAACCCCCGGGGGTGACATCAGTCAAATAGACGCTTATTTGTGTGTGTTTTTTTCCTCCCTTTCTTTTCTTTCATAACATTTTGAGTTTTTTTTTTTGCTTTGTAGAACACACAAAACACGAGGTACAAGCGCATAAAGCAAAAAAAAGCTAGTAACGCGAAGACGAAACCCCATGGTATGGCGCGAATAAAACTGGCGGCCGAAAGAGAGAGAAAAAAAGACGAATGAAGATAAATATTGATTATGGATTCACCATCGTTCACCGATGGAGTGCTGGAGGGACAAACTGTTGGAGAAATTGTGTGGAAACGTGCGGACGGGGACGTAAAAACGCAACGGATGAAGATTATGGTCTTATGTCCTTGGCAGAGGCACGAACGTTAATGGTGGGATTAACTGGGTTAAATCGATCCGAACCGAAACCAGAATCTTTCCTCCCAGCATGCCCCACGGAGCATTATATTACCCCCGCAATCCTAGCTACCAGCCCCAGATGGTGAGTTTGGCTAGAAGAAAAACAACTAATACAACAAAAAGAACAGCGCCCCAAACCCTGCCGGAAAGCATCCCTTTTAGTTGTGGCTGCCCGTGGGCAAAGTTACGTCGGCGACTTACTCGGGTTGGTCGGATCACTCGTTGTGCGATTGGATTTAAACCGATCGAAGTGAGATTTAGCTTGCGTTTGACTTTGGATTAGTAACAAGATCCATTTGTGCTCGGTGAAAGCTTTCGGTAATATATTGTTTTTTTCTTCTTCTTTCGGCTCTCAAAATCCCTATCTTCGGGTTCCCTCGATGAGTTCGAATGGATCGATTTGTAATCTGATAGTATTTACGATTAGGTTTCAAGCGAAAGATCGATTCGCGCCACCGACGGCACTGTCGGCACTGTCCGCATATCTTCGCACCAATTAACGCAGCGACACAGATTGCTCACTGTCCGGTGCTGCACCGGGGAAAGCGAACGCACACTTGGAGTGTTCTAGCTTGCCGGCTACCCGGCAATCCGTGCACTCTTTCATCGCTAACTAAAAGCAAATTCTAATGAACGTGCCTGCGGTTCGGTGAAAGGTTTGGTTCGATTCAATTTCCAGCGCTTTTCTTCCTTCTGCTCGACAGTAATTGAAATAAGCTTACGCCATTCGCTCCCATCACGTCCGGTCAATTAGAGCCGGGGCAAACTAAACAACATTGAATCTATTAGCTAGTTTTGCTTCGCAGCTGTATGCTGCGGTCTGCAGTTTGCTGGTCGAACAGAATATTACTCTTTTAATATGTTTGTTTGTGTATTGTGTGTGATTTGCAATCGGTCTTTTTTCATTTGTTATTTAGCGCATTAGATTTGTTGATAATTAATGCTGAACCGGATGCAATGATTTCTCCGCTAGGTGCAGATATTTTCTACTCCAGAAAGAGTAGGGTGATTCGGACTTTCTTAGCTCTAACAAGTAAATGTTTAGCTCAGTTTTAGAGCAATTTTAGCTCTTTTTGTTGCATGTTCTAGATCAATTCTTGGCAACTTTAACTTTTTTGAATCTAGAAATCCTATCACTTATTGTTTGTCAGTACTAGGCTCTTTATTGTATAAGGTATAAGTAGTATAACAGTATAACAGTTTATTTATTATTAATAAATATTTTTACAAATTTTAGGCTAAGCCATACAAAAAAGCTTCTCGGGCTGTATTCATCTCTCCTGCCAACAAACCCACTTTTCCCCCGAACAAGCTGTTAGAATCTTCCCCAACACAATCTTAACCACTAGTATAACTACACCTCGTGTGTGCACACAGGGCCACAGTTGACGAGCAAAACTTTCGTTTCCTGCACCGACGACGCACGATGCTGGGCAACTTTTTTCAATTTACCAGCACACTCATTAAGGCTTCTACACCTTCGGCAACGGAAGGGCCGTAAAGAGGTACTTTCAAGGTGCCCGGGTTATTAATGGCGGCAACATTAAACATTCTAACACGCGTGCTGCTAACACGTTTGGTCGGGAAGAGGAAATTTTGCAGCCAATTTGGCGTCTTTTTTTTTCTCTCTCTCTCTCTCTCTCTCTCTCTCTCTCTCTCTCTCAGTGGAACCAGCTTTCTTTGCTGGCCGCTACTTGCTACACGGAAATAAGGGGAATAAGCCGTTATGGAATGGATGATGCTTTGTTCCTTTTTGGGAAGAAATTTTATCACAGGTGAAAATTATGTATGCCTGTTTTGCGTAGAATAAGCTTTTTCTTGTTTCTTCCATCACGGCAATAGTTTCTGTGTGGTTGGAGCTCAATAAAGAAGCAGAAATATGCTGCTAATCCTCCCAGCACGCGGCATTTCTGGTTTGCCTTAAACGCCCGGCGATATGCTTATGGCTTCGGCTGTATTAAAAGAAAAACTACCAGCACAGTGGAAAGTGAATCCGAAACAAATGAAGAAAATCATTACTACCGAGATGAGCGATTTCTGGCCTTTTTTCTTCTGACAGACTGGCAAATGGAAAACCATGCTCAATGCTGCACACCACACCGTTGCGCTACATCATGTGGCACACATTTTGATCGTTTACGCGGAAGCTATTACCGGCACACTAATCCCATCGTATCGGATACGCCTGTTCCGATCTCAGGATATGATACAAGCATTTAAAAGCATCGCCGAAGCTTCCGCCCTTTGAGATGGGCGTATTTCCGAGGTAAAAGCCGGGCGGCTCATACCGGCCTCACTATTCCGTTCCGTAGTAATTAAGCCCGCTGTATCGTGTTCGTGATGTGCGGACCTACAATTCTGGGAAATCATTTTATGCTGCTCACCGAAGATAGCTCTACGTAGTGAATTGGTTTATGATACTTGTTTTTCTTACCAAAGCCAAATCCTCCCTACGGGACGTCCATCGTAACTGACGAAGCATTATAATCACTAGCGCGCCTTAATCGATACACAACACAGTACGATGCGTTAAGCATTTCTCATTACGTCCGGGTGTTTGAAATCCAGGATTTTATGCAAGAATGAAACATTTAGCAATATATTCGAACCACTTCACCATGTTATATGATCCCACCGGTGGACTCTAAATCATTATCGCTTTCGTGTGTTTCATGCGTACGTTTCATTGTTCCTTTCCAGGGCTCTATCTGTACATGCTTGTGGTGGAAACGTTTTCGGGTGATAATTTGCGCTTCAACATGTATGCCGCCATCGGTTGGGGTAAGTAATGTAGCTTATGCGAAACTCTTTGAATAATTTCATTGTTTTCTTTGTATTTTAATTATTTTACTAACCTTTTGTAATAATTAGTCAACTTGCTTGTTGCATCACGTACCATAAAGAGCTTCAGAGCTCCAGTGGCATAGTTGAAGACATTAATAAACTCTTTTCAAGATGAACTAGAATAAGATGTAAGGTAGAAATGGAATCAATCCCATTTTGCTTGTTCAAAATGAGTTTAATTCTTCACTAGGCCATGTCAAAAAGCTTTTCAAGTGTATGAGTTGGTAAACCTTTGCACATGATCGAGAGTTCTTGGAAAAAGTTCGAGCAAGGTGGAGGTATGCCACATCTACTTGTACATATTCCAGTTCAACTTGATACGATACTTCATTAATACTAGGAAATTGAAGGAAGCAAATTGTTTAACACCAGGAAAATCTTGATATACCTCTCAAAAGCTCACCAAAAAGGAAAACAAGCTTTTCAAACATTCAAACCATTTGCTTGAAAAAAACCCCTTTAGATTCTAAATTGTACTGAAAAATGCATACTCACTTAGTGGCTGTCTCGCAACACTTAAAGTCAGATTATCTGTCCAACCGCTAAACTCGTCCACTTTCGTCTGGCAAGTGGCCAATCGACTGCTTAAGACCGAAAGGCCTCCACAAATGCAATAAAGAACGGGGCGGGAAAGTGAAAAGGAGTGCAGCGAGGCAAAAAAAGGCACACCCAAGTGCAGTGCTGGGGCAAACCATTATCGCCACAATAAACACTAAATAAATTGTCCATTTCAGTGTGGCGACCATTATTTCGAACCGGCGCCGTACCCGGCATCATCCGCGTATGTCCGCTGTAGATCGGTTAGGGTTAGCAAAGAAACCAAGGAGGCAAACAAAACAAAACACACAAAAAAAAGAACAGCCAGCACACAGTCATTGCCATTGCCATTTCCCACCAAAGGGAATGCTCGATTCATGGCAGCCCTCTTTTTGTGGCTTCGCTTCATTCGCTTTAAGCGCGCATCTCCCTTAAAAGGAAGCAAAAAACCAGCACCAACAGTCCTGTGGCACTTTTTACTTTTACATTAAATGTCCTAACGGTTGGGAAAGCAGGTTGTTTTTTTTTCTCGTTGTTGCCAGTTTTCAAGCTTCCCATCTGATCTGCCCATTGTCCTGTCATTTGCCTTTTGGTGCCGCACGGTGCCATCATCCCGTGGAGAGTAGTTTTATCGACAAGAAATGTGCTACGAATGGGAGGAGGAACAAAAAAAAAAACGCACGCAAAAACAAACGCACCGAATGGCTGCGTAGTGTAAGCATTAAATATTAACAACCCATCGTGCAACAGTGGTGAGATCGTTATCATTATGATACAGTAATTATCTTCCCAATCGCTTCGGTGCAACATATTGAAGATACTGTAGCGCTTATGTATCCATTTTTTTAAAACCACCATTTCGTTTTTATTGCTGTGCTTCTCATTTTCAAACAGTTTGCTTAACTTTGGTTTTTTAATAAACAAAAAACACCCATAATAAAGATTTCTTTTCATTAAAAAAATGTTCCTTTTTTTTCTTCTTGTTGTTCCAATGTTTCCCACCCAGGCGGTCCAGCCATTTTCGTCATACTGTGGGCCATCGCCAAGGGTATCACCTTGTCCGGGCAGGGCAAAACGGACACGGTAAGTAAGTTCACCCGGATGTTCCCATACCCCAACACCCACCCACGATTTCCGCTCGCCACCAATCGACGAAACAATTATCTCCAAACAAAATGGACCATCATCGTACTCACCGACGCTTGGACGAGTGGGAAAGTGAAAGTTTAAATTGTTATTAACTTTTGCCTCCGAAAAGTGGACATTTGTTTCACTGCTTGGTGTTTCCTGTATGGAACATCCCTCTTCGTGTGGTATCGCTACATTCATCTACCGGTTCGAATGCTGCAAAACCACAACCTCCGGCGTTGTTGAGCTGAGCGGTTTCGGAAAACTTTTACCCCTCCTAGAGAAAAGTTTACTCGTAGTGCATTTATTTATTTCGTTTATTTAGGGTTAACATTTCATGTAACGTTTGCTTTACTTCTCATGGAATAGTTTTTATTATTTTTAATACAGCAAAACTATACCCTTTAATAAATGTTTCGGGTCTAGGTAGATCTTTTTTATGTTTGATATTAGTTGAGAGGAATCAGGTGTTTTATGGAGTCAACACGACGATCTAAAAGAGTAAAAGACACCTCTCAGCAAACCATTGCAGTTGTAATCGTTTTCCAATAATGTCACGTTTCTAGTCCATACCGGAAACGAACTAAAAACACTTGAACTGTTCTCTAAGTATCACAAACAGGTCATTGTTTGCAAGCAGCAATTTAGGGAATATCACCCATCTTCCAAACAAAGCAGGGTTAATCAGCTTAAAATGCAATTTTAAATAAATTTTTGTGTCTTGATTTCTGAAGGGTAATTGTGTGTAATTTCATACTAGAATATTAGAATATATTAGTAATAATAATAATAATATTAGAATAAAGATATGGTTTTGATGATTGTCTACTTGTCGCTAAAGAGACTAACTATTACGTATTGCATACCTTCAGGCGCCAACCGTTTGCTGCCCGTAAATAGCGATTACAGCAATTGTTGTCTTGAGAACTAAAATTCTGAAAAATAATTTATATAATTGTTATTTCAAACGACCTTTGATAATTGCACACCGAGGGAAATTAGAAAGTAATTTATTTTATTAGAATACAATTTCATTTTCTAAAATTAGCTTCAGCAACCCTGTCCAACTCGGCACATTTCCTGCTAGAAGGCAATACCACCTCCTGGAATCTCAAGCGAATCTCGCTCAATTAGTGGTGATTGTTTTTTTTTTCGCCCTCACTGTATTTTCCTGTCCAACGACACCCGTTGGCATCGGGTTGGAGCATTTTCGGAACAATCTTCCCAACTTCCAAGTCCCGGATCGACACTCGAAACCGGAAAATAATTGTTCCAGAAGAGCGAACGCTCTCGAAAAAGCTTCTTACCATTCAACGGTTCGCACGGTGCAGTTCGGTCCGTTTTCCCTCGATGGAACTGGATGATGGAAGAAAGCACTACAGCAAACAACGCCAGAAGAAGCGATTCCCCCCTACTCGTTAAATGGGCGACGGCCAAAATTGCCATTTTAACGGCTGTTGATATTCGTTTCCCTCCACATGAGAGGAAAAAGAAAATCCCCAACCGAAAGTAAGATACTTTTCCTCCAGCACTCCAGCTTAGGGAGAGGGCTGCTTTTCTTTTCCATTCCTGCAAAACACACGCTCGTACGGCGAAAAACAACCCGGATTGTTGTGGTACATAATGACCTAGTTTAGATTCTCCGGAAAGCCTTCCGCTTCTCAACAGCAACGGCATGTCCTTGTTTCGATCGATAGCGAACGGCACTTATTGTGTTTTACTTCTGCCATTGATTGTGTGTTTGTTACTAGCTGGAAATCGAATGCTCCTGGATGCGTGAGTCGGTAGTCGATTGGATCTTCCAGGGCCCGGTCTGTGCCGTACTGATCATCAATCTCGTATTTCTCATACGAATCATGTGGGTAAGTTGCAACCGAACGGTTACATCCGGTTACCTTTGGTGGTGTCATATCATTCCTTCTGCCGCACGGCTAACATATTGGCCGCTTGTACTTCCTGTTGCAGGTGCTTATCACAAAACTGCGATCGGCGAACACGGTCGAAACGCGCCAGTACCGGAAGGCATCGAAGGCACTGCTGGTACTGATTCCGTTGCTGGGCATCACGTACCTGGTGGTGTTGGCCGCACCGGCTGAGGGAGTCGTCAGTGACATTTTCGCGATTGCCCGGGCGTTACTACTCAGCACGCAGGTAAGTGGAAATGGGCGTGGAAACCGCCATTACATGTTAATTGTGGTGTGAAAAATAATCGATCCTACACGCCGGTGTCGTTGTGCGGTGTGCTGTTACACTATAATTTTACCTCGACGTTCGACACGCTCTTGTTATATTTCCATTTTAATCTAAATATTTTAGTAGAAGTGAACATAAAATTTGCATTTAATGCTGTATCTTCCTATTTGACAAGTTGCTTTGTCAATGTGTCATCTAGAAAATTAGAAATATTTTAAAAGAAGAACGAAATTGGCCTTAATAACTGAAAATACATTATGCACTCGTATAGAAAATATTCCAATAATTATAATGTAATTGTAATTAACTAAATTAAGTGAAAACTGAATTCCTATCATCATCAAGAAACCTATCGATGCGCTATGCTCTCTACCAAACCCTAAATTAAACTCATAATGTAACATCAACAGTAAAATTGCTGCCCTACATATTCCGCCGCTAGACAAAACCGAGCCAATCGTTTGAAACTTCAACACCCACACAACATTATGGCTAGAAATGGTCAACACATTGTAACTCGCCACCAACAATCGACCCACAGGAATGGCAACTATGTTACCACCCAAAGTTATGCTACGCTAGCATGACTACCGCCCATTTAAAGTGGGTAGCCAATTAGCTGTTCGGTTACGCCAAACGGGTGTGGCTTCCTTCTTACACTTTCCCAACTCCCCAAAAAAAAAAAGGAAAACAAAACGCCACGAATGCCAAATAGCCATGCTACAATGTACCCAAAATGCATTGGTTTTAACGATAACCACCGACAACGAATATTCACACGATGAAAGAACGAAGCTCTTCCCAATGCTACCGAATGTTGGACAGCTTTCCATAAAGCTCCATCTAAAATTGAAATGTAACACGATCCGCGCACGCCAACGCCAAACCCAATGGTGGCGGAAAACGCAGGGAAATAATTTGTCACGCCTGGCCCGGGTGGCTGGTGTGATGCTGCATGCTAGCCAAAATTAAGCATTTGCTGCATGCTGCATTTGCGCGCGAAATTAGGTTACACGTGATTGAGCGCGATGTAACATGGACGAAGGATGAAACCCGCAGTCCAGGGCATGGGGTTTGAGAAAGCAACATCAAAGATAAAACAATAACCGCTGATGATAGGGATAAGCATAATTCATTGACATGATATCGGCCCGCGTGTGATGATTGCATTCGCACTGATAATAACGCACGCGAGTTATGTTTAGTGCCCTTTAACACACGCCTCGTTGAACGGTCGTGGTGAAAGGCATTTAATAAAAGACAAATTTACATGCATTTCATAATAGATTACCGAACAAATGGGTTAATTAATGGCCGGGTGTATGTTAAAACAACGTAAACGTTTTGCAAAAAGTTCAACATTATACTTTTGTGATGCATAATAAGTTAAGTGTTATTAATCAAATAAACCAATGCTCTATTATGGGCACTTTTTTCCAATAATTAAGAATATGTAATTAACATAAATTTACAATTCGGTACTAATATTACCTAGAATTATCTACATTTTCCAAGACCTTTTTGTCGTTACGCAATATAATTGATTTTCTACCTCAGTATTTATCTCTTTAATCGGCCTGTGGATTGCAAACGTTGACCTTTAACCTAATGAGAATATATTATCATTATAATTATAGTTTATCGTAGTTTTTTTCTACGAATATAACAAGAGCATGAAATCCAGTCAAATAGCTAGTAAAGTCGCACTCCATTCCGTGCTAAAATTAATTGTAAAAAATGGAAAATAATTGTACTGTACATAGATCACTAGCTACATTTAAAAATTTACCAATCAATCTTGATAACAAAAAAAAAAATCTCTTCCAAAACGCATTAGAAAACTTATTACGCCAACAATACGATGGAAAAGCTATTGTGTAATGGGCAATACGTCCTTTCCCTTGATGCACGTCTCGTTAAGGGATAGAAAGTTATTACCAATCCCCCCAGCGACTGATTTGCTTCGGGCCGGGCATACAAGAACGCCCGACGCAATTATTCCACCAGGGCAAGCAAAATGAGTCCATCATCCACGTGTACTCTCTCTCTCTCTTTTCAAACACACCAACACCACCACAAAATAGCAGGGAACGATTCTTTTCCATTGCATTAATCCACACATCACAAAGGGAAAGCGGGCGAATCAGAAAACACTTTCCCATCGTCGGCCTCATCGCCGGCGGTCTCATTTGTGAAAGTGTTTTCCTGGCGTTGCTCTTTCCCCTTCCTAATCCCACATCACCACATCACCTTCCTTCGCCGCCTTCGCCCACTTTTAACACTTGCCAACGCTTACCCGGATGTTCTTTCTTCTTCATCTCGCGCAGGGCCTTTCCGTGTCACTGTTCTACTGCTTCCTCAACTCGGAGGTACGGTTGGCGCTGCGACACCGGCTGGAACGTTGGCGGGACGAGCGCAACATTCGTCTAGGTCAGGTCCGGCAGCGAAGTCGACGGTAAGTGAGTGGCACCATTTTGGATGGCTGCAGAAGCGTTCCACCACACAGGAACGGCCTTCAGTGTTAATTATCTACGGTCGATGTTTCGGTGCAGCTTTGTCGTTGTTTTGATAGTGCGGTTCTTTTTTTTTTGTTTTGTTTTGTTTTGCCAAGGATTATTCTTTTATTTTCTATGTACAAGTTCAATAGGAGAACCTGTCAACCATGAACCCTGTGCGGTGGATTAGTTTTCAAGCTTGATATGTTTACGTGGCACGAGAAGTTATTTCCAGTGATTAATATTTCTCTAGTGAAGGATGCATGTCACAAGCAGTTAGTTGGTTCGCACCGTATGTTGTGTTGACTAACCGTATGCAAATGATGTAAAATTTTCCTACATATATTCCTCCAAAGCCAAGTAAACAGACCAACTACGCTTGGTTTATAATTATTCAGCCTCAAACCCTTGAGTGTTGAATTATTAATCACAATTTCTTAACATTATTCATTTTAATATTTTTTTATTTATTACCCAAATGAATATCTCCATAATTAATGGAAAATGTTCGTTCTTTCTAACAATAATGTTCAAAACATTAAAATACTTTGTTTATTGTTTGTGAAGAATTTGACATTGATACTAATTTACCATGATCGCCACGATCGATTTGACTATACAATTGATCTTCCAAATAAGATCACATGTACAGCATTGGGCAAATTGCTGGACAAAGTCGTCGAGAAAGGAAATTTGATTTAAATAAATACACAATTCAAATTTTAAAATGTTGATCCAAAACTGCAATAACATAATGCCATCGTGAATAATTTCGCTTACAAACGTTTACGTTGCACCCAAGGGTTCAACCACTTTCGTTAGTCAATTTAGTACTAAGTCATGAAGAAAAAAGAAACAATCCGACCCTGCCCTTCAAACCTAGTAGGAGGTCGCGTGAGAGTGTTTCTGTGTGTCTTTAGCGTCTGCTTTTGTCCCATTCATTCCGAGTTGCAGCCGCTCGGTGGCATCGTTCGGTGTCCCTACTCGTTGTGCCATCGTCTCCAGTCGTGCCCGGTTCAGCCTCATTTGCGATTATGACTTTTGCGAAACAAAGGCGTGAATGGGGACATCCTACTACCAGATAGTAGGTTGGAGCATTTCTGTCTGTCCAATAAATCCTTTGGGAGGGCTGCCTCGTAAGCAAAGCAGCACTATTAAGCACTATGTGCTCAACCATAATCGAGCTTTGTTCGTTAGGTTTTTCGTTTGCTCGTGATTAATTTTATTTATTATTTAAAAAAGTTTCTCAATCTACTCCACTTATGGAGGTGGTTTCTCACGAATGATTATGGCTTTTAAAGTACAGCTATATCCCGTGCATTATTTTCGCCACAAAGCTTCGTAAAACAATTACTCTCCTTAAAGTAATTCAACCTTAAAGTGATTATAATTTATCTAAAGTAAAAAAGAAAATCCATCCAATCAGACAATTGCCTTAATCTTCACCACCAAAATAACTGAAAGCCAGTGCTTCGCGAAACAGGAAGCCAGCGGGAAATATGGTCCACAGGCAGTAGACCATACTCTCGTCCCAACATCCTGTCACACGATACTCGCCATATCGGCGAGTTGAAAAATGGTTTACAGTTTATCTTGGGAAAATTGAAACACCCATCTCCTCAGCTCCACTGGGCAACGTGGGTAACCATCGTTTTGTATTGAACCTGCCCGTGCTTTCGCATTCTGTTCCATGCACATTTTCTTTTCGTCTTCTAAGCGGGAAGCCTGGTGCAAATATCTTTCTCTCGTGTTCCATTTCGTTCCCAATTTTTCCGCGTATTTTCTCATATTTTTTTTTTTATATCCACCCAAAAAGTAAAGCACCACCATTTGGCCATGGTTTCCCGGTCCAGCAGGGCATGCATTTTGTTCCCTCCCATGGCAGCCAATTTTCTCGTACCTACCCTACTGGTGTACATTTTTATTTTACCGATTTATTTTATAGCCACCAATCATGCTGTGTTCTCCTGCTCCTGCCCCCCCCTCAGCCCAACCACCCATTCTGGCTCGTCGTGTAAGAACCCGCATGAAGCTCAATCGAGTGCAACGTTATTGTGTAAAATATTAGCCGAATATTGTTGGACCGGGGGCCAAAAAGTAGCCGCTTCCTTGTGCCGGGCTTGTCCGCTCACTTGGTCGCTTGCCGGATTGCTGCAATCCTTTGTTCACTGTCCTTTGCAATCATATATCAATTCCATGCCGACCATCAATTGTCGATTTAGCTGCTTATCCTGCTATTCTGGAGCATAAACACCGTAAAAACATAAAAACGAATTTTCAAACGATGAAAACCTTGATTTCATTTCTAACTCCACCATTTTACGTGGGAATTGCACTGCACAACAGTTTTTCTAAATTAAAAGTTTAAAAGAATCAGAAGATAAAATATGCACAACAAATCACAGGAAAACTTTGAGTCAGTTCTACAGCGATCGCTTTAAACGAGCATAGCTGGCTCATAGTATCTAATTTTTAGCTGGTCTCACCAGAAACAAAACCATCAGCATATTTACTCCTATTTAACGATGTTGAATTTAACATTTTCAACACGTTTCCCGATCATCGTAGAAATATGCCACTCCATTGGATTTGTGGCAAACAGTGTGTACAAGTTTAAAGAGCTTAAAATGGTACAATATTTGTAGAGAACACACGAAACACCACTGCGTCGTGCTGCAAACAAAAATTTTCGCAAGAGAAAATAACTTCCTCAATCGGATATGCAGACAGTCGGCTGACTGAGAATAGCGCGGACGGCATCATTGAAGGCCTTGGTGCATTTAGTATCCCGGCATCGTATCCCCATCCTTTGTAGCTTTCACAGTGTTCCCATCCCGATCAACCTTGCCCCGCAAATGGTAGTGATAATGGTTGATGTTTTTCCTCCTTTACCGATACTGGTACGATTTTCCCAGCGGAACGTCTTACGTTCGCTCGTTCGTTGGATTCGTTCTTCCACTTTATTTTCTTTCTTCTGTCCATCTTTTTTTTCTAACCGGTTATTGTTAACGTTTGCAAGCAATGTTTGCCTACGCAGCAGAGTTTCCATCCCGACGTCGTACCGAGATATGGTAATGAGGCTTGCAAAATGAGTTTTGAAAATATTTTTACTCCCATTTTTATTCGTACCGTAGGAAGCGCTACGGTTCTTCTACTGCTGGTTTACTAATCTTCTATTTTTGTACATGTTTTCTATTTCTTTCTCTCTCTCTCTCTCTCTCGCTCTCTCTCTGTCTTTTTCCATATATTTCTCTCTATCTCCTATTGTGTAAATTGTTTAACCATCCCATGATGTTCCAATGTTCGGTGTACATCGTTCCTTCTTTCCCAATGCGTGTGGTTCCTTCTCTCCTATCACACCGCGATATTGCATCATCGTGCTGCATGTTGCATCTACCATCGTGGCCACCCACATCTCCACAACAAACAACGACAACAACGACAACAGCTTCACCAATTCCGGCTACAATCAGTCGAAAGAATGTTCACCACGGTCCCGCACCGAAAGCTTCCGGTAAGTTTAATTCCTTTTTATCCCGTTTTTTTTTTTCTCTCTCGCTCCTTTCACCGTTTGGATTGTTTGCTTTGATCAACCTTTTTTGTTTCCTATAAAGCTGAAATGATTCACTGATTCACTTATCTGAATAAAAAATACATTTAAAAATTTATATATAAAATAGAAACATTCAATAATTGATCGCAGTCGTGGTCAATCAACAATTTTGCTTTTACTAATAGACTGTTTAAATACGAAATGCATATATAAATAACTTATGCTTATTAGCGTAATGCAAAATAAAACCTTTCCAACACTTGGCCACCGCCACACCGTCATCGAGGTTCAAGGCTATCCACTTTTAAAGACCGCCACGAAAGTGCCATCGATTATACGTTGTACCAGTATCATGCCGCACACTCCTTCTTTTCGACGCTCACCCTTTCCTTCCCAGCGACAGTGAGTGCGAACTCATAAACGTGAACATGCACTCCTTGGCAGACACCATGCGCCAGAACATAACAGTGAAGAAAATGGGGAGACGAATATTTACGATAATTATGAAATTTAATACCCTCGCCGTCATGAGCTCGCAAACGAGAGACGCGTTTGGCACCAGGAAGAGACACCGTCTTAGGGAGGAGTGTCATAAAAGCTAAACATATGTGAGTTGTAATCGTTAGGCAAAGGAACGCCGGGTTTCGCAGGCATTTTAAAGTGTTTTCTATGCTGTAAGGAAAAAATAATATAAATTACCATCATTTCCCTGCACTTGCTGTTGTCAAGCGTACGGCACGTAGTCTGTCCAGAGTTATTCTGACATGAAGCTAAAGCAGGAATGAAATAAAATGCTGCCTGCGCCACCAGCCGAGATAGTGTGCATGCAGTAATAATCCATCAGAGCATTAATGGTTCGCTGCTAGAACTTAATCCATACGAACCCGTACTATTTTCGCTTAATAACTTAACACGAAACCCAATAGCACCGTAAAACCATAAAATCTACTCATCATGAACTTCGAACGCGAGAGACTGTGCGAAGCATGTGCCAATAAAAAATAGTCCCTATGCGACCATTTCGGCGAGACCATTCCAAAAGGTACTTAAATATTAGTCATGCACTGTTGTGCCACTCTCCCCGCGCGGGTCTGCTGTGACGAAACAAAGGCCCGGGCCAAAAGTAAGCAAAAACCTGTTCAACCTTTTCACCATCGGCCACCAAAAAATTGCGTCTCGAACGAAATTATTTACGAGTGTTTTATGCGCTAAAAAACGTTGCTTCATAACTCTTGCGCGCTGTTGCTGCGTGGTAGCAGGTGGGGAGCTGCCCTTCACCAGAAGTACACCCCTCGGTGAAAATCTGCCAGAACTTCTCAGATTCATATGCATATATTTTCGCCAAGAGTTGTCTCACGTCTTGCAAACGGAACGTCTTCGTAAGACTTCCAGCAGTAGCAAGACAAAAAATCAGGGAAAAGATATCATAAAAATGATCCAGCTGGATGGTTTTTGTCTGGCGTTTTTAGTGAGGTGGAAATGTTCACAACCGAAACGCCAGATCCGGATGTTTCAATCAACAGCAAAAAAAAAGCTCAAACTCTGTAAAAAAGCGATTAGTATGTGTTTTGAATTTACAAGAAGGATGTAAAATGGTTGCACAATGGCCAGTTTTGTATTGCAAATATAAACTGCTAAATAACATTAGATTTGCCATTTCGAGGCAAACATTTGTAAAAGACTGTTCATGCCAAGTCCCTCGAGACGCTTGACCGGCTTTGCTGCACCGTCTAGGTCTAGCGGCCGGAAGTTTCCTATTTAACATTTAACGGTATATAACCTACAGATGGATCTAACGGAACTTATTTCGAACAGAATGAACTGTTAAAGGATTAGTCAGTAAACGATCAACTGTTTTTATTTCATAGCGGAATCAATACATCAAACTCAATTCAAAATCAAACAAACTTAATACTACGAGATAATTCTTCCGATTCTGTGACGCCAAAAACAGTTCGGTTCCACGGCGTTGGATGGATCTGTGATTAATTCTATACCGGTCATCCGGTTGGTCATCGTTTGCAAAAACACCTTACACGTAGCCCATACATGATGGGCAATATCTAGCGCACTCCATCCAGCTTTCGATGCATCCTGAGTGGAACGGGTGGTCGCACCAAAGATACTTTACGTCTGATGTCAAAGCCTCCGTGCATATCGGACAAATCAATTCATCATCGTCTGACGGATCCGCTGTCGTGGCGATCGCCGAATCGCCCTTCGGTTCTTCGGTGTTTGGCGGAACTGTGCACGAGTTAGTAGTCGAAATTTTCTGCTCTTCATCGTCTGACATATCTTCATCACTGTACAGGTCGTCCTCCGAATCCGTATCCATATCGCTGGATAAGTAGCACGTATAAAACACGTTCGATCTTTTTGCGTTTGTGCTCGAGCCAATAGTCGAATCTTGCANTCATCATCGTCTGACGGATCCGCTGTCGTGGCGATCGCCGAATCGCCCTTCGGTTCTTCGGTGTTTGGCGGAACTGTGCACGAGTTAGTAGTCGAAATTTTCTGCTCTTCATCGTCTGACATATCTTCATCACTGTACAGGTCGTCCTCCGAATCCGTATCCATATCGCTGGATAAGTAGCACGTATAAAACACGTTCGATCTTTTTGCGTTTGTGCTCGAGCCAATAGTCGAATCTTGCAACTTTCCATCGCTTGGCTGCTCCTCCGTATCCGAAGGGTCACTGTCTAGGTAGCCCATGCAACTCGGACAATGCCTGGTGCCTTCCATCCAATTTTCGATGCAGTCCTTATGGAACTCATGTAAGCACCGTAGCACCTGCTGCGCATATTTGTTCATAGGCTCCTTGCAAAATCGACAAACGTAACTGTACAAAGAACGAAACAGTAACGTTTATAGCTTTGTCGAAATAATTTCAACTAATTTTCACTAAACTTACCTGTCCGACATCGTGTACACGTTTTTCCGTGGAAGCTTCTGTTTTGTTTCTGGACGCTGCATCAAGCGCTCAATTCACTGTCAACAAGACGGTACAGTGACAGCTGACACAACATGTGACAGTTGACAACCATTTGACAGTAGCCATTACTTAAAAAAATGCAAACATGAAATACCTCAAATGGTCAAATGGATGCTAAATTTAGCTTACTTTATTTACCGTTTTCATATGATATACATTAAGTATTGTTTTTTATCAGGTGTATTGGTCTTTTGTAAACAAAAAATGCTATTAAATCAACTAATGCAGCAATGAACACCATCCATCAATTAGCATGGATTTACATCTTCCGAACAAGGAGCTCCAGCGCTGACCATAAGTTGTTCAGCCTTTTTCTTGTATGCTTCTACTTCTGATTCTTCGATCCATTCGAGTAGAGCACAAAAACTAGGTCAGAGATTACTTTTACCCAAACCTAAACCTTCGCCTACCTTTCTTACGGTGGGCACCTTTAAACCCTGGCAGACAATCAAGTAAGCCTGTGATGAAAGACACGGCCAAGGCAACCTCTCTGGCATATTGGCGCTGATATTAGCAGTTAATCCAGTGCCTTAAATTGATGATCGTGCAGATGGAGCGTTCGAAACACGGGGCAACGTTGATCCTGCCGGATAATATCATCTGCCATCTTCGTGCTGCTCTGGATTAAAATACAAGCTTCAGTACAAATGGGTGTTTTTTTTAAGTTTGTTACTCCAAAGTAAAAGTAAATTAAGGTTAAACCCATGACAAATTCGAGCTTAGGAACATATCTTTACAAATAAATGCGTTCAGTGGATGGCGATATATAGCAAAGATAAAAACGAAAACATTACTTTCATTACTTTCAGAGTTAGTTAACTCATTCAGACTAACAAAAACACCACGCAGCCAACGAATTTCGCATTTTAAATTCATCAATTTCATCTGCTTTCCCAACAATGGGCCCAATATCGTAACATAAATCAAGCACATGTTCGCCTGCCTTCGGGAACTTGCCCAATTCCCGATGGGGGATAACGTTATAATTGATTAGTGACAATAATTTTTTACACCATTTCCTCCTTTCAAAAACAAAATCCTTTTCGCCCTCTTATAGAGCGTTAGCGTTTTATCAGCAAAAATGGAAACAGAACAATCCATCACAGAGCGGATGCCGGCTCGATTTTTCCGGGTTTTGCTTTTCTTTTTGTTCGTTCCTGTTTTCCATTTCGTTTTCCGCTTTTCCACGAAAGCCGTAGAAGGTGTCGCTTCGTTTCGAAAGCTGTAATTGATTTCGATGCTTTTTGGAGAAGGATCCTGGCGTCTCGCAGTCGATGCCCGGTTTTGCTGACTTTCCCATCACAACCACCACGTTGTTCCACTTTTGTTTCTCTTCTTTGCAGACCACTAACCTACAACAAGCGGGAATCGTGCGCATCGTCGGCCACGACCACAACCCTGCTCGGGCCGCACACCTACCCGAGTGCGATGCGCGGTTCGAACGGTGCGCTGCACATGCAATCGATAGTGCCACGTGCAATCAGCCCGCTGATGCAGGTAAGCGAAAACCCTCCCCCTCCCCCACTCGTGGGCATACTGTGTCTGGTCGGTCACAAATTATGTTTGGTATGAAATTGAATTTTTCCCACACACACACACACACACGCGCGCAAGCGAATGTATTGCATTCGGACCGCAAGTTCTCATGCCGAAACATCTGTCACAGGGATCATTTCAGCGAGAGACACATTTGTTCTTTGTTTTGTTCTGCTTGTTTTATGCTTGACCGTTCCCATCATCGTTCATGAATTATTGTTACATTCTTCAATTTTTTTCCGTTTCCCCCTCTCGGGAGGGGGGTTTCTCTTGCTTTTCCACAGGGTTTAGATGAAAACTCCGTCTAAAAGGGGAAGATTTACAGTCGTCGAACGGATGTGTATGTGTACCACCGGACAAACCACCCCCTCAGCTATGCACGATACACGGCAATCGAATGGTCTACCAAAGCGGCTGTGCAACGATATCCCAGCGTAACCCGCCAAACGTTAGCTGCATTTCCTTTTCGATTGGCCTTTTCCGCGATGGTGATACAGTTCCGATTAAAGTGAGAAGAAAAACGCTCCGAATAGCAGCGGGTTGTTCGGGAATCGTGCAAAAATGTAGTAAAGTAAAATCGATCGGATAACGAACCTTATACCATTTCAAAGACACATTTTAACGCTCGCAAGCTGTTACTGCAAACACTTGCTTGAAAGAGACTTACATTAAGGCGGCCGTGAAACGGCACTTCTGCGGTAGAAAGGAATCTACCAAGAAGCAACAGAAAGACAGCAGTAGAAAAAAAACCAATAGAATATTGTAAAAGTTTTGTTTTGTTTGTAAGTAAATCGAAGAAAACGAAAAGAAAACGTTGAAAAGCAAGATAAACACAGTAAAATGTGAACCAACAAAAAAAAATACACACAAAACCTACACACGAAGCTCTATATAGATGTGCTAATAAAAACACGTAAACCCGAACGACAGAATCGAGCGCGTAGGATCGGTTACTATTTGTATACTCGCTGTAGTAAAACCAAAAAAAAAAAACAAACATTCACTATACATATATTATATATTATCATATACTGTAGTTGAAATCTTGTGGCTCTTGTTTGTTTCTTTCGTCTTTCTCTTTTGGAGTAAATAAATTTATTTAAAAAATGTTCCAACCTTTGCGTTGTCCACATTCCTTTACTTACTAAGAAGATGACAGTCGATTGGTTGACCGACTGCTGCCTGTCCGCGAAGCTGGTTACGGCTTCAGTCTGCCGCGTACCATTCGCTGTATCTTGCCCCGGATCCAGCGGAAGTAAAAGCGTTCCGTAAGGAAAAATCCCATCGCTAGTCCACTGCCCCACAGTATGATCCACACGGCCGGTTCCACGTCGACCAGACTGACCGGTACGAATTTACCACCGCCACCGGAACAGGTGGGCTTTTTCGTGTACAGCTTAGCATTCTCCCGATACTGGATGCCGTGCTCGTTCAAGCGAAACAATCTGAACAGGGGAAGCAGTGGTGCTTAGCTGTGGCCACAACAATGCATACCACGAAAACGCTTACCCTATCTTGACCATCTCCTTGTACGATGAGTTCTTCTGTATCGCGTAGTACGGATCGATCACCTGCAGGTATTGTATCTCCTGTAGTCCACACTTTTCATCCTCCTGGTACGTTTCGCTGATCACCTTATATCCGACGCCCTGCTCCACGTGAAATGCGTACAGTCCGTGCCGTATCCGATCGATGCCTTGCTCGAGCGCGATGAACGCATCCGGGCCGTACGGTCGTCTGATCTTCTGCTCGTACAGCGCCTTCCGGGTGGGTTCGGTGGCGTGCGTAAAGTAGTGCCGATTGAAGACGGTATCGTGCACACCGAACTTGAGTCGCGAGGCCAACAAATCTTCCAGCGACTGTAGCTTGGTGGATGGACTCTGCAGCAGGGCGACAATGTTTGCCGAGTAGCTGGCGTACAGAAACATCAGCACGGTAAACGTGAGCATCGTGATCGTGCGTGCTGAGCAGCTGCGCGGTAGTACGGACGATCCTTGCTGACAGGATGCACCGTACATCATTAGCAGCGTGTCGCGTAAATTAGCGTCCATCGTTGATGCATCGGCAGGCGACTGTATTGCTGGTTCATCGCTTGCAATGCGCCATTCCACCCAGAGCGTTACGAGCAGCAGTATCGAGGAAGTGATGATGACGGCGATCACACAAAGCCAAACTTTCTAAAAAAAAAAAACACACCCACCCACCCACGGAAAATGAATCTACGAAGCAGCAGATCTGAACCGAAAGCGGGTCGCCTTACGTTATCAAACGGCAGCACAAACACATTCTCCGTGTAGGATAGCTTCGGCGAGCGAAAGATAAACTTGGAGCGTGTTTCGGACGTCATTGCCAGGTACTCGATCACCGCAATGCGATCGGTGGTGAAAAACAGGGGCGATGCACCGAGATCGGCCACATCGTGCACCAGCTCACCGATCATGCCGTCCCACATGCCGGTGGTGGTGTTGTAGTAGCCCCAGGTTGTAACGCGCGTATAGTTCACCCCGGCACCAAGGTACGACGCGAGAAAGTTCGTCAGGATGTAGTTTACCTTCGTGATGGTATCGATGTGTTTATCCCTGCAAATGGTACGTAATCAGGACCACGATCGTGAGCATTCGAGGAAGGGCCAACGCTTAGTACTTGTAGTCTGTCAGATGGTTCATCGTATCCGGGTTGGTGATCACCATCGAGGCGCGAAGCGAATGACCGTGGAGATGTTTGCGTCTTACCGAGGTCACCTTCTGGCTGCGTAAATCGATCATCTGTCCACCGTCCGCACCTGTAGCTGAACTTCCGTTCCACAAGGCGTAGCTATCTGTAAGTAACTCAGTATATCGGTTTACCCGATACACTTTTATAATAGACATAGCTGTTGAGCTAATAATGGTCATTTGAATAAGTGGTCTCCGATCCAGCTAACCTTGCACGAAACGGATGGAATTGTTGTCCTCCTTAAGCATTACAAACACCTCACTGCTGACCAGAACTGGTAACTCCATCAAAGCTTCAAGGTAGTGTTCGATTCCAAATGGAACAGTAGTGACAGTAGAGTCCATCAGTAACCAACGGTAGTTGAGGTACAGACGCTGCTCTGCCTTGGCTAGAAGTCGGTCCGATCCATTGCAACGCAAGTCCACCACTATCATCGTCTGGTGGTTATCAGCGTCTTCATCAAGCATAGCATTCCAGTGATTGTCCACAGCCCGTACGTCTGGCGAATCACTTCTAATCGCCGGTACGTACCGCAAAAAGTGACGACCACTGTAAAGACCGGTTCTAGCAAACACAATCTTTTGGCCTACGGAAGTCGTGTCGAGGTTAGAAGAAATCCATTCCCGAACCGTGCGCGTCGTACCTTCATTCCAGCAGCCAACAAAAGCCGTCAGCTTCAGGGGTGTTCCGATAAGGGTAAGCAATCTCCCGACGGCCTCAGCCACCGACGAATCAACGTACTCACCGGCAAGTGAATGGCCGGGAAGCAACAGGCAGCACACTATCATCAGAAGCAGAATTAAATCTTGTTTATCTCTTCCAGCCATGACTGTCTTGGCTTGTGTTGTAGGTGATAGCTTTTCGGTCCTTTGTGTTAACTGGCCCGTGCTCGACCCGTGCCCGACCTAATGCGCAGCCGAGATCAAACGGTGGCCGATGTGCCGCGGAAGGCCGATATTTATAGCCAGGGCAAGATTCAATCACACCGAGCAAACACAATTAACTTCCGTTATGACACGACGGTACGAGTCCGATCGGGCAACTGAAGAAAGCTCCCTTCGGAAAGGTAACACGACTTAGCGATGCCGGGACCGTATGCATACGGTTATTGAATTATCCATCTGTGCTCCATCGCTCGGCAAACATCCGTACATTCCGTGTTCTCGTGTTTCATTCCTTTCTTACTTACGCCATTTGCATTTCCAGCAAGGCGGTACAGCCATCGTGGGAAGAACGCACACCTGACGGATGACGGTACGGATTGTTCGTGAAACGCATGGCGTTTGATGGTAACGACGACAATCCTTTGCCGCGTCACTACACACAAACCAATCAAATTAAGAAAGTAAATACACCGTTGCCTGATTGCTGCAAACCGTACGCAGGCAGCTTATCTTTCATGCTTGCTATCTCCATGACCCAGTTCACCGGTGAAAAGTCAGATTGCATAAGGGCGATTTATTTTTCTTGACATTAATAATTTACCAGCACACATCAGGGATAATAATAATAGGTTTTTTTTTGTGTGTTGTCGTGGAATGCAAAAGGATTATGGAATATTACCTTACTTTGCCAGTTTTTGGTAACGATCGTTAGGACTCTTCAAGAGCTTTCAATCTTATTTTTCGGGGTTCTAGTTTGGGTTCCCTTTGTTTTTATGTGATAAGATAAGAGCGTCCAGACTTAATCTCTTTTGTCCCTGATTGTCTAAAACGGCAACTCTTATGCATTAGGCATCAAAACTCAATAATATTATTGTTAATGAAATCATTATGACTGTGTGACACAGCATCTCCCCGTCCCGTGTGCTGGTGTGTGTGTGTGTGGCAAACAAATGAAACGGAATTCTCTCATCAACCAGTAGTAATAGACTCATTTTCCCCATTATCTTCCGGCGCATACCACGCTTACGCGGGAAAGTTGCACCGGGGTCGTATTTTAATATTCAATTTACGTTACAACAACAACCCCGTCGGTGTGTGTCGGCACAAACATTTCACCGATTCCAATTCCCGAGACAATCATAAAAGGAAAAGGGGAGCAAAAATAACATCACCGAACCGTGGGGATGGAAAACTTTACAGTGGCCACATGGTTCGGTTCGGTCGGGTATGCACATATTCATCACTATTAGTAGCCGGCATTGGGTACCTTCCTGGAAATGGGTGGCTCACGTTTCATCAACTCATTTTTGTTTTTGCTGGTATGATGAAGAACTCCCGGCCAAAACTAGTGTCAGCACTGTGCAGCCGAGAATTTTATCGATTTTACGTACTGTGAAGTGCTTTACGGCAAACGTTTAAGCTAGCAACTTGTTGCTCGAACGGCTCGTACGTACTAACATCCGTCCGGATGTAGGGACGGTTTCGAATGAATGGGCTTTTCCCTCGTGTAACATTCAACATGGCAAATAGTTAATCCTGATCAGCTACTCCACTATTGCATTGACCCTTCGGCAGACCGACCGAAAAGATTGTTCACCCGGGCCATCCGGCATACGTCCATCATACGTACATGGATTTTTTGCTTCCGTAATACTCAAAAGCCAAAAAAAACATCAGTCTGGCCAGCCAGTAACTTCTTGGGTGGTTGGAGCTCCTGTTATAACGTGGCAATACTACTGACGATACCCGGTGGATGATGATGGCAGCTGAACGCACGCATTCGATTGCACACCAATGGCAATGGGTTAGGTGAATTCCAGATTGGACGAGACGAGTGCATACATGTTTCTTCAAGTGCCAATGCGAAGAGGATTGGCACTGCAAGTTCCCTAGATGGCGGCTCGACGGGGAAATGTGTACAGAAAATGTAACAAACATCTTTAGTAAAGCAATCGTAATTTGAAGACGAAAGTAATTTTATCTATTTTGGAATGCTTTCAATAATCATTAATGTTTGCTTTATTGATAACAGCTCGTTTTCGTTTAACCTTGGTCGTCCGGTGACATTTTCATGACGTGACCAACCAGAACGGAATGTGACATTGTTACTATGATGGTGAGTGGTGAGTGAGGTGAGTTAATCAATTCTCACTGAATCATTCTCACCAGATTATGAGGACATCAAATGCATGTCCTTCTCGTTTTAACAACAAAAAAAAAGCTAAATTAGTATTAAACAACGTATCCGATAAAACTTTTACAAGACTTTAGTGTGTATGTGTATTGTGCAATATAGGCCGTGTGGCACTCACGTGGTCTTGCAAACAGTTCAATTTTCCTTTCCCCACCCTCGGTGAGAAGTGGTGATTCATTATGGGGGAGTTGGAAACTTTTATCATTAGTCTACTTGGCACCCTTGCGCGTTCGATACATCTAACGCAATCTAATGAGTCGTTGGCCATTGGTCTGAGTAGTTCCATCGGACGCCACATCATTAGTGTGTCCGTTTCTCAACCGCTTCTTCGATCGGATCTTTGAATGCTCGGACGTGCGCGTGTAACAGAGCCAGACCACACTCGGCACGTAACTGTCCACCAGGGCAAAGGTGAATCGCACACCCAGAGCGTGTCAAAAGGAGACCCAGTAATCAAGGAAGCAGGAGTTATTTATTGTTCCATCCCTGGGGCGCTTTGTATCGGGATGAAAAGTGTGGATTTTGTTTGAATTATTATTTCTCGTAAAGCGATCGTGAGCAGAATTCACTCAAAGAGAACAAACAGTGCCGGAAAGCCCGCGGACAGTTAAATCAAGGGGGGCACGTACGCACGCGGGTCACTGTCACATTAAGGTGAAGGCGAATTCGAAGCAGCCAAAACTCTTACCGGGAAGGTCGGGCAGGGTTGTTGTTGGAACGCACCGGAACCCGTCCACGCCCACAACGGTTACGGTGCCTACGAAATGGAAATGGCTTGTAAAGGTGGCCGGCATCTCGTGTGCAGCACTTTGCTAATTGTGCTGCTCGTTGCCCTCAGCATCCGGCCGTGTGCTGCCACCTTTTTCTGGCTGCGTCCCGTGCCGACCGATTCGCCGATATCGGGCGATCCACCAAACGGTTGGAGACCACCGTCATTGGTACCGGGCGCTATCCTTCCACCCGGGGGCACCGATGGACCGAAGAAACCACTAGGGAGCTCGCAGGATTTGTTACGCTTGCCTCGTAAGTGGTAAAACCGGTGCTTTTGCTGTGCTGTGCGGGCGACACGCTAGATCTCGGCTGTCTAAACCCTCTTTTTTTGCACACGGTACGTTCACATTTCGTTACAGAGATCCTTTGCAACTATGCAGCGACCGGTCGTTGGCCGTCTTATCCACCGTACCTGCAGGCGGCCATCGTTGACCTTGGCCGGCACGTATTTGCCCTCGATGACCCCGGTGTACGGCAGTATTGTGCCAATTACGTTCGGATCGGCTTCGTCCGGCGACCATGCTGTGCTTACCCAGGTGAGTCGTCCGTGTAAACGTCACGATGGAACATGACATTCCAGATGCAAAAGGAAGTCCTTATTTTAACCATCAAATAAATGCAAACACACGTAGAAACGGACATGTTTCCTTCATTTGTAATCGATGACTGTTTTAAAATCGATGGCCGCCTTACTGACTGTTTTCTTTTGTTCTTCTTCTGCACATGATGCGTGTATGTGTGTGTTTAATCATTCACACAGTTTATCCAGTTTACATAATGCCTGGCAGGAAAACTACCACCGAATCTTCGATCGATACGGATGTTGTAACAGGTATTACCACCGTGCCAGATGAGGCGGACGAAGGCGATAAAGAGGATGGAGAAGGAGAAGGAGAAGGAGAAGGAGAAGGAGAAGGAGAAGGAGAAGGAGAAGGAGAAGGAGAAGGAGAAGGAGAAGGAGAAGGAGAAGGAGAAGGAGAAGGAGAAGGAGAAGGAGAAGGAGAAGGAGAAGGAGAAGGAGAAGGAGAAGGAGAAGGAGGCGAAGGAGGTGAAGCAGAAGGAGAAGGAGAAGGAGGTGAAGGAGAAGGGGGTGGTGATGAAGCAGCCGAAGGAGGAGGTGATGAAGAAGCTGCTCCTGCAGAAATTGTAGCATCTTCGCGGCTTATTTCAGATAAAACGGAGAGATATCGTCCATTGATTGAGCTAACCACACAAAAACCCATTCGAAACCGTTCCAATTCTCGTCCCAAAAACAACAAGACGCATACCACCAGCACTACGTTAGTGCCGATGAACTTTATACCACCCCGTTCCTCATCAACGACTCACACAGTATCTGATAGGCTTAATTTGAGAGTGAAAAAGTCTCATTCGATGAGGCAGACAAGGAAGAAAACGAAAAAAGCTCATTATAGAAAGGGAAAACAATTAACAAATCATGAAGCAAAACGCGTCAAATCGCAGGAACGAATAACAATGCAATCAGAGGCACGAAAGCAAACACTAACAAAGCGTAAACTAAACAAACCCTTTGATAATCGCAGTGCACCACATACCAAACGCAGGCAAAAGTTAAATGAAGAAACGAAAGTAAATATTCGTGAGGAAGCAAAGAAACGCTCAACAGCGCAACCATCAAGATCAACGACATACAAAAGGACTTCGAGAGTAAAGTTCACCGTTACCACCGAAGAGCAGGAAGCTGCTAATAAACGAAAGCACGGTAAAGTAGGCCATGTAAAGACGCCCTCGAAACTGCATCGCGAAAAGCAGAAAGTGACTACAGCGGAAGCCACTTCAATGAACGATGAAAGCGAAACCAAGTAGGCTATTACAGCGCATACAGTGAAGCTAAAAAGGGCATAACAATGATTTAAAAGCAAATGCTGCTACTTTTTTATTTTCCTTTGGTGTTCCTATATTATAAAACTTATGAGCATTGTTTGTCACATGTAACCTGCACAACAAGTGTGTAAAATAAAATGAAGCAACGAATGTAAACCTGATATAATGTTTTAATACGTTCCAAATATTTGAAAAGCTTTACAAGCTCCTCTGCCAACCTGAAAGTGTGTACATATAATTTTAATATGCACTTTTCAAAAATCCTTTTCTAGAGCAATGAGTGGTACAATTATTATCGGCCGCCACTCCTTCCTAAACGATTATTTTCGATGGAGACGCCTGGTTGCGCTTTAAGATTCTTTTGTTACGCGCTCTGAAGCTTCTGCAATTGGTTGATCATACTGTTAAAAAATCTTTTTATTTTATTTTTAAGAAGCGCTGATCGTTAGCAAAATGTTTCTTGGTAAATTTTGGTTCTGTTTTTTCCTCTGCTGTTACCGAACCCTTAGGCGTTCGGTTGTGGTTTGTTTTGAGAGTTTGGAAGCAAGAGTAAATGCTTTTCGCAGAATAACGCCGATAAGGGCTGGGTATGTAAATTGGGTCGTTGGCAAATAGGACCGTCTTCTTTATATTCCATATTTTCGTTATATGTGGGATGGCGAGCTATTGTTAATATGTATAGCAGCGTGGGACTATACCGAAAATGGACAAACAAGGTCTAAATGAATCACCTGGTTGATATCCAGATGTATTTCCCAAGCGAATGCTTAAATACTTGTTTTTAACGAATTGTTAAATATTTTATAAATCTTATTAAATCATACTTCCATGCAACTTATAGTGATATTTCTTTTAAATAATCTTTTTTTATCCTATTTTAAACAAGCTATAGCTTAGAAGTTATATTTTTTACGATATTTGAATACAATGAAATTGTTACATAAATTATTTTCATTGTACTATAGAACTTATGAAAATAAAACAGCAATTATATGAATAAATTATTACTAAAGAAAGCAATTCAAGTGTCAGGAGAATTGCTCCATTTACTTCCATTACGATGTTCAGGATACCATCTCAAGTATAGTGTTGAGAAAGCGCTCTGAGTTAAGTATCAATTTCCTTCACAGATTAAAGCAATAAATTCTACACGCAATAGCTTTGCAGCACACGTGTCTCTATCTATCGAAAGGAATCATGACTGACGGAGTGAAGCATGTCTCTCTTGCGCTAACTGCATGAAGAAATTCTAGATTACCTCTAGTGTTCCTTAACAAAGACTGGAAGAGTAAAGAGACAATCTCATATAGAAATTATGAAGTAAGGTGTCTAGTTTATGTGTGCAGGTTTTGTTGTGCTATAAAAAGATTTATTTTAATTTATCACACACAACCTTGTCATCCTGTAATGATTATTAATTTCGAAACCATTTTGCGCTATGGTACGTGTAAAATCTTCTTTATCGTCATACGCAAAATATTTAGAGATGCCATTGATGGCCAACAGTCATTTCAAACCTTAACAACCTCGGCTGACACTTCGACTTGGTCCGGCAGCTGTGTTTACAAGCGCGCGAGTCGAATTCTGCCCGATTCGTGGTACATTTTCCCAATCGGATAATCCGTGACGCTCGAACGTCCGGGAATTCTTTGAACCGTACAACTCATCACATACTTGTATAAGTGCGTGGCTCGAGAAGGCTGTTCTGTTATCTGCGCCGAGTTTTTACCCGTGAGATTTTGCGTTTTTCAACGTGTGCTGTTCACATCGTGTACGGATTTCCGTAATTTTGCACTCCCGAAACATCCAGTGTGTGAATTTGTGTATGCCGTCACGTCGGCAGACACACATTTCGTCCGAACTTTACTTCCGAAACCGGTGGTGAAACAGTAGCAACCGCAAGATCGGTCCTGCTCCTTCTTCTGCCACATCTTCAATGTGCGATATTGTGCTGTTCTACCGGATGAAAAAGTGACACGCCACCGCGTGTTAAATGGTGTATCCATCTTTTCCGGGCGGTGTTTTCGTCTTCCTGTGATGTCAGAACAAATATTCGACAAAGCATACCGAGGGTCCCATGGAAAAAGCAACCTTCTTAGATTAATATGCGTGTGTATGTGCGTGTGTGTGCGGTATGTGCGTGTGGTAAAAATCCGGTTCAGGTCTTCAGCAAGAGACGCGTCATCGTCATTTAGACGGGGGGACACTGGGAACGGAAAGTACTTCGCTATCGGGATCCGGTTTTCCGAATAGTTTCCCGGAAGGGTCGTTTAGTTTGTGCTCACTGTGCCCTTCAAATTGTCGCATCCGATCGTGGGTCGGGAGGGACACCATACCTCCGAACCATATTGCTGCTGTGGCGCTGTGTGGGTCCTGACCTCCTCTTCTGATCTATTGCCTTCTCCTCTAGATACCTGACGTGTTTTGTCTCGCTCGCGCTATCTGGGCGCGTGTCATGTTATGCTCGAGAAAGAACGTCCAAAGAAAGGTGGTGTCGCAATTTGCAGTCGATCTCGATCGGGCAATTGTGCCCTATTTTTCTATAACTACTCATCTGTTGTTTTCACGCAATGGACCCGCAAGCATGCAAACGTTCGGCGTAACAGTTCCATTTTAAAGCTAATCAGAAACTCACCGAGAGATAAAAGTTCTGTTGGAAAAATCAGACAAAAGGTGCTGCATTTCATTCAAAAAAGGTCATTCCCCAGACAGTGACGTTTTACTGCGATCTGAGGGAATACATATGCGTCCCACCATAATAAAGTGGTATGAAATTCATCCCGAAAATAACCGGGCACAATTGGATCGAAAAAACGTGGTCGAGCTTATCGTTCAGTCTCTTTCTCTCGTGCCTGCTTTTGCTACCGGTTAGCCGTTTCGCTTACTCCGACCGTTCGACAGGCAGAGCGCGCATTCACTTGCTGTCAAGTGAAACGGACCACGTTTCGATCTCGCTCCTGCATGCTAGTGGCAGAAGGTGATAGAAGCTGTTTACAGTCTCATGCAGTTGTGCATGGGTGTAAGTGGATCTGTGTGTATGCTGAACCGACAGAGGTTAATGGCAGAAGGAGAAACACACACACACACGTACACGCGCGCACATCCACGCAGGGATTTAAGCTCTTGTTTGTGTTTTGATATCCTTTTCGGCAATTGTGCGAACGAACTCATTTCTCTTTCAGTTTGTGTTGTTTTTTTTTTCTCGAGAGCGGTCTGTCAGTTGAACTGTCAGACCATCCTTTCATAACAGGAGGCTGTGCTAAAAGGTATAAAAAATCACAACAGACGGGTGAAGTTGCAGAAAAAAGAACAAGTTTGTTCACAGCAGTGCAGAAGCTGAATGCGATAGGTTCAGTTCTACCTGCGACATTCCGTTTAGTGGTACCCATCGCCGCCCGATTTTTTATCGATCAAGAAATTTATCGGTTGATAAAATGACAGTAATGGTGGATTGGTATCGCCGCGTAACAAATTTACCGATCGATAAAACGCGGTGGTGGCAACTGTCATGGCCGCCATACAACTCTCATGGAAAAAATCAAGCAGTGGTTAAAATTGTCAATTGGTATCGCGGCCGAAAGAAATCTCGTTTATCAACCGATATATTTAGCAACTGCGTCGACCCATTTGATACACATACTAACTCAGAATCTGAAGTTCATTGGTGCGTGCGTACAATTTAAAATCAAGTCAACGGCAGCGTCTGTTGAGCAAAATATAACGAAACTTACGCTTTATCCGATAATTCAAGCGGATCCAGCTGTTTCTGCATTTACGTATGGTTTGCCGCTAGATTTTCCTCCGCATCATCATCACCCGTAAAAAAGAACAGACACTTTCTAAATTAACGGCCAAATCGTATCGTCAAATGAAAACAAACCCTGGTTTGACAACCAACATGACAGCTGGTTGATGTGCTCGACCCGCAATTTTATCAGCGGCCGCGATACCATTTCGGGTAGATAAATACATCGGTTGATAAAACCGAACCGGTGGGAAAATTATATCGACAGGCGGTGTGATGAGTAGCAGTGTTGGGTGTGTTGAATAAGGGAGTGCAATAATACGGAACATTCCACGTGAAAATGGATGGATACTTGCAGAAAGGATTTGTATCTAATGTTATTGTTCTTTTCTTTCATGTGCTGCTCCACCGCTTGTGAAATACGTGTTTCGATCTGTACTGCAAACGTGTGCGTGCGTGCGTGTGTGGTGAATCCTGTTTTACTTCTTCATACCATCAAAGGTCAAAGCCAAGTGCAGCAAACTGGAGTCTCTAACGAGAACAACCCCCATCTAATCCCGGATCTTTGATAAACGCAGTACAGTAAGTATGCTAGAATAGGAACAAGCAAAGCTGAATGTACAGCCTTGCAACATTAACTCTATCCATTGCTGTGTTGCTAAGATACTTTCACCTTTTTAAAACCGACTGGTGGTACGTTTAGCAGGGCTGCTGTTTTTCCAATATGTCAACGTGCCGGGGTTTTAACCTCATTCATCACAAGACCGTATTACCGAAACTGTGCGTGTGCGTGTGTGTATGTTCGATCTAGACAACAATGTAAAAAAAAAGGAATAACTGCTGAGTAAAGAACACAAGCGAAGAGGTTGTACCAGGTGCCGGGGAACAAAACTAACACAATCATCATAAAGAGTCGCAGTCAGTTATTCGGATTAAAGTCAGTGTGTGCGCGCGTGTGTGTGCGCGAGTGTGTGTGTGTGTATACAATTGTGGGTTTGTCACGGATTTTTGTCGACGTGTGATTTGTTCTAGTTTGATGTGAGCTGTGAAGGAATAGTGGACCCAGACAAATGATCTTCACCGAATCAGTTAGCATAATACAAAAAAAAAACACACTCACAGAAAACACCAGAATTTCTCTTCGATGAGGAAAGATCGAGAGAAATATGAACGGGACAGTATTTATCTCTCTACGTCGCAATTGACAGATCAAACAGCGAAGGCTATAATCGCGGGTCTCGGTTCAGTGTTTTCACCGGCATTTGGTCTCGCTTTTCTCACTATGAAAATGAAGCGCTAATTTTCTCTAATTTTTAATTGGAAAATTTCATCGGTAAGCTACCGAAACACCCTCCAGATGAATTCGTTTGGAACGGGGTATGTGTATGTTGTTTTTTTTTCTTTTGTTCAATTTAATTTCGTATTTTTGTTGCTCTCGTTCAAGACGCCATCGGAATGCGTTGGCTGGCTGTAGAGAAGCGAAACAGCGCACAAGAGAAAAGAAATAGCAACAGAGCGAAAGCGAATGACACGTCGATAGAAGGCCTCGATTACGTGCGGTGTGCGTGTGTTTTTATGCTATTCTGCTTATTTTTTCGCTTCTGGCGCTTTCGTTTACGTGCCCACGTTCTCCGTACCGTTCTTTTCGCGCTGTCTCGTTCTTGCTTATCTTGCTTAAAATAAAAAAAAAGAACAACAACTGCAGCCAACGGTAATGAACCCACCTGACGACGTGTATAGTGCGTTCATCTGCTGGCTGCATGGCTGGATTCGAAACGGGATGGCAACATTGAGAGACCATTCCGGTGGGAAAAGGCTAGAATGAATACATGTTTGTGCGATGGTGAACCTTCGGTGCTTTGGTTCGTCGACCATTCAACGAAGTCGGCAGCGCGGTAAGAAAAAGGGACAAGCACCGCCCGCATACCGTGCCGCTCGAATCAAGCGAATCAAAACATAACCTGAAACACCGTTAGGAGCACTGAATTTCCAGGCGCGTCCAGTACGTTCCGCTCTTTCCGTTTTTCGCATTTCTCGCTGTTTTCTTTAATCGTGTTTTGTTCCATTCCACCCTTAGCGCTTTTCGCTTGGACGAGAACCAATAACACGCAATAACACACACATGCACATGCACACGCACATAGACGCGAGTGTAAGTGCATAGCGAAAGACAAATCAGTCTGTGCATCTTACGAACAACGAACCCCTAGATACGCCGGAGCAATATTTCCTGCCCATCCGAAGTTTCGGGTTCTCGTCAAAATGGTTCTCTTACAATGTGTTTCCAAATTTCTCTTTTAGTCACCACCATTTTTCGGTGAGGTGCAGCAACACGACGGATGCCGTGCTGGCGCCACGTGCACAAAACCGTCACGTCAACCCGTCAGCAGATCGTCTGCCCAAATGGCATCGCTACCCTGGTCACTGGGTGGAAGAACGCTATGCCGCCAAGATGCTGCGTTGGCAGCAGCAGCAGCGGCAGCATATGCCGTCCGATCGAAGTGCCTTCTGCGCTCGGCAACCAAATCACCACCACCTCGTCGGTAGTGATAAGAGTACGAAGCGCCCGGTTTTTTCGTTGAACCACAATCATCAACGTCAGCATAAAGCTCTAATCAATACACACACACACACATAACGCTGCCCTTGGAGGAGGAAAGGAAAGGGGGAGAGCGGGAGTTATGGCTTGCCGCTCTGATTGGCGCTGGTCAGCTTATCAGCCTCCAGCGATTATTTAACGCTAACGTTAGACGCCGGCATTTTTGGGCCCTAGGTTGCAATTGGTTGCCTGCCAGCCGCGGCCACCGGTACGATTTGATGGGTGTACGATCACCTTTGCAATGCTATTTCTCTTCGATCGTATACCCTCACATTGACCACCACGTTTCAAATGTTGGGAGGGGGTTTCATTTCGGTTTCATTTTGTAACGTGCGAACGATAGTGTGTGCGTATATGTATTTGAAAATATCGCTCCTATTGATAACCGATGCGATGATCCTTTCGATACGGTTGAGCAATAAATATACGCTTATCGTGCGGCTAAAACAGACCAACAATGTTGGAGTTTGCCCATGGGTGAAATGTTTTTCCTTTCAGGAAGAAAACATTAAATGAATACAAATTACGTTAAAGTAGTGTAAAATGTAACAAAGTGGTTTTAGAAGCGATGGACAATGACGGATTGTAATATAGTAGCAGTGTAACTTTTGTAGTACTCTTATGGAAAAATATATCTGCAATTGAAACGAAAGTAGACACACAGTAAAGGCTGTCTATTGGAATAGATTTGACTAAGTTTGGTGGGCGAACAACAAGTGCCGGCTAGTTTCACTCTTCTCTTAATCATGCCACATTGTAACTGGTACGCCGCTCTAGTAGGTTGCAATGCACTGGCACATGCATCATATTTCGTTAGCAAACATATCTGCCGCAACGCGCCTAAAAGTAGTTTCCCACTTGTGGTTTTGTGCCCGTGTGTATGTGCGCGTAAAACTAGGGAAATGAGAGCAGTAAAAGTAGCGTATTCCAAGGGAAACCCCCAAACAACAAGACTAAGCGAGAGAAGGATAGAAACAATGCGGGAGAAGCATCATTATTCGCTCTGTTCAAACCAGCGTCTCGGTTGTTTTTTCTTCCTCTGTGGACCACGTAGAACGACCGGCCTCTTCGTTACGGTTCTTATGTATCCGTGGCATACAAATGGCTTTTGGGGTCACAGCTGCCCCACAGCGGGAATGCTCTAGTCTCCGTATTGTAGGAAAGTTACAGCAGTGCATGGGAGTTCATTCTTTCGGCTGCTATGCACATGCTTACATACAAATGGCCGCCGATCCAAACGCATGTAGAGAACGCAGAACGATGAGGGATCTTCTTGAGCGCAATTATTACACGAAAATCACTACTACTACATGCACACCCGTGTTCTCACTTATCGGGGCAAGATGTGTTGGAATAGTGGTTTGTTCGTGTAGCTTAGAAAGCGCGCGCGCGGTACCGTGGAACGGCGGGGATCCTATGATGACGAAATTGTTAATTGGCCATTTAGGGCGGTTGGGCTGGGTGATTCGGAAGCGATACATTTCATGTTGGGTAACATGAAGATGTTGCTGTATAAAACACAGGCATAACGCAATGTACACATGTGTGAATGTACCTTCATTGGTGCATTACCTTTAAATTACGTTTAAATGTACGTTAAATGTGTTTCTAACAATGTTTCTCTTTCGTTTCCAGTTGTACTGTAAAGACTTGCAACGAAATAGGACTTTTCTTTCCAAGCAGTAACAACAAGCGGGCAGGCAGTAAGGATGGAGGATTCAACAAACCCAATGGCAGGAATGGATCAGCAGCAGTTGTTGGCCGGGGCCGGTAACGCGGGCTACGAGAACAACGTGTCGGCACCGGCGCCGACGCCTTGCTACGACGATCTGTTCCCGGCACTGCCGGAGAGTGAGCCGCCGCGCTTTAACAGCACCTTGTCGCCGGCCACGCAGAACATGCGCGTCGGCAGCTCGATCGTGACGCAGGTGTTTATCGTCGCGTCCGGCGAGCGCAAGTACGACTCGGACAAGTTCGGCGAGGGCGAGTCACTGCGCACGTGCCAATCGATCATGAAGGAAACCAATGCACACATCGAGATCTCGAGCGGCAAGGACCAGTCGCTGACGTTCCTGGTGACGGGTAAGGTGCATGAGGTGCTCGAAGCGCGCCGCAAGATACTGGTACACTTCCAGACGCAGGCAAGCAAGACGATCAACATCCCGCGCGAGCACCACCGCTGGATTCTCGGCAAGAAGGGTGATCGTTTGCGCGAGCTGGAACGCACGACCGCGACCAAGATCAATGTGCCGCGCATCAGCGACAACTCGGACGCGATCACCATACTCGGCACGAAGGACGGCATCGAGAAGGCGGAGCACGAGATCCGCACGATGTCGGACGAGCAGTCGCGCAAAGCGTTCGAGCGGTTCAACGTGCCGAAAATCTACCATCCGTTCGTACTCGGCGCGTACGGCGAGAATCTGCAGAAGATGATGGAGGAAACGGGCGCGAAGATTAATATACCGCCGCAGTCGGTGCAGAAGGACGAGATCATCATCACGGGTGAGAAGGAGGGCGTACTGGCGGCGAAAGCACGCATCGAAGCCATCTACAAGGAGATGGAGAAGAAGTGTACGTCCGTCGCGGTGGAGGTGGTACGAGCGCAGCACAAGTACGTGTACGGATCGCGCGGTTCCACCATCCAGGAGATACTGCAGACGACGGGCGTATCGGTGGAGATGCCGCCAAGTGATTCGCCGAGCGATACGATCACACTGCGCGGCCCGCAGGACAAGCTGGGCAATGCGCTGAACGTGGTGTACCAGAAGGCGCACTCGGTCCGCACGGAGGTGCTCGAGTGTCCGCAGTGGATTCACAAGTATATCATCGGTCGCGAAGGCGGCCACATCAAGGAATTCTCCGTCAAGCACCCGAACGTGCATGTGGAGTTCAGCGAGGACAAGATCAAGATCGATGGACCGCCGGAACAGGTGCTGATCGCGTCCGAAGAGCTGCAAACGATGGTGAACGATCTGACCGGTCGGCTGAGGTTGGCCGAGATGGTGGTCGATCCGGTACACTGCAAGCACATTATCGGCAAGGCGGGCGCCAACATCAACCGCATGAAGGAGGAGTACGAGGTGCAGATCAACATCGACGAGAAGGGCGCCAAACCGATCCGCATCGAGGGGCCGGTCGAGGGTGTGGCGAAGGCGCAACAGGAGCTGCTGGAAAAGATTGCGAAATGGGAAAACGAGAAGGAAGAATCGATCATCATCGATCACCGGCTGTTCAAGACGATCATCGGTTCGAAGGGTGAAACGATTCGCGAGATACGCGACAAGCACAACCAGGTGCAGATCGTCTTTCCCGGCCCGAACGACAAGTCGGATATCGTGAAGATCCGCGGCATGAAGGAGGACGTCGACCGGTGCCACAAGTATCTGACGCAGTACGTGAAGGAACTGCAGAAGAACTCGTTTGTGCTGGAACTGCCGGTGTTCAAGCAGTTCTTCAAGTACATCATCGGCAAGGGTGGCGCAAACATTAAGAAGATCCGCGACGAAACGCAGACAAAGATCGATTTGCCGTCCGACAGTGATACGAACGAGGTGATCGTGATTACAGGCAAGAAAGAGAACGTGTTCGAGGCGCGCGATCGCATCCAGAAGATCCAGAGCGAGATGGCGAACATTGTGTCGGAGGAGGTNATGATACCGGCCAAGCATCATCTAATGCTGATCGGAACGGGCGGTATGCTGATCAACTCCATCATGGAGGAATGTGGCGGCGTGTCGATCAAGTTCCCGAACTCGGAAGCGAAGAGTGATAAGGTGGTGATCCGCGGCCCGAAGGAGGATGTGGAGCGTGCCAAGCAGCAGCTGCTAGAGCTGGCCAGCGAGAAGGAGCTGTCGTCGTACACGGTGCAGATCCGGGCCAAGACGCAGCATCACAAGTATCTGATCGGCAAGAATGGTGCTTCCATTAAGAAGATTCGTGACAAGACCGGTGCTCGGGTCATCTTCCCAGGTAAGTATCGCACCCTATTACTGTGGTGCGGCATGTGCAGGTGAAGCTTAAACAGAACTGTGGTAATGGAACGATCATTCTTGTTTACAGGTGTTAACGATCAGGACAACGAAGTAATCACGATCATCGGCAAGAAGGAACAAGTCGAAGAGGCGAAGGCTGATTTGGAAGCAATTATCAAGAACATCGATAACATCGTCGAGGACGAAATCATCGTCCTGCCGAAGTACCACAAACACTTCATCTCGAACCGTGGCAAAGTGTTGCATCGCATCGAGGAGGAATGCGGCGGCATGTTGATTTCGTTCCCGCGCATGGACCGCGACGATCGTAACGATCGCGTCAAGCTGAAGGGCCCGAAGGACTGTATCGAGCCGGCCAAGCAGCGCATCATGGAGATCGTGCAGGAGCTCGAGTCGATGGTGACGATCGAGTGCTACATTCCTGCCCGCCACCATCGCATCATCATGCGTCGGGGCGGCTCGAAGGTGCAGGCAATCACGTACGAGTTTGGTGTTAGCATCAGATTCCCGGAGCGTGGTACCGCCAACAGTGTGGATACAGCACCAGCACCGATTGACCCGGCACAGCAGCAGAACGGCAATGGCGATGCAACGTCCCAGGGTGCTGAAAATGTGACGGACGGTGGTGCGGTTGAGAATGGCGCCGGCGAACAGCAACAGCCAGCCGAACCAGTCCAGCGTGCCTCGGATCTGGTGCGAATCATCGGCAACAAGGAGAAGTGCGAGCTGGCGAAGGAAGCACTGCTCGCGTTGGTACCGCTGACCGAGGAGATCAACGTGCCGTGCGATCTGCACCGTTCCTTGATCGGACAGAAGGGCCGCGACGTAAAGGAGCTGATGAACACGTACGAAGTGCACATCGAGATGTCGCCGCAGGACAAAAAGCTCGACATCATCAAGGTGACGGGCACGAAGACGGCCATCGCCGAGGCAAAGGAAGCAATTGCCGAGCGGATCAAGCACCTGGAGGCGGACCGGAAGGATCGCGAACTGCGCTCGTTCGAGGTGAAGCTGGAGGTGGACCCCGTTTACCATCAGAAGATAATTGGCCGGCGTGGCGTGGTTATTAACAAGATACGCGCCAATCACGACGTGCAGATTACCTTCCCGAAGCAGGATGATCCACAGAACAGCATCATCACGATCCAGGGCTACGAGGAGAAGGCGCTGGCTGCGCGGGACGAAATCCTAGCCATGGTGAACACGCTCAGCTCGGTGTACAAGGAGGAGATCCATCTGGACGAGCGTGTGCACCGACGCTTTATTGGATTCCGTGGCAAGCGGCTGCGCGAGATTAAGGAGCTGTACAATGTGGATATTACCTTCCCGCGCATGGACGATGCGGACAAATCGCTGGTTACGCTCGCGGGCACACCGGACAACGTGGAGGCGTGCCGTGACTACCTGCTCAATCTGGAGGAAGAGTTCCTGCAGGACGTGTCGGCTGCNACACGCTCAGCTCGGTGTACAAGGAGGAGATCCATCTGGACGAGCGTGTGCACCGACGCTTTATTGGATTCCGTGGCAAGCGGCTGCGCGAGATTAAGGAGCTGTACAATGTGGATATTACCTTCCCGCGCATGGACGATGCGGACAAATCGCTGGTTACGCTCGCGGGCACACCGGACAACGTGGAGGCGTGCCGTGACTACCTGCTCAATCTGGAGGAAGAGTTCCTGCAGGACGTGTCGGCTGCCCCGACCCAGCCAACCTCCTTCTCGCAGATCTTGGAAGATACGATGGCGAACCAGCAAACCAACAAGCAAGGCTTCGTTGTGAGCGGTGCTCCTTGGGAGCGTAAAGCGGCACCCAACACACAATCGCTGGAGGACTTCCCTGACTTTGGTGGGCTCGGCGGTGGTCCGGGTGGTCCGGCGGCCACCAATGCCGACACCAACACGCAGACGCCCATCAACTCCGCCTGGAATGCCAAGCATTAAAGCGGTTGACGTGAGGTGAGGTGTATGTGTGTGTGTGTTTGTGTATGTGTGTGTATGCTTCAGCATGTGTGTACGAGAAAAGAGGGCAAAGAAGAAAGAGAGCGAGAGAAAGAGAGAGAGAGCAAGTAATATCGTTAGGGTGTCATGGAAAGCACTACAATTTAATATGTATTTTGTGAATGCGAATTTATTATATTGTTGCTAAAGCTATTCACACAATTGTTTGGCTGGCCGTTTATTATTTAATTATTTGTGTTCTTTTATTGATTTTGTTACTCACTGTTATCAGCATGTGAAACAAATAAACAACGATATTTTGCAGTGTACATAAGCATAAAAACATTACCTATGGAGCAAGCATGAGCAAGGTAGTAAGAAAATTTGAAAAGAAAAGTCAGAGTTTTGTTCTTTGACAATCATGTTGCAATGAGATTGTTTTGCATTTTAGTTCATTTATCGTTATTAGTCTGTTTGTTCTGCGTAGGCCCCAAGGTAGCATATGGACACACTGCCCAAAGTGCCGTCCAAAGTCGCTAAGTCATGCAAAATCGCAAGGAGTAGTCGGCTCATCGTAGAATGATGAAGATTGCGTTTTGATTGGAAATTCTAAATTTAAAATATCTGAACAAAAAAAAACAAATTCTACTTAAATTAAACACGTATAGTAGGTCAACCTCTTTAGATAGCTTGGCATTACGCCTTATTTATAATTCACCTTCCATTTACGTTTTATTTTTCTCTGTCTCTTCTACATTTCAACAGGTGCCGTATGTTTTTGTTCATTTAATTGTCCCTACCTGTTCGCAAAAGGATTTTCTACGCGTCAACTGACCGGTCCCGGCAAAGGAAACCCGACGAAATTCTTACAAAAGCAATCATTTATTAGAAGAAACATTATCTTTTAAGTAGTAGTGTATCCACCCTCCGGGGCCATAAGTCCTTACCCTGCCTCCCATTCCCTCCGCTACTACCTAATCGTGTCCTTTCGGGAACGGTGAAAATCCTATGTAACTTAGCGGTAAACAACGTGGCACGTATAGCTGAAGCTCAATCGATCGACGGCCAGCAAAGGGTGTAATAACGAGATGTAGCGGACGAGTGTGTAGAATGTGTGAAACGAAGCTACGAGCAAAATTTAATATACCCGGCTGTAGACAAACACAACTAGGTGGGAACGGCATAGGGCGCATACTGACACTCGTGTTGCCGCATTGCAAACACACATAGGAACTCTGTATCATAACTTTCTAAGGCCCCCTCAAGCCCATTATAATAAAGACAACACAAGCAACCAACAACCAACAAAACATGTTTTGCTCATCCGGCACAATAGTCTCGCCTCTAGTGTGTGTGCAAGAATCCTTCACAGGAGGGACAAATGATATAATGAACTAGGGAAGAATGTTTGTGGTTTGATTGTTTTTGCTTTACTGTTGCGAATTGTCAATTTTTCCTCCACTGCAGGTTAAGTACGAGAGAAGAGAAGGGAGAGCGAGCGAGATACGATAGGGAATTAGTAGATAAAACGTACATAGTAGTGGAAAAGATAATTCCCCGCCCTTTGCTTACACTGACCACTTTCTTTCCAATTTGCTCCTGTAGCAGCATCGATCGTGTTACGTTTGTTAATCTGTTTTCTGATCGTGTGCGTGAACGTTTTATATGTACTTTTTTTTCTATCGCAAATTGGACCCGTTTTGCAATTTATCAATCCGGAAAATGTGAAAGGACTTGAGATTAGGGAAGTAAACAAAACAAAACAGTGTAATGAAGCAAAAAGAGATAGGAAAGAGAGTTATATACACACAACAAACACATATATATATATATAATATATATATATATACATATTTTGATAATCAAATATTATTTTCACTATCGATAAAGACGCGGTCTGTGTGTGCGGCACGGTGTTCGCGTCTGTTGTAGGGTTTGGTACGGTTTAAAAAATGTTGGCACCTTCGGTCGTTCCTCTCTAGCAGACGCATATATTTGTGAAACTGGTGTAACCGAGCTAAAGACACCAAACCATAAAAAAAGGGTAAATGTGGGGAAAAAAAAGTACCCATAAACATTGGTGGCATAACATAACGCAGCATACACAAACGCAGGACACACATACAAAACAATAATAACTGAGTAAACGGAGGGAACTAAACTCGTAAAAGGGAACGAGAAACATGCGCAAGACGGTAAGGAGAGGGAGAAAAATCTGCAATTAGATGAAATGAAGGAGTGCCCGGAAAGAGAACTAATTATACACTATATATATATATATACATATTGAACCTTATAGAGATAAAGCTAGAGGGGAAAAATGAAAGCAAAAACGCGAAATGAGGGAATGATCGTAAAGTCGGTGCGCGAAATCATACGCTACGCCGGTCAGTACTAGTAGTGCAAAAAGAAAACGGTCAGTCGAAGTAAACACGTGTGTGTGTGTGTGTAGGGGTGCAATCGCTACGAAAACGAAGGAAGCTCGAAGACGTTGCAATACATAAAGAGAGAAACAAAGTTTATTTAGCAAAAGCCTACTAAGCCTACTACTCTACACACACTAACGGCGGAACCGTGCGTGATGGATGAGGCGTATCGCAGTTCGCTTAAAGTGACACGCCACAAATAGCAGCGCATGGATGCTACATCCCGCTGGCCGTCGTCTGTCTAACCGATATCGAGGAAACGAGTCTGCACGAGGGGAACTGCGCACACTAAGGAAAGGTTGAATACACACACATAAACACACACAAACATATTAGAATGAAAGATAGGACTGCGTATCCAAGCGCTTACGGGAACGACAACTCTACATTAGCTTCCTTGTACAAAGAAGCTACAAAGAGCAAACACAAACTGAAACGAGCGAAACACCCAATACCCAATGCAGCTCACTCGCGTTTACAGCATAACTATGAAGTGGGTTAACAGTCGAGAGGGTCGCGCAAGCAAGGTGTGTTTGCGAGACAGCTGGGGGTGGAAAACAAGCAAATCCTCAGCGAAATGCAAGTGAAGCAGCAATTGAATTGTGGAAGCGTGACGTGCTTGGTGCAACCAGAGGGAAGCTAATACCTAATTTGTGGTATAATAAAACTTATTACATTTTCTGTAATCATTTCACGTGGCTTTTCGGTTTCGTTGGTGGTGGGGGTGACAAAAGAGATGACGAGAATTGATCAGCATAATAACAACAATCTCGCAACTGTGAGCTGAATCGGATTTTTGTTTTTGTTTTTGCAGGTGAGATAAAGTAAGTAAATTACATCGCGTGTTTCTAACGTTGGCATTTCATTTCTGCAACACCTGTATACCTTCATCGGTAATTAAATTATGCAATATCTAAACGTTGGTATTTGGCAGAACATCTGCTGTATTATTCTGTTCTACATATGTAATATTGCATCGTTTTAAATATGTACAGTACATACTGAAAAACGCCTTTATACATACGCCCTTCATGACCTAGTGAGAACCACTGTGCTTCACTTTCCCGCTCGCAACGTTGCACACGCTTGCATGCAATGATTCGACCGCTTGTACACAACGCGACAGTCCGATGCGGCGACGCGCGTTGCCATAGCAACGAGTCTAACAAAAACACCAACAAATCGAACTTTTTCTTCATCAGCGCAACCTTGCATCGTTTTTCGCGCGCACTGCTTTTACCTTCACCAATACCTTCATTTGTTACACTCTTTCGCTGAGAAGATTTCGTGTTTATCGTGTCGTGACGGTTGCTTCATTTCGCTCGTGCAAAAATGGTTAGCGCGACGTATCGTCGTCTGCTCACGCTGACCTAAACCTCCTGCGTGTGTGTGAGTGCGCTTATGTGGCAATCCAAATTAGCGTGTAGGAAACATCGTCGCAACATTATCCCATTGTCGTTCCGGGTGTTACAGCAGCTCCGTGCAGGTGGAAAATCCAATTGCACTTTCCGGCGCGATANCTGAGAAGATTTCGTGTTTATCGTGTCGTGACGGTTGCTTCATTTCGCTCGTGCAAAAATGGTTAGCGCGACGTATCGTCGTCTGCTCACGCTGACCTAAACCTCCTGCGTGTGTGTGAGTGCGCTTATGTGGCAATCCAAATTAGCGTGTAGGAAACATCGTCGCAACATTATCCCATTGTCGTTCCGGGTGTTACAGCAGCTCCGTGCAGGTGGAAAATCCAATTGCACTTTCCGGCGCGCTACGATGGGGAAGGATTCGGTGCGCGAGAAGGACAGCGCCGTGATGGCGGGCAGTAGCAGAAGGTCGGGCCGTCCGGTCAGTGCCTCACCGTACTCGGAAAACTATCGGCCACCGATCGATCTCTGCCAGCGGCATCTGATCAACCATCGGCTGATGGTGTCGAAGTTGACGCGCCGCGAGCTGGAGGACAAGTATCTTAGCCTGTGCGACGAAAACTACACCATCAAGAAGCGGTTCCTGGAGCAGGAGGAGCAGATCAAGCGGCTGAAAACGAAGCTTACACGCTTATCGAACGAAAGTACGAATCGATCGAAATCGCGCCTCGATATGGCCTCGAGCGAACAGTACAGGTAAGTGTACAGGACGCGTGTCCCCATATCCTTACTACTGCTGCTCAATGCTGATGCGATGCAATGTTTGCTCCGTATCTCTCAGCAGACTTCACGATCTGGAGCTTCAACGGCGAGAGCTGCACGAAAAGCTGGAAGCACTGCGCCGTGCCACGTCCACCGAAGGGCGACGGATGGAAAGTATCACCAAGGTCAACAGCACCGGCACAGCCAGAACAAGCGCCGGGAATCAACGTCGCTCGAAAAGTGCACGGCCAGCGAAGGATCCGGATGCGGGCCGACGTGAGTGCAAGTCTTCGTCGCCCTCGAACGATGGGTACGATGAGGAGGACGATCGGCACCATCGTCCGGCGGGCATGGGAGTCGCACGTGCCAGCACGGACGATCGAACGGAGGACGATGAGGATGATAGTGCCGGGAGGGCGGCACATCGAAACAATCACCGAAAGTCGTACGGTGCAGACGATGAGGAGGAGGATGACGATGAGGTGCATGGTGTCGGGACCGGTGTAGATGAGGATCGGGACGTACTGTCCGGGGACAGTGATGATCTAAACCAGAGCGAACGAGAGTCTGCTGGAGTAGACGCTAATGGGGTCGTTCCGGGTAGTGCGAAAATGAGCTCGAAGGAACGCCGCCGTGGCACGGCAAAATCCAAGGCCCGCCCAATGTCCCAATGTCCGGACTGTGAGCGGCATCGTACCGAGCAGCTAACGCGCGAAACAGACCTCGTCAAAATGAAGCTAAACATCAAATATCTGCACAAGGTTAGTTGGTATCGATTTTCCGTTTCCCGTCTCCACTAGCTCCCTCACCAAGCATAACCACCCCACGTGTTCGATGGTTCGTGTTGTCATGTTTATTGCCTTTCTCTCTTTCTCGCCAACCGCGCCACACGCTTGCCACGTGCGAAGGAGCTGCAAAACGAAAAGGAAAAGAGCACGCTGCTGGCGCGCCAGCTGGAGGAGAAGCTGTCGTACGAAATTATGAAGCGCAACGCGGCCGAAAACCTCGAAATACTCAACCTCAACCGGCAGGTGGAGGATCTGGCGAAGGAACTGCAGCGACAGGTGGACGANTCACCAAGCATAACCACCCCACGTGTTCGATGGTTCGTGTTGTCATGTTTATTGCCTTTCTCTCTTTCTCGCCAACCGCGCCACACGCTTGCCACGTGCGAAGGAGCTGCAAAACGAAAAGGAAAAGAGCACGCTGCTGGCGCGCCAGCTGGAGGAGAAGCTGTCGTACGAAATTATGAAGCGCAACGCGGCCGAAAACCTCGAAATACTCAACCTCAACCGGCAGGTGGAGGATCTGGCGAAGGAACTGCAGCGACAGGTGGACGAACAGAAGCGCTCGATGGAGCACGAGATGCGCAAGCAAGGTAGGAGAAAGTAAGGTCACGGCAGGGTGCTGCTTGGGGGCTTAGTGTTGGTAGGGATTGTTGTATGCATACAGTGCTCGAATAATCTATCTCTTATTATAGAAGGTCTCTTATTACGTATGCCTTTTACTCACTGTGTACAACCGAAATGCTGTACTCTTATTTGAAATCGATGAAAACCAACAATGAGAGAATATCACAGTAGAATATAGCCTCCCATAGCGCTATCTGTACTTCCGTTGGAAACTAACCCACCCCCTCACTGCTCTGCTGTATCATTCGCAGGTGAACTTGAAGCTCAGATACGCAAGGAGAAGGACAAAAATGCTTCCCTGTTCGAAGAATGCGAACGCTTGAAGAAAAACATCGAAAAGCTCAAGGAGAATATGTCCGAAGTGGAGGTAAGTGTACTAATCATGCTGGTGGATGTCCACTAAACGCGCACTCCCGGACTTTCCATCCCATTGCATTACCAGATTGAGCGCGACTTTCTGAAGCGGCAGCAGGAAAACTTTACCAAAATCGTGGACGAAAGCAAGCTGCTCAAGTACCAGCTGGACGAGCTGAGAAAGCACAACGTGGAGCTGCTGAAACAGATCGATACGCTGAAGGAGGAGGAACTCGTGACGAAGGAATCGCAGCGCGAACTGCTGGCAAAGCTCAAGACATTACAGCAGGATAATGATACGCTCTCGGTAATGCTGGAAGGTTTGCGCACCGAGAACGAACTGCTGGCAGAGGAAAGAACACAGCTGGAGCACAGTCTCAAGAGTTTGGAAGGTTCGCTTCACACCGCGTTTAAGTGGGAGTGTGCTTATATCACAATGTTCTTTATTTTTAGCCTCACCCATCAAGGAAATTCGCCCAGTATCGCCGGTAGGTTAAATGCTCCGACTTCTTAACTTCTTCCTACCCACCCTCGACTGGTTAGACGACTTAAAGTGCAGACTGTACTGTCAACAGGAATAACTGTTACTTCCTACACTAGTTCGGCTTTTAACGATCGCCACGAAGTACCAATCTGGAGGACAATTTTTGGCCCCGCTCTTAACTGCAATATATTGTACGGTTCCGTATGTGAGCTTAGTTAAAACGAATGTGAAAAAGTGTGATAATAGAAGAAATTGTGTCGAACGATAATGACCTTGCACAACATGCTAGTATCATTTGAAGTAACCGAAAAGTATAACATGTTTTGATGGTAATCATTTTGTATGACTTCAGGCACGCCTGTCGGTGAGTGCGTCGGTACAGACTGAATTGGTTTACCGAGAGAAACATCGTACTCCATCTTCCGACACCTACGAACCGGGTAAAGTGTTCCTCCAGGAACCTTTACCCGTTGAGCGAACAGTGCATGAGCGTGAAACGTTTACGTTCGGTCCCACACCGCTGTCCAGACGTGCGTCGGTCGCAGCACGTATGAGCCGTGAAAGGCATGCTTACGAGGCGGCCGATGCTGCTCAGCAGTTGTTTCGGCAGGTGAGCGTCAGCCAGATGATACCGAAGCTGTCACAAATCATGAACAATCGTACCGATGAGCCACCGAGGCCAAATAATGTTGAGCTGTTGATAGCGAACAGCTACCCGGAAACGTTGGAGGTAAGCTAGATGCTTTTGAAGCGCTTTACAAACTTCACACCAATCTCCTTCAAATCTCAATTCTGTCAACTAAGCAAAGCTAACCGCAGCTAGCGCCCTCTGTTGTTGACTAGTCGAACCACAACGGTATAGTGATGTGCGCGAGTTTTCTTCAATCCATTTTCTATTTGCATATCCATTGGAAGAAATCGTTCCGAGAGAATGAACAATTTTACACAATACAAAGTGCAGCACGGCATGGAAATGCGGATCGAGGCTCAATAACATCGTCTGTGTCGGAAAAACGACGGATCTCCTTCCGGGATGCTGCCGGCTCGAGTGAACCAGGAGTTAAGGGTATCGCTGGACGGATTTGTAAGTTACGAATAAGTTTCTTATATCGTTTTCTTATGTTTTCCCACACCAGATGAGGATCGCACGGTGCAAGAAAATTATGCCCGGTTCTTCAACATACAGCGTATTCCGTCGATGTGGCACAGGATAGCGGAGAATCCACTTCCAACCACGTCCTCCATACCAAATCAAATATTTAAAACAAATAAGCGCTCGAACGACGATATGCTAACGATCGAGATACGATCTGTACGATGGAACGAACTAGCCGTCGAACGATTGCTAGAGGCCAAGGTGTCGCTTTACTACGTCGAGTTTACCTTTCTCGATCTTTACGGCCATCGGCTGGAAACACCCCCTTCGGCGTCTTTCATTAGCAATCAGGGTGATGTACGGTTGGAACATGCATTCAACTTTCGGGTAAACATCGAGCTGGACGCAAACCGGCACGCAGCACGTCGCGAAGAGTTGCGGAAAATGCTCCGCTCGGATGGTAACGATGCGGTGCGGTTCGTAGTTGTGAATGAGAAACGGCCTACCGATTTTGCTGTGGGAAATCCCAGTGAGGATATAGGCTACGCTTCCATTAAACTTCGTACCGAGCTGCAGAAAGCAACGGCACAGAACGACTCGGAACTGGTTCTAGAAGCACCGATCTTTGATTTTGGTCATGAACACGCTGAACTGGGTACGCTCACGATTAAATTCAACAACACCAAACTGCTGATGTCACTGGTGAAGAATGATACGTTATAAAAGCGAAGACTTTATTTGTTATTGTTTTGTAAATTGTTATTATGATTGTTTTAATACGCAACACATTTGAATTGAAATTTTAAAGCTTTACATGTTTTATCATATTCCAAGAAAAAAAGCATCACATTTTGTATTGCTGTAATTGCGGCCATAAGTATTAGTCCCATTAATATAAAGTATGAACTGTTGATGTATGCGTGTTTGATATTTTCCCGCCGTTTTGTGTGGTACGGTTTCGATGACAGCTGCACAGTGGTGCAGCTTACAAGAACAAAAACTATATTATTCCGAACATCGTAAAATAATGCATTACTACGAAATGCTCATAATATGTTTCCTCTTTTAATTATAATACTTACAAATTATACAATAAAAAGACACTCCGTTTACTTCAAACAGTCTTCCACCATTCTTTTATCGTACGATAAAACTGTCAATCCAAATGTCATTACGAGCTACCAACAACTTGCACATTTGATGGTACGTTATCATTCGCGCCGGATGTGTTACACCTTCGCAGCAAACAAGCAGTGTCGGAACGTTTAAATTTCGTTTTTATACTCACCTTATGTTACATCGAAGCTGCAGTGGCTAGCAAAAGTGTAGAAAAGCATTAATTGTAGCGGAAATGCCTGCAGAGTAAGTAATATTGCTGTGGCATTCGACTGCGCTCGTTTATCGGTTAGGTTAGCGTTGCTTATCATTGGAGAGAATGTTTGATAAACTACAGGTGGATTCCTGTAGCAAACATGTAGCACGGTATGAAGAAATAGTGAAATATTTGGAAAAAAATCTATATGCTAAAAATGAGCGTAATGTAGATCCAGCAATATGAGCAATTTCGGAAGAATAATGGACGTTTGCGAATTTTCTGGATTTATATATCAATGACTCAATCGGCTCGCTCAACTGCTTATCGCCCTCGAATGTGCGTGCGCAGATACTGGATGGTAGCGTGTTTAGATAGTGTAATCGATGCTTCCGGTAGATAATTCGAATACATACATGTTTAATCACCAATGCAATGCACATAGCGCACAGTATAACGATGATTAATATCGAATTAGATAAAAAAAATTAACAGGTACGCTATGACAAAGTATTAACGAATTTGTGCAGCTGAATATGTGATATATCATTTCAAATGTGCCGTACATAGACATAACGAAGAAAAGAAGCACAGAACCAAAAATGTCTCTCTACTACTTTAAGGAAAATGAATTCCAAAGCGCAGCTACTGCTTGTTTTATTGGGCGTTTTTTACTTGACATTCGGGCTAATGCTTGGCTCTCTGGAATGGGCAAGTCGATGGATATACAGAACGAGAATCATCACATGGATTATTTCATTAAGCCCGAATTACATGCTATCTTATTACATTGCGGTCGCTGCATTGCAAGCTGCTCTCCTAACAAGAACACTTCCCAGGTATGTACGTGATCGTTTGAAGTCATTTGAACAAAATTAACCATACCATACATCTTTTAATCTTACTTATACACCTTCAGGCTTTTGCAAGCAATACTACACTTGAAGGTGCAACGTATGACACTGTCAGGCCCATCCTCTCCTACCTGGAAGATAAAACTGTCATTTGATAGTTTTGAATGGAGTATTGGAAAAACCTATATCAAGATCAGTTCATTGGGAATTGAGTTTGAAATCTACCCAAACCGTCCCGCTTCACCATGCATATCCATCTTCAAACCACAGGTTCACGCAAATTTCTGCAAGGAAGCGCATCATCTGGGGGAAAGCGAAGTACCCATCAACGGCACTGAAACAGCCGCATCGACATATTGGGAGAGGTTTTCAATTTACGTACAAAGAATCTTGTTGCATCGCTTTTTTCGGCATGTAGAACTTGCAGTTACAGACGGCATCGTGGAAGTTAGCGATATGGCACACCAACGACAAGCTCATCTTAAAATAATGTTCAACAACATTTCTTATGGTAACCTTCCTGAAACGCATTTATCCATTAGCGAGTTATGGGCAGATATTGCTTTGTTATCAAATCAACAGGCAACCTTTGGCTGCCAAAGTTGCTTTATTAGCTTCTCCAATTTTCGCAAACGTAGCCAACCGTACAGCAATAAAGCTATGAACGTTGTGCTTGGGAGACAGCACATGAATTTCTGGCTTTATTTTACGAGGGTTTGTTTTCATGTAGGGCACCGCAGGTCGAAGATATTTGAAAAAGTGTATAGTGATGCATTTTACACAAAGAGTATTAATATTAAGCTAATCAACTTTTTAACGTGTACGCAGGAGAAAGGTCTGCTTGCGATCCAAACGGAGGATCCCATTTACCTAAAGTATGAACCTAGTGTAGCCAAATTAGTTGAAACCGGGTTTAACTACCTTGGTCCAAATCGCTCAGCTGATGCAAACCATCCAGCCAATTTAGTACCGAGTCCGCCGACCACTCAGCAAACATTTCGGGCAGCGCTAGACATAATGATAGAGGTCACATTGGACAGAATATCGGTTTCGCTAGCGAACAAGGCCAAATCCTGTGCGTTGATGTATTGTAAGGAGCTTAAGATGACCAAATCGCTTAGTGAATCAACCCTTGTGATAAGTAGCTTAGGCATGCTGAAAGGAAGCGCAAGGGAAGTTAAACAATTTGCCGAGTTATTAGAGGAAGATAAAAGTATCAAGCCAACTAACGAAAACAAATGCGCGGCGGTGGAGGAAATTAACGTCAAGCATGTAAATTCTCATGAAGATAGCCGAAGTGTGTCCATGAAGAATGTTACCATCACGTACGATGTATTGAACTATCTTAACCAATTGTGCACCGAAATTATGAAACTCATAACGACACTAAGCCCACTGGTGCCACAATCTCTGACACCTGTACCGAAATATGAGGTACTGGTCGATAATCTTACGATTTTATACCCACTCACCTCTGTAGGACCCACCGCGAAGATAGTGGCCGTTAAAATGGAAGCTGTACTACATAATACGAACATTATCAAACTGTACGAAGTTGCTATAACCATTGGCTTTGGGCCGGTCACCAAACACAAGCTTCTTTGCTTAGAATCGCTGGACAATGAGTCGGGCAGAACTTGGACAATTGCTACCGAGAATAAAGGCGTAAGTAGAGAAAGTATAGCACGTGATTTAAACTGCCAAATGCGATGATTTATCTTTTGTCTTTGCAGCCACGTGAACTGAGTATCGCTACACTGTACAAGCTTGTGCCAAAAAAAATGATAAAGGAACACATTGGAAATGGGAGGGGCTGGGGGTGGAATTGCTTTAACACGAGCAATACCGAATGATCGCGCAGCTTAAATAATATTACGATCCGCTAACTGTGGTACTTACCATTCGGCATGCATATCGAAAATATCATAATACACTATGAGCGTTAAACAGTTGTAGGGTTAAAACAAAAGAACAAAAAAAGAAATAAGAAAAAGTGAAACTGTTTGCTTTTTCAAGACACCTGCTAAATACAAGTGCAAAAAAAAACATTTTCCTTTAGAGAGAGGTTTAGGAACAAGTAGGAAATGTTTGTTGGATAATGATAAAAGCACTGCATTTTAATGGATTAAACTTATATGTTTCATAATTAGCAAACTTGTTTATGTTTTGAAGTAATTGAAATGATGAACATTTCCTATTCATAAATTATTTACTGTAAGAAAACCATTTTGGTTAATTGATATTTGCCCACCTTGGGCTGGTGTATGGCGTACTTTAATTATTGGTTTGTTTTTTTTTTTTTATTTAAACACAAATCGAGTCCGCCGAACGCGGTAGCGCGAATGAATCATCCCGACGCGAACATAGAAATGCGTCGAACATTGTTTAACGGTTCGCGAAGCTGAACCCTGCAAAAGGAACCAAACTCGGAACTCGGTCTGCGTCGATCAACAAGTGTGGAACTGTAATTAAAAATACACAACGCGGCAGACACGTTAATGGTTTAGCACCGACTAACTAGCAAACGCGCACACCCGTACCCACCATGCGCACGTGGTGGTAATGTTTAACAGTGTAAAGCTTTTTCTTTTTGTTTTGATTTGTTTTCCTTTCACTCTCACGCTTTCTCTCGCTTTAGTTTGTGGAATAGTGGAGCGAAAACAGCCACAGTCCACACGCAACGCTCCGGAAGAAATTCGCCAGTGTATTGGTGCGAAAGAGCGCACGTGCGTGTGTGGGATGGACAGAGAGGAACCTGTTTACCAAAATAATGTCAAACTCGCTAGCCATCCGCCAACGGATTCTGTNGTAATGTTTAACAGTGTAAAGCTTTTTCTTTTTGTTTTGATTTGTTTTCCTTTCACTCTCACGCTTTCTCTCGCTTTAGTTTGTGGAATAGTGGAGCGAAAACAGCCACAGTCCACACGCAACGCTCCGGAAGAAATTCGCCAGTGTATTGGTGCGAAAGAGCGCACGTGCGTGTGTGGGATGGACAGAGAGGAACCTGTTTACCAAAATAATGTCAAACTCGCTAGCCATCCGCCAACGGATTCTGTGCCCGAATCGGCGACAAAAATGCGAACGAACGAAACAAATGGAGACGCCAGGTCGTTCGTACACATGAACGGCGTGAGAGCCGACCGGTACCGTGCCAAACCGCTCTCGCTCTCGCAAAACCACAATCGGCAAACCCTTTGCTGCGTGACGCCTCCAACACCAACACGATGACGCACTTCCCTCGGGGTGGGTAATAAAATTAGGAAGCATTATAACAAAACACAAAAAAGAACGATCGTTGATCGAACTTGAAGCCAGATCAAAAGAAGGACGGTCATCATGATCATGACAGGGTTGGTTCGTTTGGCCGGCATCGTGCAAACGTTACACAGGCGAACGAGGCGAAAAACGTGCGAAGCAAACACTGCAACAAGAAGATAATTCATGCGCCCTCACCTCATACCGTTGGATGCTGTCGGCGCCATTCGATTCGGGAGGATTTGTTTTCGGGATGGGCCGAACGCGTCGCACGTTCGCGAGGACATACTGCCAACCGAGCCAACCCGAGCCGTACGACCGGGAAACGAAACGAGCGTACAAATGCTGATCGTGAATGGTACAGCAAGAAGTAAAAAAAAAAACAACAAACGACAAGCGTATCTGCAGATCGAGCCGTGATCGAGCCAACGAAGACGGTGCGGGCGAATCAGTTTCAGTCGAGCTTTCGAGCAGTAAAGTGAGTTAACCGCTAGCAACTAAGCGTGGAACGGGCGTACACAGGAGTGTTTAGGTGTGGTGGACGGATGCTCAGCAGCAGCAGACAGTGCAGTGTTACGTACCACTCATATGCTACATCGTGCTCTTATTTTGTCGTTTATGATTGCAACAGCCAGAACATGTCTCGGGCCTTATCGAGTGCACAGAAAGTGTTTTTAAAACCAGCGTAAACGTAACTGTCGTGATTTGCGTGCGTGAGATTGTTAAACCTATGCACCACCAATCAGGCCAGTTCGATAATTGAAAATATAACCGAATTGCCGTAGTCTACGTCAAAAGTGTGTTCTTCTACAACAGAAGAATAGTTTCGCTGCTCGCAGAATGTTTCGTTAAAATATAAAAAAGATTTCAGCTTAAGAACGAAGAACGTGTTTAAAACAAAAAAGTGTCCAAAATCGCAACTAAATTTCGCAATACGCGCAACACCACGCACCAGACGTGGATGGAATCTTAGTGCTAAAAGAACAAAAGCAGTGCACGCAAACGGAAAATGGCAAGGCTTTTTCAGTGGAGCCTGCAAATTGATTGAGTAATCGCGGAACGGTACGGGCCATCTTACATAATGTAATTGGGGGTGTTTTGCAAAAAGTGATCACATAATGCAATCGTCGCATTGCGAAAGAGTGCGAAAGTTCGGCAAAGCGGCCCGAATGCCCGATGTCGACGCAATCGTGGGCTTCCGGCGATCGATTTACCTTAGCCGAAGAGCTAACTGTTGCGAGTGCGTGCATATGTTTGTGCAGTGTATGGAAGGAACATATCAAGCGAGGGATGGAAGGAGGGGTGAAGGGGGGGGGGGTGAATGCGAAGGAGCAATGGGAGGGTGGTGTGAGAAGTGTGGTGCATTGGTATGAATGTCAACTCGAAAGGGTGTGCGTGTGCATCGCTAAGTAGGTGGTTTCAAACAAAATCAATCGAATCTAGCTCAATATCCCTGCCAGTGTATCAGTGTGTGCATTCTTCGGTTACGCTAACAATGGGAGCCGTGTGATGCCAAAAAGGTTACCGCGAAGAGCCGCGGTTGCAACATGCGGTGTGCAACAGGTTTCGCGACGATCGCGCGCGATTGCAACGTATTGTTCGTGTAGCGTGCGTTCACACCACGGCAGTTCGTTTGTGTTCTGCCCAAGTTTGTGTGTGTTTTGTGTCTGTATTGTTTAGTGCAAAATTAAAACAAAGAAAAGCAACAACAACAAAAGCCATTGGTGTGAATCTCGTGAAGGAAGGTTCGTGAACTCGGGCGCTACTTTCGCACCCAGCCACACACAAACATACACAACACCGCAGTAACCCATCCGGAACGTGGTTTTATTTTCGATTCCGATTACCGATCCGGCCGGTGTCCGCCGGAGTTGGCTTTTGGGCAAGCAAAGCTGGTGTTGTTCGGTGAGCAAACTGCACAGCCAACCCGACGACCAACTCGATCCATCTGGTCGCGGTAGCGCAGCTGTTTCGGTGGCGCCGGATTTCTGCTGCAAACGCGGCGATCGTGTGAACGCGTGAGTGAACGCAGTGATTACCTTACAGTGGTGGCAAACGGTGCACAGTGATCATCCGTACCGGTTATCCACCCGGTAGTAGTGATGGCGTTGGATGCAAATGAACCAGATCGGAGTTGGAGGGATTCGTTCGTAAGCCGATCATCGTAAGCCGGGGAAATAAGTGGAAATTTGATACATTTTTGCGATCGCATTTAAAGCCGTTGACGCTTGAGGCATTCTACATTAATGTTTAATTAATACGGATTACGTTAAATATTGACAATACAACATACATAGCTGATACATTTTTAATTTGATTTTCACTGCCGCTCGTCTTCTGGCGCATTTTGTTTGACAGATGCAAAAAGTGTCATTTTTGTTAGTAACCGCACCTTAGTGTGCTTTGTAATCATCACCATTGCATAAATGTAGGCTTCAGTAGTGAATGAAGTTGTTTCCTATTTATTTTGTAAATGGTGTAATATCGAATCAGGATTGAACCATCTGACTTCAATCGTGAAATAGGAAATAGTAGTAAACACTACAATGCCAAATGATAAACAACTGCTGTACGGGCTTTATTTTACTAAACCTGAATTAGGTTCGAGCCGGGACGGGATCGGTACGCATATCGTGAACTGAAGCGAAAAGTAAAGGGATCAATTTGCGCGTACATCTCACAACCACCGACAGTCGCCGGTGACACGACGCGCAGATTTCGATTATCTGCCGTAGCGTTTTTGCGCACAGCAGCACCAATCGGGTCGTGAACGTGGTTACACGAGCACACACAGTGGAGCACACATTCGGATCGGTTTTGTTAACCGACCGTTTGCCAACAATTTATAGAATCTAGAACATGGTATTTTAATTTAAATTGAAATTTCTCTTCGGGGGTTGCGACAATGTCGCGTTCGCGCAATGACAGCGGGACGCGCTTAGGACACGCGTGAGGGGTAAAATAAGTAGCGATTTAGTAGTCAACCGATTTTCGGAGAGTGTAATGGTGTGTTTTTGTCGCGCTGTATATGAGGAAGCGAACACGGCGAGCGCGTTTCGCTCAGTAACAAACCGAACAGTATCCACTGTGTCCACAAAGAAAGGGGCAACAAAATCCGCCCGAAAAACAAAAACACCTATCCGTCGGGCAATGACAGACGACAACACTAGCAGACAACACGAGAGCAGTCAACTACCAAAAGCAAAAAGAAGAAAACATTTTGATCCCAAGCGAATAGAAAGTACCATGCGGTGGAGCAGTTAGGACCGGGAGGTTTGATCGCCAGCCAGCGATAGGCTGCGTAATTTATAATTAGCGCTAAAAACTGGCTACCCACATTACGTAGGTCCACCCGTCAACACTCATCGCTGATGGTGTTGATAAACCCCAAAAAAAAAAACCCCCGTCCGCTCTACACCGACGGGTCCGATGGATGTTGTCAGTTTTCAAAACGTATCAATTTTACTTGGTGTTAAAGTGTACCAAGCACCAACGGCTAAACACAATTCGTGAGATATTTTGGGCGCCATAAGTGTCGCTGATAACGCAGGGAAGCGCACCGTTGTTTGTTTGGTGCGAGGTACAGAGGTACTCAAGCTGCTTTCATTCATGCGTTTGCGACCCACGAAAACTCCCCGGGAAGAGGTCAGTTTGTGTTGCTTTCTTTCACCAAAACAAAAAAAAGTTAGTGTTTCGTTTTGGCAACAATTCCTCACTTACCCCGTTTTGCTATGCATCACGTTTCTCGCATGTCACAACATGCTTCGACCGGTTTCGATTTGACATCGAGATAATCCTTGGTTGACGGTAAAGATTTGTTTCATTCTGCGAACTGCATATTTTGAAGGTTAGAACGCCGGAAAATTTTGTACTTCGACCAATCCGAAGAGCTACTGAAAAATAAGCAAGAATAAGGTTTGCCAGAAAGATCACGGGAATAAGAAACGGACAATTTGTTGTCGTCGGTGAGGTGACAATGCTACAAGATCCAAGCATGCTTTGAATGTGTCGCCAAAAAGTACATGCTTGCTATGTTGCATTTTATTACGCCTTTCAGGCTTGCGTGTTGGTTACACAACTTCACTTGATGAGCAATTTTAATCGTTGCGGCTTCCACGTCTAAATCCTCCGCGAAACACTAGCTCGTTGGCTCCAGCTCCAGCATCGTGCTGCTTGTAGTCTGGATCGCCGGCTGGACGATCCAGACGGCGATAAATTCCACGGTTCTCAGCGGTGCGTGGTTTGGGAATGTCGCGATCCTTCACAACATTACGCACAATCAATTCCCGGGGACGATTAATCAGTGTCGTCGGAACCACCTGCTGCGGAAGACACAGATATTCACGCAGATAGATAATACCCTCGTTGTTCAGCGTCCAGTAATAGTGATTCCACGAGAAGCACTCCTTCACGTAGTTCTTCGATACGAGCGACTTCATCGTATTGATGACGTGCAGGTTCGGGATCAACTTCAGCTCGCTATGCATCACCGGTGTACGGGACTTCTTGGCTACCATCACACCATCGTTGAAAAGCTTGTGGTAGATGGCGATGCGCTCAGTTTTGGGAATCATCATCGTGTCGCTGCTGGAAAACGGTTTGAAATTGTTTTATTTAGAATTATCGACCCTCGGCAACGCGGAATTAGCTTACTACTTACTAGGAAAAGTATTGCTGCGAAGTTAAATGTGCAACGAGAAAGGTGTACGCGGCTTACTTCCAGTACTCGCACGTGCAAATGTCAAATTTGTGCCCGGTTGCCAATTGCGGCTGCACACGAAAATTCAATGCAAACGTCAAATGGGCAGGTTGAAATGTCAAACGTCGGATTTGTTTTACCCGTTATTATGCGTTACGCGTTACCATATTCACTGAATGTCATGTTTGTAAACACTCTGTGTTTTGCGTGGTTGATGTAGTTGTGCTTCAATTTCACTACTTTTCATTCACTTTAAACTTTTGAAATTACTATCTGAGTAGCTTTAGATTCAGCTATAGTAAAGATCTCTTGAGGTTGTAGTGCCACATAGGAAGAAGAAACGGGTAACGTTATTATTGCAAACGGATAAACAACGATTGGTGTCGAGAAATGTATGGGCAAATTTGCTGTAAGTCAAATGGTCATCAAAAAGCATCACACACGAACGTTTCTGCATTACTCATAGGTTTAATTTTTCTACAGCAGGTTCATTCGTTTTCGGCTGTACAGCGCAATCGACGATCGTACCAAAGCGGCGTATAAACTTCAAGGAGACCACATCTGATCTTGAAAAATATTAATACCTGTCCACCAACGCTAAAGGTGTGTCCGAGCGGGAAGCGAGATTATTAATTCACCATTCGCCAGCCTGTGCCGGTTGAGCAAATGCAAAAATGAGCACATTTTACGGTCGCTCTCCTGTCCGATGACCGGCGAATGGTTTATTTACGATCCGTTGCTGTTGCCTGTTTACGTACAACGGCGTCGGTTACCTTTCGCTTTTTTTTCCTACGTTTCCCTATTCCACACAAGATTACGTGGCGGAATGTTGGAATGTTCCTGCCAACAGCTCATTTTCCACCGCGTAGGCGCGTTGGCGGAGTTTAGAAATGTGTTCGGATTCAACCTTTTGGGCAGAGGGTGTTTTGACGGCAATAAGACGGTTCGCACTAGACGCCGGGTGCAAACAGGGCAACCAGGTGCGAATTTAGCGTCTACACTCATTCACCTGCTGTAGCCGTGTAGCGGTGGAAAGCAAAAGCGGAAATTGCCCAAAATCGCTACAATGTGTTGCTTCGACTTTACATACAGCAACTTGTTGGCGCAGTCGTCGTACCTGACCCTCGGTCAATTCGGTTCGGTGTGACCCCGATTGATGGGTTTCGGTAACGTGCATGTTTTTCTTGGCCAATATCGGTCGAACCGTTTGACGTGTTTTGCGTGCAAACTATTCCGTTTCACCTTGTGCCGGATTAGTTCGCGATGGTCATTACGATTGAAGACGACCCGATCCGATTGCGCAATCGTAATTGAAGTGTGTGTCGCAGCCGAACCGCGGCTACTTATCGCTAATGAAACGGGCGTAGTGTGATGAAATTATAGGAACTAAATTTAAATCTTTAAAGCCGAACATTCACTACCACCCCAGGCGCCCATTTCATTGTTTGAGGTTAGCCCGATAGGTTGTTGGATGCTATAGATCATCGGCCTCTATGGTGGTGTTTTTATTGGCTTTCAGTTAGCGGTGTATTGCCACATCTTCCTTACGATCGGGTTAGTTGGCAATGATTGTGGAATGTTGCAACAGCTTTTGCTAATTGATTGGTCGTTTGTTTTTAGTGTGTTCCTTATTCAGTGCACATCGTTATATCATGCGAATAGATTAAGGTACTACTCAGTAAGATCGATGAACTATTTATATTGCAAGTGTTGTTAGATAAGTTTTATTAGTGTGCAGAGTGAGTTCTTTAACTTTATTTGCCCTTAGCCTTACAGATCGTCTCTTACACGAGAGCTTGCTAATTTTGTAATTTAGTTAGATTGATACTTGGATATGACAACCTATAATTGCTATGCTTAAAATTAAAAATGTCTATACACTTAATTTTCATTTCACCGGCTTGCAATAGTTTTTTTTTCCCCCCGTATCAGGCGAAATAGATAAAGAAAAGGTAAATCGCCGTTCCGATTGAATACTCGCGTGTGGTGTAGTAGTGCTGTGTAGTCAATACGTAGCGTGTGTGAGTTTGTTTAGTGCAACTGGAAAGTAAAATTACCGGTCAAAAAGTTCCCTGCTGGTTAGTGTTAGTGTGTGGAGTGTGTTGCTCTACTCTTCCCGAACTGGACCTGTTCGATCGGCAAGTCCCATTCTCGCGACCGGCATTAAGCCGGGCTATTCCTTTCTCTCCGGTTTTCCATTCTTCCCCCGCTTTCTTCGCGTGCAATCCTAGGAAACATCCCTAGGGGCGCTTCTTACGAGTGGCGTCAGCCTTAAAACTGCCGTCAGCATGACGCTGAAAGATGAAATATTGACCGCCGATGTCAAACCTGGTAATGTGCTGCCGCTTTTCTGTCTACTTGTACCTTCACCCACCTGTTTGAAAACTGTGTTTATGTGTGTGTGTGTGTGTGTGTGTGCGTATGCTCACACTGTACTGGTATGGGTGACCTTTCCTTCCGAGCCGCATGCGATGACTAAACAATGATCGTTCTCAAATTTACACACCAGCAGTTTATGTGACACCATGTTCGCACGTGTTGCGCTCACCGCCTACTATGTAGTCGTTCCCCAACACGAGGTAACTCTATTGTTGACAGGTAGCATCGTCTTCACACACACGCGCGCAAGGACAAAGTGCGAAATGCAAAGAAGTAATGGCTTCCCGTTGACAAGGTCAAGCGGTTTCTGCATCGTGCCGTCATGTTAGTCTTTTCGACAAATCTTTCGCAAACGTTAAAAAAATGTTTCCCTGTTCCCAAACCAGTCACCAGTGGACAGACAGTTCGCGTTCACGGTTCAAGACGGTTCGATTTCTGGCGTGATCTATTTTGTCTCTCTCACACACAGACACACATACTCAGCCACACATTCGTCCCAAGCGTGAGTTAAACGGTGTTTAACGTGTGACAAATTTATCTACCCTTACGATACGCTGCATTAACTTGCGGTTGATAGTTGTTTTCTTGTGTTTTTATTAAACAGAAACATGAAACCCTCAGATTTAGCATAAAATGCAATCCAAGTAAACTGTGTCATGTATATGCGTGTGTGTGTGTGTGTGTATGTGTGTGGCTTTAGGTGTCAATTAGGTGCATGTTGATTAAATGCGATTGCAACAGAGCGTGAGCGCTAATGCGCAAGTAGGATAGCATTAGTAAGTGTGATACTCCTTATAATTAAAACCGATGGCCGTGATTTATGGCTTTTTTATTAACACATTGCATACGTTTGCCGTGCGTGATACACTCTTGGGCTTCGTTGCATTGGTGCACGACGTGATCCTCTATCAAAGCGTCGCGCACACCGACGTATCTCTCTCTCTCGCTCTCTCTCTTAACATGGGATGTCGGTTGCAAAATATTTGGCGCGTAAATCGGGCGCCCTGGCAAACCTCATTGCAATTTTATCTTTTTTTTGCCGATCAGATACACATTATTTTTGTCAACTCAAGAAAAGCAACGATGTGTATGGTGTATTTTCAGTAAATAATGAAAGGTAAACAATTCGTTCGAATAAGTGATGATAACTAAATGATAAGTCCATTCGTTATCCGATGCAAAACACTAGGCGTCTCCATCTCTATTTTAAAGTTTGTCTAAAAATGTGACTGGTACTGAATGTCTGATTCACTTTCAAAATGAAATACAGCTGGTTTTTTTTGTTTACAACCAACCCTTTCAGAATTTTATCTGCAATTGTTGCTCTAATGAAATGCACACTCCGTCTTGCTGCCTCACTAAACCATCATTTGTAAAGCTGTTTACCCGGCTGAGGATCGTTAAATTTTACGATCCATAACCGATCCTGGCACGTTGTCATCGTGTTTGTGTATCTACATACACATCTGTTTTCCTCCTTCCCAGACTGTTTCGCTACTCGGCGTAAGAGAAATAACTCAAAACATTCATGTACGATCGATTCTCGGCCCAGTTAACACCTTTTGCTTCAAGTGGTTGAAGTGTTTATGTTATGTGATGTGATGTGAAGCAACCCGTATATAACGAAAAACGTGGTTTTAAAACGTATTTGTGGCAATTGAAGTGAGCAAAACTGTAAAAGCTACACACACAGTTCGTGATGAACTCGTTGGATTTAGTTACTACACATCCTGCGCAACACCGAAACTAATGGTTATTTTAAATGTTTTCATGTGAAATGTGCTGTGATCGTAAATAATCACGAACTACTAATCAAGACATTATACCAGCGACGTTCGTGGTGTGAAAAGAAAGCATTTCATGTGCAATAGTTATTTGTTTTTTACGGTGCTAAACAATTTGTTAGGCGTGTTTGTTGTGTGGTGAATTTTACCTTCATTTAATAAAATTCTTTCCCATCTTATCTATTGTCTGTGGTGTGCTGCAAACAGACTTCGGCGTGTCCTATAGCAAGGAAGACATCCTTCTACCGTCGAAACGCCAGCAACGTGCAACTCAGGCGTCCCCTGTCGAACCGGTACCTGCAACACAGCCCTCCCAGCAACGTTCTCGGGAGCCCGACTGTGTTGCGGCCCATCGTCCTGAGTCACAGCGACTGGCGACGAGGCCGATCTACCATTACCGTCCATGCAACACGACGTCCTCTGGGCTGCGCTACTCCAACGATCCCAACGAATCCGACGACGACAACCCTAGCGAGGGATTTAAGGTAAGTGCGGTTCCATTCACGCTACAATTGTAACGCTCGAATCTATTTATTTATTTCCCTTTTGGACCGATACCAATGGCGCTCAACATTTGACTGTTGAAAAAAAAAAAAAAACAAACTTTACATTTAAAATTTGATACATTACCGAAGGTCCCATCGGGACAGACCTTTCTGAAGTTTTCTTTGGCGGCGTCAAAAATGAGATTGCCACCCGTACGCGAGGCGAACGCAATTAAACAATTTTCACATTCTTTTCTCACACTTCCGTTCGTTCGTTGGCTGTGTCATCCGCTTTCCGAGCTGGCAGTCTGCCGGTACCCTGGCTGGGGTGTTGATATGGATGGGTGTTTTTAAAAATAAATTATCTTACGCTTCGTGGGAAATTTCATACCGTGCGATGTGAACGACAAACAACATACAGCAAAAAAAAAAAAAACAAGGAGAGGTTCAACCAAAAACCAAAATCCGTCGATCCGTAGCGACACAAGTTTGAGCGCAACGTTGACGTTGTGCGAAATATAGCGCCACCTTGTGGCGGTTTTTTCAAGTTGAAGTTTCAAAGTTGACTCGATGCGACGGCACTAGCGACATCTGGTTGCAGATTTTCCAAATGCTGTTACAATATGAAAGGGTTTAAAAGCTTCGTGTTTTTGACGATCATGAAGAAGTATATTTTGAGAAAATGTTTTAATAATTAGTTAATGATTCGCAGACGGGCAATTTAAAACCTAAATTACGATTCAAGCAAATGTAAATTATCACATGATTGTCTTTGTTTTGTAGATCAGATTTACAAAAAATGTATGAACATTATTAATTATTGAATACAGCTCAACTGCTCACAAATGCGTAAACTCGAAGGCATTTCAGTCCATTGCCAACGAAAGTGTGTAGCGGGAAATATTAAATCATTTATGCTTCGTCACATTTTACACGTAGCGTTTAGAAGGCCCAACCATGAATCAGTTGAAGGGATGGGTTTGCCTTCGAGAGTGGTTTTACTTTTCAAACACTTACACCGCTTCGGATGACGAATAAAGTCCAACTGCATCCGCCCTCTCGGAGATCAACGTGCGATTAAGATGTTCGTTTGCCTGCCGTCGACAAGCGACACTTTGGATTGTGAATATGTCGCAGGTGCAAACGTTGCATGTGCGTTGGTATGAAGCGAATGAAATGCGTTGCCTTCGCTTCATAACATGGGAATTATAATGCAAAAATAAGGCTGGTTACATGTGACAATCGTTACTAAAGAGTTAAAACCAAGTGTTTCTTCTTGAAAATTTTCTTACCTTTCTTGGCTCTTATAAATCATAAACATCAACCCAAGTCATTTTGCTGCAGTTTGATAAATAAGCATTGCTCCTGTCCGTGTGGGCATATCATTTGTCACACCAAAACGCAACTCAGCGATTAAATAAGTTACACGTCAGACACGGAACAACATTTTGTGACTCATGCCGTGCAGATGGAGGCGCATGGTAGCTTGTAGACATTTTTCTTTGCTACGAGAAAAATATCACTGTTAGGCAAAAGAAACACATTCCTTGTTTCTTTTTGCAGCGAATTTCAGATGCTAGATCGACCGCCAAAAAGATGATGTGCTGATGCATCCGCCAATGCCGGAATAAGAAGCCATTTTGCTTTCACACTAAGTTGATCCACTGCCAGACACGCGTGTTCGGCGGTAGATCATTTCACCTTTCATTGGGATAAGCGGTGGCGAGAATGGTCCATCGCTATGATGCATGCCAGATGTGCAACCCGACCCGATTCGGCCGGACGTGCACATACGGTCGGCACACCGTGCCAAAAAGGATTCATGCTTTATGTTCTGCTTTTGTTCTGCTCACTGCAACACAAACTCGACCGTATCATTGTATGCTGCACCATCACTGTCGGCTGCATGCGGAAATAGAGTTTCTTTCGAGAAACATTTCTTTCTACCACAAACAATTCCATTCCTTCACTTTGTGCAACGGTCAAGGTCTATTTGTTGCAATACAAAAAGGGAAATTGAGGATCACCTCAAACACCACGAGAGAGTGAAAACATTCCCCCCTGGTTATGGTTTGTTTACCGGGTTGACGCATCCTTTATGGGCAATTTCTTATTCAGCTGCGCCCCAAGATGTGCTGAATTGAGTTAATTTAGCACCTTCCATGGAATACTTCTCGCGATGATGTTGCTCATTAGTTTGCGAGTTAAAGCGCAAAAAAAATANAACGGTCAAGGTCTATTTGTTGCAATACAAAAAGGGAAATTGAGGATCACCTCAAACACCACGAGAGAGTGAAAACATTCCCCCCTGGTTATGGTTTGTTTACCGGGTTGACGCATCCTTTATGGGCAATTTCTTATTCAGCTGCGCCCCAAGATGTGCTGAATTGAGTTAATTTAGCACCTTCCATGGAATACTTCTCGCGATGATGTTGCTCATTAGTTTGCGAGTTAAAGCGCAAAAAAAATATTAAAAGCTGACATCCAAGCGAGACGTGTGAAAGGGAATTTAAATTCATGCAAGAGTGGTTCTCTTTTTTAAAAAGCGTGCCTCACATTCCACCGCTTCCGCGATTGCACTTAATCGCACCCATCGCATCTGTCAGTCCGGCTTTGCCGGCAGCCGTCTCATGCATGCCTTGATGCGCTCCATCAGCGTCGGGGCAAGTTGCACACGCCGCCTGCAGCGGGCATTAATTTCGCCTGCCTGTCAGTTCCGGGAGTGGCAAGTGTCGGCCCGACGTCGTGCATCGTATGTACGGCAAAAATCCCTTGCAGATAGATGGCAAACTGTCAAATAACGTCCATCAGTCGTCGTCTTTCAGTTCCGGTTCGGGTGTGAGAGAGAGAGAGGTTCCGTTTCCATCTTTTCTTTTAAATCTTTTCTCACGCAAAACATCCCCGGTGACCTTTGCGTCGTAGAACCTTGATCGGGTTCATGATCTTTGAGCTGATGCGGATGATCCGGGCGATGCTACATACGTAAATCAATCGACGTGTATCGTAACCCGATAGGTTAGGGTTTTGCGACACGTGCTTCGAACCAAAAAAACAAAAGTGAACTTTAAGCTGAAATCGAAACCGGAACTAACCAAGACCATTTATCTTGCTCATGTGATGGTTCATTTAGTGGCGCAGGAAGCTGGCGTCTTTGCCAAGATCACCACCATGTAAATTTTATTAAAAGCAAAACCCCATTTAACTCCCGTTCCGAGCGGATTTGACTATATTTTTGGAGCGAAATGATTTGCAAGTGAAAAGCAGTTCGTAACGTCGAGATGAAGCTCTTTTCGATGATCATTAATCACACCGGTACGCAAACGATTATGGTGTGATCTTTCTCCACACCCATTTAGGTGACAGATGAATGGCGTTCGGTACGCTGTGTATTGGCACTACTCACGAGCAGCGTGTAATTTCTGCGATCGGATGTAGCGCGCAAGCTGATAAAATGACAGATTTATTACTTTAATCCCTTTTTCCTTAATGCATTAATGACTTTGTTTTCAAATGGATCGGAAACATTGAATTGAATGGTGAAAACAGATGATGAATAAGGTTTTTAATTGAACCATGTAGTTTTTGCTGACGAGAAAAGTTATATTGCCATCGGTTTCAACAATAATAATTATTATAGAAAAAATAGAATCATGTCCCTTTTTTATGGATTTTTTAATGACTCTTAAATAACAGTATTTTTGCATTTTTTTTTTTCGAAGAAAAAATCTCGACTTTCAAAAAAAAAAGAGCCGTTTACAAAGAACCTCCCATGCGCCGATTCTTGTGTTTGATTAATTTCGTGCTTGCGATCATTTCTCTGTTTCCTGTCAGTGTCTGTACAAGGATGACCCGTCGTGTTTTACACTTTACCAACAGCGAAAAATATATAATGGGTGACAATTCGCGGAAGTTACAGTCTACGGGTGACGGGATTTTCTTTCTTCTGTCACCCATTCTGCGGTCGCTAACATCTTGATTCTTCAAACGTCTGCGCCACCATGGTGCTAATTGGAATTACCAGCTGGATTGAATCATTCGAAGGAAATGGTTAACTGAAAAAAGGAAAAAAAAACCCTCGAAAGACTTTCCCGAAAACCAGATCAAGGTTTAAGCGAACGAGCACGGTCTGTCCGTACAGCGGTGATTATTCGTTGTCAATCAATTCTCATTTCAATCATGAGTTGCGTGCAAAAATCATGCCTTTTAAACTGTGAATGATTAATTACAGATGCGGTACTCATTGCTCAGACAATTTCGATTTTTTCTTTTGTATGCACTGCAAAACCAACGTTGTTTACAAACAACTACACCCCGTTCTGTTCGCTTTGTCTCGTTGCTGTTTCGAACATACAGTTCCAGCTTGTGCCTTGTGTCGATCATGCATATTCGGACGCTTCCTTTGCTTACGTTTTTTTTTTTGCCAAATGCTAGATGCAAACCACATTCCACATGCTTTGTGGGGTGAAGAATGTTGTACGCCTCTTCCACGGCAAGACACGATCGAGCGTGTTTTGCTACTCTTTTCGACGATGAGTAACCGTGACGGAGGTTAATAAACGGGGTTTCGTTTCAGTAAAACACCGTCTTGCGCTCTTTTTTTCTGTGCAACAAATTATATCGCAAAAGGCGACACATAGCGAAAAAATCAACGGCCCTTGTGAAGAGGGTGGAAATCATCATCCATCATGGTCCAATTTACGGTCGCAATGGTCCGGCTGGTAATTTTTGCACCTTCACACTCCTAAAAGAAGCCGGACGGCACAGGCGCAACAAACCGATATGCCTCGTTTGACGTTGGAAGCAGAATAATCGGATACCGTTTTCACCTGTGCTTGTGTTAGAGGGTGAGCTGAAAAATTACCGGCTGGTTGTGAAAACCACCAAAAACTGGGAGAAGAGTTGGATGAGCAAGAGAAGCGAAACTCGTTGCACTGCGGGAGAAAACGCTCCCATCATGAGTCACTACTCTCGTGCTCGTTCGCTAGTGATCGCGTGATCTTGAACGAGGAAATCCCTTTACATCCCATGAAGATCAATGGACCGACACTCTCACCAAGTTGTGCACGCTCCCAAGTGCCAGGCATTCTCTCCGTTCTTACGCTCTGGCAAACGTTGTGACGAGAGTTGCATCTTTGCCGTGTGGGAAAGGCAGACAAGTGCAAGTCCTGGGAAATGGGGGAAAAGTTTTGAATTATATTTAAATAAACGGTTCCCACCTTGCGAGAGCACGCACGGCAGTCAGTTTCCCAGTCAGTCAGCTCGAGACGGTTGGTCGGATCGGTCCGTGAGCGAGATACATCGCAAAGTAAAGAAGTTCATCGTTCGTGATCGAAGTGAATGTCGCGATCAAGTGGGTACGATAAAGCAGCAGGTGAAAAATTCACGTGATACAACATTATCTAGTGTACGGAAATATATGTGATAAAATAGGCAAATGCAATGTGAATGTGCTGCAAAATAGAAGAGAAAAAAAGGCTAGTGCAAATAAAGAGGAGAAGAAAATCAAACCCCGTGACACAACGAATGCGGACCGAAGCGTTACACCATCCTGTCATGTCGAGCGAGCGTTAATTGAAAGTGAAACAAGTGAAACACAAAATTGGCACTCACGAAACAAAAAAATCCCATCTACTTGTACAACTTTTTGCGCCAAACTACAAGACGTGTGAACTGTGGAAGCCTCACCGAGGAAGGGCTACAATAGACGGAACTGGCAGCGCAGTGCCGTGGTTCGAAGCGACGAAAGTTGGAAAGAATTTACGATATTTTTAGCAAACCAGAGAAGGAAGAAGAGAAAACATAATAAGAAAGATACTTCCCGTACTCCATCTTTTCGGGCGGGTGAATTATTCGGTTAGCCAGTGGTTTGTGTATTGCCTAGGGTGTGTGTGTGTGTGTTATTTCACTGCCACGTACCTTTTTCGCAACGACCAGCAGTAGAGAAAAGTCACGAAACATCCATCAAACTAGTGATCCATTCGGCGATACGTTGACCAATGTGGCCAAGCGAATGTAGCGAGGTATCGTACGGCACCAAAGACTAAGAGCGAAAGCTAAATGCCAACAGGACACACGCCTATTAGCTACGTGTTTGCATCCATTTTAACATTTTGCACGTGTGTGTGTGTGACAGCAACAACTCACGCGGCAAAGGTAGCAGGAAGAGTTACGGATGCATAAGGGCATAAGCCGAAAATAAACCTATCCCGTTATACCAGCGTCTACGTATTGCGTTACGCATCGTGTTACGCAGCGCGTTAGGTTCGTTCTATTTCTTCCTCGAACAAAACAAAAAAAATCCTCCGTCTCTGACTCACGTGTTTGGATGCGTGTTTGTCTGTGTGTGTGTGTGTGTGCGGAATTGTGAAGAAATTCCAACAGGTCACTTTGGAGGAATTTTGGGAAACGGCACGGAAACACTACATACCGGGAAGATAAATTTCCCACGAGAAAGTAAAAGTGAAAGTTATTGGCGCTATTTTTGGACCTGTTGGAATCAGTTTGTTTCTTTTTTTTTATGGCTGTGACTACAATTTGGAACACGGGAATGAAAGACTGCTGAACGCAGCACACAGTAGTGATCGTACGTAACGTAACGCTCCCGATCTCCGTCTATCGCAAAAAAAAACATAACACAAACCCACGAATCTCACACACATCTTCACCATGTCGTTCTGTCGCATCACGGGCAAATGTCGGTCGTTACCGAAGCCCAACTACTTCCCAATGTTGCCGCCGATCTCGCCGGCCGCAGCGAAGCGTTTCTGTCGCGTGACGGGCAAATCGTACGGGCTGCCGTCGCATCACTTCATCCCGGTAACGCTCGTCAAACGTAACGCCGGCACTGACCGCTGCCGGGTGACGAATGTGTCGGCCGAGCTTGAACCACACCACTACCAACCGGGCGCGTACGGCCGTCGGCGGCACGAGGTGCTGTGTGCATTTCGCTATGTGCTGCCCGTGCTGGACGACAGTGATGAGGCGCAGCGCAATCTTACCGACATACTGCAGCAGAAGACGAAACCGCTCGAACAGAGCCTGTACGTGTATCGGGTGGATGAGCGTAATTTCGGGCTCGTATTCCCGGCCCGACTCGAGGCGGCCGTCCGTGATGGTGACGTGCGGGATGTGATGCTGGCGAAGGAGTCGGACAAGCTGCTGATCAAACTGCGCAAGGGCAACAGTGTGAGTGTTCCGCTGCAGAGCTTCGAGCACACGGCGCTCGAATGCGACACGCTGTACGAAGGTGAAGGACCGCGCGAGGAAGTGATCAAGCGGCGGGAGAAAGAGGACGCCAAGCGTCCGAAACCGAAAGCCAAATCGAACCTCTCCAGCATAGCGAACATCTTCGAGAGCAAGGAGCGCGTTGAGGAGGAACAGATCGAGCAGGAGCAGCGCTTCATTGAGGAGCACCGTGAGAAGGCAGCTCGGCTGGCCACGGAACGACGCGAGCGGCAGCGTGCCGAAAAGCTGCAGGCACTCCGGCTGAACGAGCATCTGCTCGAGCAGGAACCGGAACTCGGCGATCTGGTGAAACCGCTGATCGAATCGTGGGACTGGAACACACTGGAGCGTGAGGCAGCCGATCGGAATGCCGAAAGTGAAGGTGTTCGCAGTACGGTCACTGCTTTGCCGAAACCGCTCAACGTTCTTCCGGTGGTGATCGTCACGCGAAAGTTGCCGGTGGATGAAGCTCAGCTGGAACATTGTTCCGGTCTGGAGGCGGCCTCGTACGTAGGCACCATCGCACCAGCCAAGGTGGACCTAAAGCCGGAAAGGGCCGCCGCGATCGGTGCCCTAACGCCCGAAATGCTTAGCCAGCTTGCCCAGCTAGAGGAGCGACTCGGTGCATCGGCTGAGCTGTTGCCCCATCTGGATGATCTTGCCTCCGTCATGACGCACCTGGCCCAGGGACAACCGACCGAAGTGGATGGCGTGCCCGGCGTAAAGCTGATCGTAAACCATCAATCCGTATTCGTGCCCGGTCAGATGGTAATGGTCGGTGGGAAGCCATCCTTCATACCGGGCCAATCATTGCCCGCCACGGGCAGTGCTTCGGGTGAACTTGAGTTCATACCCGGCGTCACCATCACCGGACACGACGGTGCGATCCAATTCATCCCGGGTGAGGTGACGACGGTTCGTGCCGGAAAACAACCCACGGCCACCTTCGTGGCAGGGAAAGTGATCGAAGGGCAAGGGTTCGTGTGCGGACAGGTGCTGTCGGTGAACGGTGAGCCACGTTTCGTGCAGGGACAAACGATCGTAACGCCGGAAGGTGTGAGCAAATTCATTGCCGGCGTTGTGGATGAACGGACGGGACAGTTTGTGCCTGGCCAACCGATCGAAACGCCGGACGGATTGCGGTTCGTGCCCGGCCAGACAATTACCGTGCAGGGCCGGGAACGGTTCATCCCGGGGCAGAACGTACCGAATCCGGACGGTACTGGTGAGCTAGTGTTTGTGCCTGGCCAGACGGTTGCCATCGCCGGCGGTGATGATCGTTTTGTGCCCGGTAAAACGATCGTCACCGCTGAAGGGGCACGCTTTGTGCCGGGACAGTACGTCGGTGATTCGTTCGTGCCCGGCATCGTTGATGGCAGTGGACGGTTTGTGCCGGGTGTGAACATCGAAACGAAGGAGGGATCAAAGTTTGTCGAGGGACAGATCGTTCACACGAAGCATGGCGATGTGTTTATGCCCGGCACCACAACGATCGGACCGGCCGGTGAAGTGTCGTTCGCGCTGGCTTCCACGATCGATGCGGTACGGTTCAGTGAGGCATCGCCCGTTGGAATGGTGGTGGATAGTGAGCGGCTTGCAATCGAAGAACCGTCGCTGTGTGTGTTTGGCCATCTGGTGCAGAACGACACTGGCGTTGAGTTCTATCCGGAGCGTATCGGACGGGAACATCTTCCGGCGGGCAAGGTGGTACCAGGCAAGCTGGTGAAGCAGCTCGCCGAATCAAAGTTCATACCCGGCATCAAGACGGCGGACGATGGTTTCATACCGGGCCAGGTGGTACTTACAGACAGGGGTGAACAATTCGTTCCCGGTCAGGTGATTGAAACGTCCGAAGGGATGAAGTTCGTACCGGGTCAGATAATCGAAACGAAGAGCGGTCCCAAGTTTGTGCCAGGCCAGACGATGGAAACACCCGACGGGCCACGGTTTGTACCGGGCCAGATCATCAATACACGCGTCGGACCAACCTTCATACCGGGTCAGGTGATCAGCACCGATGACGATGGGGAAAAGTTCGTGCCGGGCCAAATCGTCGACACGGATGATGGGCCACGGTTCGTGCCGGGTCGTGTAGTGGAATCGGAGAATCGTGTCACCTTCATACCGGGACGCATCGTTCAGACAGCGGACGGGCCACGGTTCGTGGCACCAGATCTGAAAGACAACGAAGATGGTGACGAAGAGTTCTCGGTGCAGAGTTTCACCGTAACGCCCGAGGAGCTGAAGTTACTGAAGCCCAGCCAACCGGCATACGGTGGAGCCGTTTCGGGTGAGAGTACGCTTGTAGTTAGTCTGGACAGTACGATCCTGCAGAGTCTGGCACAGTCGGGCATGCCCATCGGTCGGCAGGTGGAAGCATCCGCCGTTGATTACGTGCTCGAGAGTACGAAGGAACGCAAGGCGTTACAACAGTTTCTGGCCGAGAACAGTCTGCCAGGTGCGAAGCTGGACGTGCTGGAGAGTATCTTCGATGGGTTGAAACAGGTCTGCCGGAAGGTGGATCGTGAATCGCTCCAGTACAGTGATGCACACGCATCAAAAGATGACAAGGTGTGTAATGGATCGATTGGCGTTGTGGAAGCTCTTGCCTCCAGCTTGGCCACAATTCTCAGCGAAGCTCAGGGATCTGATCCAAACGCACCGGAGCGCTCGATGTACGAGATGATTGCGGAAGCGATCAAGGCATCTACTGGCGAATACACAGTGGAGGAACTCCAACATGTCATTCAGTCGCCGGAAGCGGTGGACTATCTGTTTGGTGCTGTTAATCGTACCATCGTCAAGAACAACATCGATCAAAAGCTACGAACACTGACGGCACTAATGGAGGAGGAACCGATGGGTGAAGACACCGAGCCTGGTACTGGATCGCTTCCAACGGGCGCGATCGAGGAGTTCTGCGAGCTGCTTGATAACAGTGGCATGTCCGAGGCGTTTGTAAATCTGCTCAAAAAAGACGAAAACTTGTTCAAATCCATCGTTACGAGCCTGAAGAGTTCCGGTGTGGTAGAGGACAGTGTGAATATCTCGGAGATACTGCAAACTGCACTGGTGGACAGCATTCAGGAGCGGGCCCAGGCAGCACTGGTCGAGCTCGTTGAAGATCCCCGTTCGCATGACGCTTTGCGCACGCTGCTTCGCAAGTCGGAGGGACTCGCACACGCGCTTGGACATGCTAAGGAGGCGGAAGCATTGCAGTATCTGCTGACACATCCAGCTGCATTGCGGGATCTCCACAAGGAAGATGAGCTGTTTACCATTATTAATCGTGTACTGATTATGGAGCAGTTGGCAGAAGACGACGACGAGTATCGGGAGCTGATGGATGGGCTCGAGCGAACACCGGCCCACGCCACCAAGAGTGACAAGCTGCGGGAACTCATACGGCAGAGTGGTGCATTGTCGCATGCACCCGCCCGACGTCCGGCAATTGAGTCGTCTCGCGATGTACCGCTCTCACTGTTCTACACCAACAACCAGCTAGCGATCGAGGAATTCTTCCTAAAGAGTGGCCAATGCCAGCGGCAGCAATACCCGAAAGCCTTCCTCATCATAAAGCGTGGCATACAGGCGGTGATACCGCGCGAGTCGAGCCACGAAGTGTTGGCGGGAAAGATCGCCTACACCGTGCTGGATGAGGACGGTATCCGCCACTTCCAGCCGATGAACGTGCTGTCCGCGTTACGCATCACGCCCAAATTCCTGCACCGGTTTTCGATGTACAGCTGTGAGGTTCAGGAGGAACCGGACTATGAAACGCTTAGCAGCAGCGGCAGTAGCAGTCACGACGCACTCGATAAGGTGGACGAAGCAGCATACTTTTATCGACCATTGTCACGAAGAGGATCGTTGCGCGCACCTATCACAACACCAGCGGCGAATGGTACGGCACGCAAACTTGAACGTCAGGAATCGTTTAGCCCACGGCTGGTAACGCGCAAACTTGCACCAATAAACGGATATCTTCCGATGGGTTCGTTGCCACCAATGCAACCACTGTACCAACCGCTACACACCTTTCCCACCGTCATCACGCATCACCAGCATCTTCAGCAGCATGTACCTTCACGACAGCACCAACAGGCACAGCAGCAGCATCAGCAGCAGTACCAACATCATCATCACACCCAGCATTATCACCCGGCAGCAAAGGCAGACAATGTTAAGGTAGGTTCGCAGGTCTTAGTGCCTTGGCATCCATTGCTTTCGAAAAGCGAAGCAATAGGCCCGCCCGTCGAAATCGCATTCGGTAGCCTCGTCGCCTGGGAAGGGCAAATAAAGCGGCACACTAATTATAGACGACATCGAGCGGCCAAATAATCAGTTTGAAGGACAACAGACATGGCAGAGTTGACATTTCTCGGTGTGTTACTGAGCTGAATGGGACGCACATAGACGAGCGGTTGAGCGCTTGAATGTTCTATCGCAACATGATGGTTTGTTTTTAAAGATTAATCTTCACAGAAAAAACACGTACACACTCCTACACACACGATCGTATGGCGCGTTGGCGTACGAAACATGTTGTTTTCCATAAAGACGATAACATCTTGTCAACGCTTAGTCTCTATTTGCTAATGCATCGTTATAAATGGTTTAAAAATTGTCCCATCTTTGTCCATTCTGCTGGCTCAGCAAAAGAGGAATGAATGGAGAAAACGAATGACCTACTTTGAACTGGATATGCTTCTAGAACTCCACCTGCTTAGTATAACATACAAGTTCTCGAGAACGATTAGTGTCACATAGAAGATGGATCGACCGATCCCTTTCGATGTACTGTTGAGCTCGGCCTTATCCTAGCGAAGTAAACCACCACCCATCGGATGTGATAATGGCAGACAAGGGATGTCGATTGGTGGGTACCGTTCGTATACCACACTACACAAAAAGGTGAAGAGCTAGAGGAGATGTCTATTTTTATCGTTCAGTTACACTTACTACCAACAGAACACACACACACGGCGTATGAGTTTGCTTTCCCTTTGCGAAGACGCATCTTAACTCAGGCAGAACAAAAAAGAATACGACAGCCATTTTCGTTGGGTAATGGATCATCATGCGCGAACCAGCTCGTCCCCAGCTCGAATGGACCGCTCGAGATGGATCGTCTATAAATAGTGTGCTTAATAAGGCTATGCTCACCGTTCGGATTGATCGATTCGGGACGGGACAGAATCACATTATCCCTTTCGTTTTTTCGCTTTTGTGTGGATAATGTTGATTGCGTTCAAGGTTCAGGTCCGTCCCCATCGAGTCTGGCACCGTGCATATCTTCCCAGTATATTAATTACTTAGAACCATCGTCATCATCATCGCTTGTAATGGAACATCTGCTAAGCGTTAGAACCCACACTCATACACCCACACAAGTATGGTTACTTATGCAAACACGCACGCACTTTCTCTCTCTTTCACTCTACTTGTTTTAGCAGACTCTACCAATGGCAATGAGGATAGCGATCAAGGCCTCGCTAGCACAAGGGCGCGAACCATCGAACTGCTACCGCTCCAATAGCCGGGACTCGATCCATCGAACGTCATCCCGCACTAGTGTCCACGACTGGAGCTGGAAGTGATATGTGGTGGTGCATCAACGACTAGCTGTTTGACAGCTGTCACACTACTACAACTACCGTTGATTATAGATCGTTTGCCGTGCTTAATGATTAGTTAGTTAGATGATAAGAACCAACCGTCTGGATGCTGAACTGATTTTGCCCAGACGTGTGTACACACTGTAAATTACTCCAAATAAAAACGTTCTGTAGAGAAATGCTTGAAACAAACAAAAAAGAAAACGAACAAAACGGGATACGTAACCGGGTAAGACGCGTCATTCCACGCCGTACGTGATATATCACCCGTTGGCTTTTGTGCTGACGTTTGCAGTTACGATACAGCGCGGTGCAAACTGCGACCTAATATTTCATCCGGGCACGGGCACGTACATTTGATACTCTCCAACGGGCACAGTAATTAGTCAACGGATGGAGACGTTTAAAGATGTACCGCGGAACGTAAATCATGACCATGGCGGCTTAGGGGCGCTTGCAGGCGAACGCGAACTCATCATCTCCGCCGTATATTGTGCGCAGTCCTGCAATGCTAATGGACTATGTAAAGTGCGCGGCAGTTCACTGGAGATCTGCAGCACCCACAGCGATTGGGCAAGGTCATTAAGATACTTTTTCAACACGTCACTACTTGTGGCGAATATCTTTGGAAGGGGATATGGATGTGAGATTTTCCAGTAATACTGTTTTTGCTCCAAGGTGGCTGGTGGCGTTAGAAATTGTTCTCAAACGTTAGAACGTACTGCGCTTGACCCAGATCGGTCTTCTAACCATCGCGTACGGCGTTTGAGTTATGCAACATGGAGCAATAAAGAACAAACAAACATCTGCAAACATTTGCTGATGGATCTCCGCTTTGATGGTCTGTTGTCTATTTATGTACGTCGAGAGTACTCCATGTTATTGTTATTCTTATAGCATAGAGATTACTAGCTGCAGAGTTCATTGAGTTCTGCCAACGCTCCTATTCTATTCTCCAAGTGAGTTAATAACGACAAATGATCCTATCTTGCTCTTTGTTTTCGTACTGTTTTTTCTCCATATACTGCTAGTGCTACATGCGTTCACTTACAGCGCAAAACGACAAGGAAGTGATGTCGTTCACCATTGGTGTGTAAATAGCGCTTTGCTGTTTCATTAGCTCTCATTAGACGATCCGGCTTGGACGGTGCCCAAATTGGCTCATGTGTCACTCACCTCCATGTGTGATGATGAAGATGACGAAGATGACACGTTGGTCGGCTTCACCTGCTACCGTGCAAGTGGTGCCCTATTAGCGGATTAGCGATTACCAAACCGTGCACCGCGGAACCGTGTAGCTGCGTGTTCCCTTTTGCTGTTTTGCTTGCGTGGCCGATACGTTGAAGCCAGTGCGTCTGTGCGTTTGTCCGTTCGGTGCCTGCATAAAGCGACGCGTTGCGTTGCGTGCCGCGACTCCGTAGTGGTTTGGTCCGGTTTGGTTGCATAATTCTTAAAATAGATTATTCCGCTTGGTTCGTTCTTCTTCATCGGTTTGCAACACGCTTTTGGTACGCACGACGCGCAACGCATCATTCGTTGTACAGGGTGCTTCTACCCGTGTGGACATGGAATTAATAATTTACTAAAGTAATTTGTTTTCGTATGAATCATATTACTATTCGGAGTACATTGTGCCGTCCGGCAAGTTTAATCGACATTACCATTTCCACTTTTGAAGTTCATTAAACCGAATTTAATGATTTAATTGTTTTACAACATTCATACACCCTGTGTCGTCCACGTGCTGACAAATGTAACACTCCAACGAGCTCAGGTGCTCCAAAATGTCCGACACTACGCAGCGTATAGTAGACAGAAGGTGTAAATCAGCATTGCGTTGAACAGTTGTGTGATCTACTGGAGGTCGTTCACATACATACCACCCTTCTGGGCAGAATGAACTCCCCACACCGACCAATTCTATATATATATTCATCTTTCTCTTATGACACCTTCGCTTTGTACAATATGCCGCCCATTCTGTTCACGCTTCTGGAAAAGCTTGGAACAAACCGTGGTGGAAACTCTTGCAACTCTCTAAACAAAACGACTTTTACGTACGTACATGCAAAGGGTCCGCACGGGAAGCAAAATTGCTCCACTGCTGACGGACATAATGAGGCACACCGTACCGACCGATTGCCATTGCGAAAACACAATTCTTCATCGCAAGCGTCATCGCGTAACGCATCACTATGCGTAGGAGCGGCCGGTTGCTGCAAAAGTGTTTTTGCATGCGCGAGCCAGAGGATAACGTTCGCTAGCAGATGTTTTATTGTTCACATCGAGGGTGTACTTTAGCCGGCAGGGACAACGCAGCCACGAGTCACGTCAGCCGTGCTTGACGTCAGGGATGGGCGGTACATTCAACACGTGGTGCGAAAAATGTAACCAATAATGAACTCCAGATGAGTACGCCCGATGGCACGGGCGCAGATCAAAAACAGAGAACAAAAAACGGCGACCAGGGTTCTTTGACTTGGATTTAGCGTTCCGGCTGTGTGTATTTGGATGCTCGTGCGTACGAGCTAATGGTTTCCGCGATGGGGTTTACGGTGAATACGATTTCCATCAAGCCACACCACCTGATGGGCCGGAAATTCTAAAAATATGTTAACAAAATGTGGCCTCCGTTGACCTGTAACGCCACGACAGGCCATAGTTTTCGACGATTCAGGCCTCGATTGCGATGATGAATGGCCCACTACGTTGCGTGTGCAGGGAACGTTTATCTTCTTTTGGAAATGTGCAGGAAGGGAAAGACACATAGATGACAGTTCAAGCGCGTATAAATCATTTTCCAAGGTGGTCAAAAATTCGTTTAAATCATCATCCATCTGTTGTAAGGCTGTTGCAATTTAGAGCATTTCGTTATGCTTTTTTTAACCTAAGCTTATGTTAATTAAGTACCCGGATAAGTAGATTTGTGCGGCAAAAGGCTTGTTTAAATCTTTTCTTATACTTGTTGTTGTTGTGAGTAATGCACCCGCTGTCATAAACACAACTCGATCCTTATCTCGTGATGCTGTGACAGCGTTAGTGTTATTCTCCTGCATTAGTATTAAATTTGTATTAGTATTACTCACAAGGCTGTTTACATTGATGTACAAGATGATCACAATTATTGAAAGACTCTTCCCTTGGATTGTAGCCATAAAACCTTTTCAATCCAAAAAACAGCAATTATTTTCATCATTTCATCCGTTTTCTCAAAACAAAAACAAACCTTCACTCGCGGTATTCTCCCCCACCGGTAACGATGATGACTCAATCTCAGCTCAACTGCTTTTGGGGAAGCTCCATTTTTATTTATGTCCGAGATGTTATTTACATTTTTTCTTTGAACCCGCGCCTGGTTTCATTCCACTTTCCGTCCCGCCGGATCAAGCGTGGCCAAGATGCCTTTCTGCAACGGAACAGCTGGTTTTGTCACGCGAAGCGATGAATGAATCGTAGATCGCACACGTGACACGTTTCCGTGTTTGACCTACACCACTTGATCAGGCCGGTTAGTTAGTGTGCTGCGTAGACGCGTACAATAATACCCGCGTTTTCAAAACACAACCTCGCAAACCACGCGGTGGGTATACAAAGTTTACGACAAACAAACCAATTTATTGCCCAGAATCTTGGAGAGTGGATGGTTGTGACCACAAACACAGCGAATTAGAAAAAGGAAAAAGCTGCTGCCACTCAAAGGCACGCTTGTATCCGTCAGTCCAGTTGAAAGTGTATGCCAATAGTTGGCACAATTTCGTGCGACTGGAGATCACGAAACGTGCGTAACGTCATGCGTGCGTGCGTGCATCGAAAGCGTCGCGTTTGCGCTTGCAGACAAGGTCCAAAAATAAATTTTATTTATTATTTATTTTTGCCGTTCGCCCTGAACTGGCAACTAATAGGTGGAGAACGCAGCAAAGTAGCTGAGGAAAACGGGTGGAAAACCCTGTGTTGATCCGGTTTGGCATTTATGTTTGGGAAATATGATCGACACTTCCGAGCCGATGATCATTACGAAACGAAGCACAACCTTGGGGCCATGGAGGTTGTGTCTACGTTCGATTTTCGCATCCCAAACCAATCCAGTTGCTGCGTACGGTGATGATATTTTACCAAAACACTCCACCCTAGACTACTAATAGGGTGCAGAAAATCTTCAGTCAGTAAGGAAAGGATTTGCTTTGGAAAAGCAGTTCAGTCGCACTGAACTGATTGACAAGTCCAAGGTGATTCATTGGCCGACTCTAACTGCATGGTGGGAACGTGCCGGATCGGTTGATAGGGAGAAATTGGAGATGACTCAAGAGCAGCCGGTGGATGTACTTCAAAATGTTCTAACGTCCGCCGTCGTTAAGAAAGATGCTTACGATCAGAAAACGGGAAAAACACAGTGCGGCGAAATGATGGTTAACGACCTGCGATGTCATACTCGGTAGCGCAAATTTCTGACAGTGACAGTGATGCAAAAGTGGGTGGTCAAATGAGCACTGTGGTCGGTAAAATAATACCTCTGTGCTAATATTCCTTTTTTTAGGAACTTTGTCCTCCTACAATTTGTGCTTAAGGGCAAGAGAATGGGCAACAATCTTAAAGGTTGATTCATTGAGGTAGTGATTCATAAATGAAAGTTCATGTAAAAATCGATTGAAAAATGAATTTCATACATCTTGGTTTTTGTTGCGTGAAGACCTATTTTCTTCAGCTAATGTCTGGAAATTTCTATATCTGGAGGTTACAATTTTATCTTCTGCCATTGCGACAACGGTTGAGAACTTGATGAAGTCAACTGAATACTGTATTTATCCTTGTCCAAGTATTTTAAGTTTGTGATGTATTTCACACCAAAAGTGATAGCTGTTGAAATATTGCAAAGAATGTTATTCCTCCTATAACATCTCAAATTTATCGTTAATCGAGGAATTCCATTACATTCTTCTTGATATTCACACCTTAATCATCGTTACTAAACTGTAACCATATGGTTCCGTGGACGTCATTTGATCACTTTTTCTCCATCTCCAATATGTTCAATTTAGCCACAACCATCACGCCGCCTGACCTCAAATCCATTCCATTTGCGTTACAAATTATAACTCAAATCACATACCTCCTAGCTGGCCGAAACGGAGCCGTATCGGCTGGCGGATCGATGGTTCGGCTGTTTGTCTTCTGTTCCACCGTAAACAGATCCGAACCGTCAACAAAACAATCCCTTACCGATCGACGCCGGCACACCTTTGGGGCTGAGGCAAACAAGGTAGGATGCTGGACAAGATAGCAAATGCTTCGTAAATAATGTACCTTCATTCGATTCGAGAGTGTGTAGCCAGACGCGCACCGATTACCGACCGACAAACTATCACATTACTTATCGCAAATGGTAACACTTTGTGGCTAAATATAGTCGAAGTACAAATGGATGCGCAACCTGCTTCATCCCCAAACTTGGGGCTGGGGAAAATTGAGTTTTCCCAGCAGAAGTGAAGGTTTTCCCGGCACGTAATTAGAACACCACGGTCAAGGTATGCCCGACACTGGGTCAAAGAGAAGGAAACGAATAACATCACCACCACCAATGTGGATATGCTTATATCCTCTGTCTCTCTCTTTGCTTAGTGTGCTAGTGTGGAAGTAGAACTCACGGAATCGAGGTCGCATGTCACAGTCAAATGTCATTTTGTGTAGTTGATGTTTTGATTATCGTTCTTTTTTATCACCTTTTTGGTTTGAAAAAATAAAAACTTGACCACCCATTTTTGGCGCACCGAACGACATATTTACCGCAAAAAATTTACCGGTTGATTGTCAGCACACCATTTCTGACAGTTTTCTGACGGAGCGCCAATTAGTAAAACACGGACCGTCACAAACTTAAATAGGAAATTGAAATATTCCTGCTGCTCGTTCCTTGGAAAGGCTCCCGCCGACAAGGATGACGTCTATCGTTGGTGTTGTTCAATAGAACTCGATCTCAATTAGTTTCGATCAAGCGTACTGATAGGATCATCATCTCTATGGAGAATCTCACTGGCGATCTATCTTTGCTAGAATATTATGATCTCATTCCTATTAGTATTCTTCAAACTGTCGGCGGATGGCGACAAATAGGGGTGTAAAAATGGGGCTAGCTTTAATGCCTTTCCCAACCTTTTCGAATCTCCCACTGGAGGTGTGCCAACAAGGATCTGGGAGTCGGTCCGCAATATAACAAATTCCCATCCGAATGATATAAAAACGAGCATTTGATAAATTGTAACGATTGCGGTTGACGGATTTATGGCCTCATTAGTGTGATACTCATCTGTCGCGAATGGAGGTTGTTCACCGAAACCGTGTCTTGTGTTGTGAATCACTAATCTCTTTTCCTCCAAGGTAAAGCGAAAAGAAAGAAGAATCATGTCACGAAACGGAAGAAATCGAATCCGGTGCAATAAATTAATCATTTAAGATTAATTTTACTTTCTAAGTGATCGTCCGCCCGACAAGTATCACATATCAGTCGGCTAGTGCCGTAAAATTGCTATCGAAGCGTACATGGTTTGGGTTTTTGCCGCAAATTAACACCCCGTCCGGGGTACTATTTGAGATGCCGAATCGCTGCCAACACGTTCTTTCGTTTTCATGTGTATTGAAATTAATGAACAGCTTTAGTCAACTAGTGATGCCAAAAGATTCCGGCCAACATGCGAAGAACTAGCGCGTGTATGTACATAAGCCTGCAGAAGCACACTATTCTAAGGTTTGTATCTTAAAAAAAAGGTAGTTTGCCAAAGGTATCGGTCCAAACACTATTCGGGTGACAGACATATTAACGACGAAAACACAAAAGGACTCATTTGTGCTGTAAATTGCATAACTTTAGGAGCAAACTATAAGCTATTTGAGTATTATTTTTATGCAGTTTACGAGGAGGATTATATTTATAACATCGTTTTAGTCACCTGGGTAGTTGTACATGAGCTATCCTAGTAAGTTCATTGAAGGTAACTGTTGGCACCCGTCTGGTCTTGCGGAATCATTAATTTTCCTTAAATTTCATTCCCGCATGACATTCGACTAATCCGTTCCGTTCTGCTCCATCTACGCGCAGATGTACGATATTTTGGTTGTGAACAAAAACTACGATGCCGAAGGACCGGACTCGATCTCGGTGCGAATTGGCGATCTGGTCGAGGTCCTCGACATGGGCGATTCAGCAGTCAATGCGGCAAAGTAAGTATAGTCGCACGCGCTCATTAACAGCACACAAAACACTGCAAATAACCTGCAATCGACAGGAAGCCCAAGCTCGATCCGCAGATGAACATCGGTCAGACCGAGGATCGGCTCGACAGCTCGGCCTCGCGGCACAAGCTGGCGGTGAAGCCGAAGAAGAATCACCAGAGCTCGTCCCATCGGCGTAGCGTCAGTCCACAGCCACCGTATCAACCGAAACCGAACGAGAAGTATGAACCAGAGAGGTTTGGCCTATAAGGCAATTGATCGTCAACATTTTGTTCTCCTCTTGAAGGTGGAAAGTACGAATCTTTGACGGTGATGATAATGCCAAAGCCGGCTGGATACCGGTGTCCGTGCTGGACATCAACCATACCGAACAGGCCGTGTTTGGCGAAAAATCCAACGATGCTGCCTATCGACGAGAGTGAGTGCTAGCATTCGATGTGGTTTTCTTAATGAGGGCTGACTATTGACGATTCTTTACATTCCCAGAGCGGTGGTCCGCGAGCTGGTGGAAACGGAGGAAGAGTTCGCCAAGGACCTCCAGCAAGTCGTCGACAACTACCTCAAGTACATCGACAACAAGGACAACAAGGTGCCACGGGTGGTACGCGATCATAAGGATGACATCTTTAACAACTTCAAGCAAATTGCGGACTTTCACAATACGTAAGTGGTCGGTTCTATTAGCCATCATGAAAACAAAGAATCCTAATAGTTTCATTCTCCATCATTGCTGACAGGGTGCTGATCGAGGGCGTTAAGTACTACGCCAACAATCCGAAAATGATCGGCAAAACGTTTCTGCGGCTTGAGCGAGACTTTGACAAGCACGTTAAGTACTGCCGGGATGCACCGGTGGCACAGGAGTTCCTCGCGTCGAACGATGCCATTCGAGACTTCTTTATGGTATGTAAACGATGTTAAGTCACTATTGAATGGTATTTATTCTCAAATTTGAAGGTTTGGTGTAAATTTGCGTAATATTGCATTATTTTTAAATTCAAATGTTCAAAAGCTATTACTCTGCACATGTCATAATACAAGTCACTGTAGATAAAGGAGTTACTGTTTGTCTACAATCTTTTATGCCATCATGTTTAAGCTTGTAAAGCTGATATTCTACTTCAACGGTGAAGCTATTTAAACTCTCCTCACTGCTGCTAGCGCCATCTGTTGGAATTGAATTCAACTTTGCTGGATTTTAGAAGCACGGCGAGAAATCCTTCTTCGATCAAAGCTGAATGTTACGATGAGAAGACAGTAAATTCGTAAATATAGCTCTCACTCTCACGTTATGTATCTCGCGATCTCTCCTGTTTTTAAGTGTTGCTTTGTATTCAACAACGCAATCTCGAAAAAAAGAACGCTAACGATCAGAGATCGTTGATCCGATCCGATGCCGGAAAACTAACCGGAGATTAGGTGCGACGAGCCTGGGATTAGCCCGCTTCGCTTAATATACGATCATTCAGAACATTAGCCGCGAGAACCCTGGTGGTGTTAGGGCCCCGTTTATTGCAAGTTTGTAGCCGAATGCCCCATGACGGAAATGCAGACATCAATGCGATGATGTTCGGCACAATTTCACCAACCGACGTAATAAGAGTTGCACATCTCGCGCACCACACGATGCCGATCCCCGGTAACCGGTAAGATCTTCGAGATCATCCGACAGCTGTCAAACGCGCTTGTGTGTGATGAAACAACGGGCAGCATTGCAAACAGCATTGCGTCTGTGTGTCGTCCCGGGATCGGTTTACGGTCAACACAGCCTGCACACACTTGTTACCCAATCGCTTGCTGCCGGAAATTGTGCGTTTGTCCGACTGTCGGCGATCGCACACGGACCACCATGTACACGCTACCAAACGGATTAGGTTTCTATTTTTTGACTTTATAGCGAAAAAAAGCCACCGAGCATGTTAAATGGGGTCTTGCCGTTTTCCCTGCTTGCTGTACGTACCCCATTTCAATGTCCTATAATCCGCTCGGGTACGCGTTCATCATTGCAACATCTGGGGTGGAGGAAAACTCATCAAAAGCTGTCGACGATTATGTCACACCGGGTCACAAGGAAGGCGCGTTTTTCTGTCGCACAGTTTAATGGTTGACGGAATTATCGTACCTATTATACAATGGCGTAAATTAGCGCGCTCGCATGTTGTTTGTGGTTGTTACCCCATACGGACGTTGTGGGGACTTTCAGTACCGGCAAAAACCTTCTTGATCGTACCATTAACTTTTACCGCTCGATCAATTAACAGACTGTCGCAGCAGCAGCAAGCTACCCGTATCCCATCATGCGTATCTCAATCACAATCAGTTGAACATTTGAAACGGAAAGAGAGAAAAACCTATCGAATCAAATTACAATTCCGTTCCTTCTTTTTTCTATTTCACTCCATTAACTATCTCCCTATGTTAGTATGCTTCATTTAATAGCAATAGAGGAACATGATAAAGCAGAACATCCGCGTTCACTTTGTGTCGACTTTATTGAGCGGAAAGGCTTGAGTTTTGATTTGATCTAAAATTAAAGCGCACAGGCACAAGATTGGGAGGTTTTCAAACAAACTCAATCCCACTTTCGTCCGCTCGCTGCGTTCCGGTCGAACTCCCCCGGTGCGCACCCCGTAAGCGGAAGATCGATTTGCGAAAAAATGGCAAGCAGCTGGCGCCGGTGTCAGTGATCGGGAAATTTGCTCTGTGCTGTGTGTAGGGCGTGAAGAAATCCGCAAACGAAAATTTGAAACGAACATTTGTAAAACTGTTCCACTTGCAAAAAAAAGCATATTTTTGTCATAGCTTCGTAAATACAAGCTTCATTTGTGTGTGAATGTTTCTCTTTTCGTTTTAACTCGTTCTTTAACATGTGCCAAACCGGTTGCCACGCATAGCAGCCATGTTTATCCATTTATTACGTCCCATTTGTTTGTGTGATTTTGCATTGCTTTTTTGCAATGTCAAAGGCAAGATATAAAATATCTTGTACGTTGTCAATAAAATGTCTGACAAATTTCAGATCATTTTGCTGTATATATCTTTAATCGTTCTTATGTTTAAAGCATTATAAACAACACTCGCGCTATTTTTGTGCTGGGTTTTTTTGAATACAAACTTTTCGATTTTGTTTGCTTGTGTTCAGTATTTACTTTCAATCAAGTACGCTACATTTAATACAATCGCACCATCGCTCGGCACGATCAACATACGGCGCCAGCTTGCAATGCAATCTCACAGATGTGTAACATTCCTGGCGCCTTAATGCAGCAGCGTATAATTTTATCATGTCGCACTCCACCGCACCAAGGGACAGATATGAGTCAAGGTGAACCGTTTTCGGCAGTCTTGCGGTTTGCTTGAAAGATTTTTTTCCCCCTTTTTCCCCCTGGTTTTCTGTTTTGTTTTGCTCCAACAAGATGGCAGCGAACCAAAAAATTATCAACCTGTAGCATCCACCATTAACGTCAGCAGGCGTGTTTCAAAAATCAATGCCACTAGCACACACACACTCTCTCTCTCTCTTTCCATCCATGCGCTTAACCTTCAGGAGGGCAGTACGGAGCAGATTAGTAATTTAGTGTTTTTTTTTTCTTTTCACCGCACACAAAACATATTTGGTGAAGCAATAATCCAGCATATGCTGCACGGTTTGACGTAAGGGAAAATATCGCTGCTGCTGCTGCGTTCTTCATCGCAGTTGTTCGGGATCGGGTCGAACGTTCGCTGGCATCCGTATGGCCAATGGCCGACAAATAGCTCCCTTCAGCGCCACGTTCACGACGACGTCTTGGTAACGCGCTCCTCGAACACGAACACATTCGCACCAGACAAGCTCACCAACCTGGCTCACACGCGTTACGTTACGCTTCGTACCACCTGTTACCACTCTCACTCTCTCTCTCTTTCTCTCTCTGGGCGAAACCCTCACTATCCCACTTTCTCGCTTCACGCTCCGCTATGCAGCACCGTAACCTACGACCAACGTGCAGTAACGTGCCACAAGCGCTCTCGCGGCTTGTCGGTTAGGGAAATTTTTCGGTCCGGACGTAATTTTAGAATATCTATATTTTTCGCTCACGGTCGATGGGGTGGCCGAATTTCAGTCGTACTTCAAAGCTGCCAGTGGAAAGATCGATCCGGAGCTATCCCCGAAACAGATTGTGCCCCCTAGCGTCAAGTCCGTCGTGTCCGTGGGAAAAAGGTTCACCGACGCTTCCGTCCGAATCCGGCGTTTGTACAGGGGATCGGTTCGGTTCGGTGTGTGAGTGCGTTTTATTTCTTTTGTTTTTACGAGTTTTTCTGGAGTCGCGATCGCGGTACGATAACGAGTGATCGTGAGTTTGTTCTTTGTTCCCGGCCAATTATACGGGTTACGAAGCTGCAGCAGTACGAATCGTAGCTGTAGCCTTCGACAAGAATAAGAAAAAAGTTTTATAAAGTGAGTTTTATAATGTTTATTTGGTTTAAAATGTGAATTGCTACCCATTTTGCTCTCTTGGCAAATTATTGCATAATCGTTGATATCAACGTACGACAAGGGGGAAAAACAAGTGCTTGCATAAATGGTCGACTTTCTGTGGTGGTGGAAAACAGCAGCTTGTGGTCAAGTTTTGTGTTATTTTTGTACAACTGATCGTGGGTTTTGTAATGTGTAAAAAAATAAATATTACACACCGCGATAGATCGTGTCTGTGAGAGAGCTGTGATCGATTCAAAAAAATGGCTTTAATTAACAGTGCTGTGTACGCGACAAATATGTTGATAATGCTTGAAATAATTTAAAAATGGCATGAAGAGTGAATGTGATGGAAAACATAGCCAAAACGCCGAGCCACTTGAGTTTGAGCATATAAATCATTTTCTAAATCGAGCGCTGATATAATCCGCACAAGTTCATAGTTTCCTCTAGTGGGGTTGTGTATGTTTGTGTGTGTATGTGTGTTTGTGAGACGAAGAGAGTGGTGAAGAAGGAGAAAGAGAGAGAGAAAAAAGTGCAAAAAGTGGAAAAAAGATTTAAAAAATAAACCTTCTCCATATTTACGTCACGTTCGCCTACGCAATAATCGAGCAACGTGTAGTCGCATTTTGTGATAAAATTTATCCGTTTTTTTTAATTTTACCTCTAAAATAGTAATGAAATGTCCTTTTATAAACGTGTTCCCAAAATCCTAAATACGATAGGTCTTCCCGTTCGCTAGGGAGCCAGCTTTTTACTTTGCCTTAGCTTATTAGAAACACGACAAAACAGAACACAACCGTCCACATTCACGACAGCTTTAATTACACATGTCGTCCGAAGCGCGAAACGGAACGGATTTTATTTATAACAACCAACCAACCAGCCTGCAACCAGACCGAAAAACCCAAACCAAACTAACTAATCGTAAGCGAACAGGTCAGGAAAGGAAGGTCCGGGAATAGTAGGCCACACAGGGTGTACACAACACAGGAAGCAAACGTAACGTTTCGTTATCACCTTCCGTTCCGAGCGATTCCGTACGCATTTGACAACCGTGTGCGATCTGCTTTGCTGAAGATGCAAAACTTTCAGGGAATAAACAAACTTCTTCAAAACGTTTAAATCATTCAGCGGAGCAGCAGTGTGAGGTACAGCAAGCGGCACATAAATTTAGACGATGTGTCGTAACGGAAGCAAAATCAGAATCCGTGTGCGTCAAGAGATTGCAAAACAGAAAAGCGAATAAATATTGCTTTATAAGATAGCAAAACATGCTGCAAGATTGATTCTCTCAACGTTACGATGGTTTGGCATGCTAAAAATATTCACTTCTTCAATATAAATACCAAAACACTGGATGATAAAGTTGCATTTGTACAAAGCACCAGGCGTCTCCATACGATTAAACCGTTTGGAATTATGAACGAATTCGGCTTGATTCTATCATGTGAAAAATCGAATTGAACGAGCACGGTGCTGTATAACATCTTGTTGTGTTCTAAAATTTGCTTATGTTTCATAAACTTGATTAATAAACTATTGAGATATGCAAATTAATTTAAGCCACCAGGCGTCTCCATTATACGATCACATTTAGCTAAAATCATGTTTGAAGTTGTGTGAGTTTTAAGTCGTATACTTATAGGATATTTTCTAACTGCTCTCATTCCAAAAATTGAAAAACAAACATTTTCATGCCGACATTGCTCTACATACTGTCCCGTTTGAAGGACACATTTCTCGCAAGCTATTCCATCACAACACCGTACTAGATCCTTACGGTCTAAGCAATGTCGGAACGGAACGTACGAAGCAAAACAACCTTCCACTGCTCGGTGTGGTAAAGTATTACGCTCGTGAAACGAACCGCGTACGACGTGAAAGGTTAACATTACCTCACACTTTTCCCATTGGCGGTGCAAAAAGTGTCTCTGGTGAACATTCTGTTTGTTTGGCTTGCGATCAATGTACTTCCCACGGCACAGCGCTAACTGACTAATGCCAACGTCAGACGTGCCTCCGCAAAATAGAAAATAAATCGCTGTTTGCTAGCTGTGTGGGGTGAAGCGAAGATGTCACCAGTAGCGATGTTAGCTTCGTAGGCGGGTTACGGTAGATCAGCCAGCTGCTGAAAGCTGGGGGTCACACCGGACAGAAATGGGTTATTATTTTACGCCCATTGGGCCCTTTTCCAGGTGCTCCGTTTGGTTGGCTGGTCACACACACACACACACACCCGGCATTTGGCAAGCATATGCTTCGAGAACGGTCACGATGCCAACCTTGGCCTCTATCCGCATACTATTGACCGCCTTTTAATCATTTTTTTTTCACTGTCCCGTTGACCTTTGTTAACGTCGTTTGTTTAGAATTATTTTGAAAGATTTATTTTTGGAAAAAAATTTAACGACTTTGGTTAGATTACGAACACACGATCGTTGTGGCTCTTGAGCGCAGCAGAAAATTTTGTTACAATATTCCATCTCCATCAAGAAGATCCGATGGAGGATGATTAAAAATAGTCACCGATGCTAGCCGGCGACCAATGATTCGATCGATTTATTACTCCCTCTGAAACGAAACTTCGTCCACATGCGTTCCGCTTTATCAACCGAACTATTTTTAATACCGTCGGTGTTCCAAATATGTGCCTACACCCACTCGAACGGCGAACCCGAACGACCGAGAGTCATTACTGACAATCTGGTAAATTTATGGCAACTCTTGTGTCACTAACCCTGCGCAGCGGACCCGGTGCAGTGTTGAGAACACAATATTCGACAGTAAAGTGTAGTAGAATGTGTGCAGTGTTGAAGCGATGGGTCGATTAAGTGACACAACCCTTACGGTGGAATTCTACCAATGTGTGCCCGTGTAAAGTGTTAGTGAATGTTTGGTGATCAAGTTAATTAAAAGTTCAATCTGTTTTTTTTTTCTCTTCGTTTCGTTCTCTTTCTTTCTCTCTTCGTTTTGTTTTTTTTTTCGTGTGCGTGCATGTGTACTTTGGTCGTGTATCACCCGTGTAGGAGCTTTCGGCCAAAATCGACGACGATAAAAGTCTCACCGAGCATCTGAAGCTACCGATCCAGCGCATCAACGATTACAAACTACTCTTCAAGGTAAGCCTTGCCGGAAAAAGGCGAGCAACTGGTGGACGCAAGATGTTCTTGCCTCTCATCTTTACCATTGTAAAAGAAAAACCTCCGCACACACATACAATCGAATCATTCTCATTCCTTCATACTCGAGATTTCCATCCCATCTCATCTAACTTCAGCGCAACTAATCAGCTGAGCTAAACTCCCGTAGCAGCATGCTTTAGATCGAAAGTAATGCAATTCACACTACTAACACTGATTTAGAGCCTGTTGGAGCACAAAACACTTGTTAGCCGGAGCAAGAGACGGTTAAGACCTTCAAAACATCAGCAACATATCGACTCAATTGCAGAAAAAAGGAAGGAATATTAAAGAGTCGAATAAAACAACAACATTAACCTTCACCACACCATAGCAAAGACAGCATAGTCGTTCGATCCAGCGATCGACCCACCAGTCGAATGATAAACAAATAAACACCGAACCGTTTCTCTGGCGCTAAATTTAGAACGTTCCGTAGAAAAAAAAGGGAAAAGTGAAGACATTTTTACATTTTACAAACCATCGATTCGGTTCGTATGATTTGCCGCTAGAAAAGCATCCAGGAAGCAAATGTTCAATGCACTGACCTATCTGGACCGGTTTTAGTATCTTGTGAGAGATTTATACACATTTTACATTTATACACCTTGCACACCAGGCAATGCGGGAAACGATCTTTATTATTAGATCCAAGTTCCGTCTGCATTCACTATTTCAGTCACGATGAATGTACGCGCTCATTCCTGCACGGTTGGGTTGTTTATTCTATTCCCAACCAATGACGCAATGGCAGACAATATACCTTGACGCGATTAGCTGTCGTGTACGGATTCGCAACCAACCACACCGATGATGGATTGCGCTTTGGCTAACGAACTTTCTACCTATTCGTCTCTCATCGTACGAAACGTTGAGTCAGCGATGATGCAATTATGTCAGTGCTTTGGTATTTGTTAGGTGCTTACAGCGCATCACCAATACACTACATTCGGGCGAAAACAAGTGATCGTTCTACAGTACACCTACCAGTTGGCTTCAGTTTTGTTTTTAATGCTTTCACTAGACGCTGAGTTAAAATTCTTCTAAAATAGCTTGAACATAGTTTTACAAAGGCACACTACATACACTTGACGTAAAATTCTACGATACAGCATCACGGTCCGGTATATAGTACATCCATCCCAACAGTCTGTATGTTAAACAACACAATCAGTCGGACATATACGTACGCGCACGCCAGTGTTTTGTTGGCATTACTGACTCATATTCTGCTGTTCATCTTGCAATTCTTCAATTAAAAAAAAAACCAATAATAAAAACCAACCACACCCACACCTCAATATGGCGCACAGGAACTGCTCAAGTACTCGACCGCGCTCGGTGAGAATGTGCTCGACATCCAGAAGGCGCTCGAGCTGATGCTCTCGGTGCCGAGCCGGGCGGCAAACAACAAATTCCTCGAGGGTATCGAAGGATTCCGAGGTAGGCAAATGAATGAATCGGCGCATTCGCACCAAACAAGCGTGACCAAAACCTGTGATATCCACCATGTTTTCCCTTCCTCCCCTTACCACGTACCTCTTCACCAGGCAATCTGCAGAAGCTTGGCCGCGTGCTCGCCCACGAGTACTTTGGCGTGCGGGACCGGGAGAACAAGATCAAGGAGCGCTACCTGTTCCTCTTCAAGTCGCGCATCCTCGTCACCAAGGTGAAGCGCCTGTCGGATGAACGGTCGATCTTCATCCTCAAGGACATCGTGCGGCTGCCGGACTGCGAGCTGCGCGATATCGATACGCGCGCGTTCGAGCTGGTGCCGAAGGCGAAGGGTGGCGACCCGGTGCATCTGATCGCGTACTCCGAGGAAGCGAAGCAACGCTGGATCTACGAGATCAACGAGTACGCTAGCAATGCGGTCGCGCTGCAGGAACACTCGAACGACGATCTGCGGCTCGATCCGACGCAGACGAACATCGACGACAGCATCATCAAGCTGCCGCAGCGCATCGAAGCGCACAAGACGGATGAAAACATCAAACCGTCCGACATTGCGGACAGCTACGTGGTGTTTAAGCACAAGACGAGCCGCGATGAGTCGCACCAAGCGCTGCAGAAGATCCAGTATCTGCAGCAACAGCAGCAGCAACACCTGCCGCAGCAGCTGGCCGAGCAGACAGCGACCGAGGAAGTCGAAGAGGAAAAGTCTGCCTCGGTGCAGGAACGTTTGGCCGCGTTCGAGGTGAAGAAATCGGCCAAAAAGCTTGACCTAACGCACACCAAGCAGGAAAGCATCGTTACCGCGTCGAGCGTGGTGCAGTCGGAAACGAAAGCCGCCTCCGTCGTGACATCCTCCGTTGCTGTGAAAGAGGAGCAGCACGAAGCGCAACGTTCCGTTGCCGTGAAGCGGCAGCAAGCGGTACAGCTGGAAAGTGTCACCAAGAGCAGCAAGGTGCAGTCGGAAAGCAAGACGGTATCTGTCTCGTCAACCGTCTCGTCGAGCTCATCAACCGCCAGCTCGTCGCAAGAATCGATCTCTGTTGTCGAGGCGACCGCTGATGCGCACCAGACGCAGCAACAGCTGCTCGAACAGCAGAACAAAATCAAGCAGATTGAGTCGAAGTACGCGGCCCTGAAGCAGAAGCAGCTCGAGCAGAAGTCGGACATCGTCGACGCCAAGTTCCAGATCGTTGAGTCCAAGTTTGCCGCACTCAAGCAGAAGCAGGAACTGTTGCTGCAGGAGCAGCATCAGCAGCAGGTGACCAGCACCACTACCACCGTTACGAAGCAACAGCAAAGTGCTGTGCAGCAGGTGGAAGCTGTTTCAAAGATTCAGCAGATCGAATCGAAATATGCTGCTCAAAAGCAGGAGGAAAGTGTGTCGAAGATTCAGCAGATCGAATCTAAAATTGCCGCCCGCAAGTCATCTCTCAGCGGTGCCTCTGGTGAAGAGTCGATCAAGCAGAGCGAGACTAAGCAAACTGTTACTGCTGCTACTGCTGCTGCTGCGCAAGAACAGCAACAGCAAACCGTCGTCTCTACGGTCACCGTGGAAAAGACACAAGAACCACTAACTAAACTACAGCAGCTGGAGTCTAAATACATCGCACACATCCAGCATGCGAAGGAATTAGTTAAGGAATCGGTAGAAACCGCCCTGACTGTTACTGCGGAAGCAACGAAACCCGATGCGCCGGATACTCCGCAGACGGAATCACTGTCCAAGATTCAACAAATCGAATCAAAGTACGCCGCACTTAAGGCACGCCAGCAGCAACAACTGCAGGAGATGAAAACTACTGAAACGGTCACGGAAACGACCGTGACGGTTGCGCAGCAAAGTCAAAGCCAACAGGAAGCCGTCGAGGAACCTCAATCGAAGATCGCCCAAATTGAGGCAAAGTATGCGTTCAAGCGTCAACAATCACAGAACGCCGACGAATACGCAAGCTCGAAGTTACCGATTACGGTCAAAAAGGAAGAACAGCAGATCCAATCGACTACCACCGGTAACGTCGTAAAAGAAGCGGCAGCTACTACTGAGCAGCTAACCAAAACTTCGGAAGTGAAGCAAACGGAAACGGTAATAAAAAAGAGCGTTGAAGTTGCAAAATCTCAGGAGGTGGCAAAGGTTGAGCAAGTGGCCAAGGTTTCGGAAACGCCGAAGAAGAAGATCCCCGAAGCGATTAAGCTTCCAGAGCAAACGGCGAAAACAGCAACCGATAAAGGTCCGGACTCGCCGAAGAAGGCTAAGATACCGAAAACTCCGAAATCCCCATCACCGAAAAAAGACGCTCCGTTTAAGGCATCCGATAAGTTGAAATTGGAAAAATCGGAAAAGGCTGTTGAGCCAGTAAAGTTAGAGAAGCCTTCAGAGCTATCGAAGACTACTGAGCCAGCTAAGACGGTTAAGCCTGCTGAACCTGTGAAGACTCCTGAGCCAGCTAAGACAGTTAAGCCTGCTGAACCTGTGAAGACTCCTGAGCCAGCTAAGACTGTCAAAGCTGCTGAACCTGCGAAGACTCCTGAGCCAGCTAAGACTACGAAGCGTGCTGAACCAGCGAAGACTCCTGAGCCAGCTAAGACGGTGAAGCCAGCTGAACAAGCGAAAACTCCTGAGTCAGCTAAGACTGTTAAGGCTGCTGAACCAGCGAAGACTCCTGAGCCAGCAAAGATTCCTGAGCCAGCTAAGACTGTCAAGCAGGCTGAATCTGCGAAGACTCCTGAACCAACTAAGACTGTCAAAGCTGCTGAACCAGCGAAGACTCCTGAGCCAGCTAAATCTGTGAAGCCAGCTGAACCAGCGAAGACTCCTGAGCCAGCTAAGGCTGTCAAGCCAGCTGAACCTGCGAAGACTCCTGAGCCAGCTAAGACTGTGAAGCCTGCTGAACCAGCGAAGACTCCTGAGCCAGCAAAGACGCCTGAGCCAGCTGAACCAGCGAAGACTCCTGAGCCAGCTAAGAGTGTGAAGCCTGCTGAACCAGCGAAGACTCCTGAGCCAGCTAAGGCTGTCAAGCCAGCTGAAACAGTGAAAAATCCTGAGCCAACTAAGGCTGTGAAGCCTGCTGAGCTATCTAAGTCAGCAGAATCTGTGAAGCCTGCTGAACCAGTTAAGACTAGCAAACCAGCTGAACCAGCAAAGGCTCCAGAACCAGCTAAAGCTGTGAAAGCTGCAGAACCTCCAAAGCCTTCTACTCCGACGAAGATTACGGAGCCGGCGAAAACAACAAAGCCCGCCGAATCTATTGCCAAGCCTGTCGAACAAGCTAAAGCTCCTGAGCCCGCGAAGAAGGTGGAATCAACTAAAACCACCGTACCAGCAAAGGTTCCAGAACCCCTGAAAGCACCGGAACCGGTCGAAAAAATTGAAACTCCAAAACCGGTGCGGGAAGTAGCGAAACCACCGGAATCGCCAAAGATTCCGGAAGCAACCAAGACGGAAGAACCTTCGCGCCGTCCAGACTCACCGAAATCGGCCAAGAAGGCTTCGTCTCCGAAGAAGGCATCCCCACCGAAGGTAACCGAGCCAAAGAAAGCTCCGGAACCGGAAAAGAAACCAACCGACCCGACACCGAAACTGGCAGAGAAGAAGACTGATGCAGTCAAGGTACAAGAAAGGAAGACTGAAACAACCACCGTTCAGAAGGCTAGTGAGAGTGTCAAGAAGGTAGAGACTGTTACGACCAGAAAAGGTAAGTGGCCACTGCTTTTCCAATCTTGCATTACCTTTCTTTTGCGCTACTCGCTGCTTTTCTCATCATCACTCACACCACATCTCATTTCAAAACTCACGTAAACTCGTGTACGAGCTACATTGCATCACTGTACATTCCTTTCCATTTGAATATTTTTACCACCCGTCCGATGATTGCGGATACCGCACGTGCAACAGGTCGTACTACACCTGCGGCGGTGTCCGACGAACCGGACGGCTCCGTCGAGGGCGTCGTCGAGCAAAAGTCGCGCGAGGAAGCACTCAACCGTAAGCTAGAGGAAATATACGCCCGTGAAAAGGCGACCCTTGCTGAGGCGAAGCGTGTGCGCGAGCTAGAGGAGCAAGAGATCCGGCGTAAGTTCGAACAGCGCAGCATCCGCGAGATACAGCAGATTAAGGAAACGGCATCGGAGTTCCTGCAGCAGATTGCTGCCACTAGGAACCTCGTACAATCGGTCCTAGAAACAAGCACTGAGCCAAAACTTCCTCAGATTAACAAAGCGACCACCAGTGGTGGAGAAGGCAACAACACCCAATCGACTTCTGTCCCAGATCAAGGTTCAAACGATCAATCGGCAGATCAGAATAATCAGGGTAGTGACGATCAGGGTGCATCCGATCCATCGCAGCAGGGCGGAGATCAAGGTTCTGCCAACGGGAACGATCGAAACGAAGGAAACGGTGACGGTCGTGAAGACAAGAAGCGTACTCCTCCACCATTACAGTTGCCCACGTTCTTCGATCCGCCTCCACCGCCAGTCTATCAGGCAACGATTGAGGTATTCATCAAGAAGGAGCGACCTCCACCACCGCCGCCACCAAAGATCACTCGCAAGCTGGTGGTCAATACGGACGAGCTAGAGCGCAAAACGCAAGCCTTCTTCGACGGCGAGATAAACGAGCCCGATCCGGACTTTTCGATTGCGGCCGCTCACCGGAAGCTCAAGGGCATCAAGAGCATCTGCAAGAAGGCGGACGAAACCGTCCTGTACGCGGAGGATACGATCGTGAAGGCGGAACAGGGCGAGTTCGACAGCATCGTCATCCCGGAGCAGGAGGAAGAAAAGCGTCCGCGGGAGCCGGTGTACGAGTATCAGTACACGGTCGAGGATCCGGTAACTGGCACGCGCGTCTGTACGGCCGATCCGAACGTGGTGCTGATCGAGAAGGAGCTCCGAATGGAGGATCAGTACGGTACGGCGCACACGCGCTACTCATCGTCGCGGTTATCCTCGCGCAGGAGTCACACCACTGAAGGTACAGATGCCAAGCAGCATCGTAAACTGTGTTGTTATCGTGTTCCGTACACGTGTCTATGTGTCGTAACCAGTATCATCTTGCAAAACCGTCAATGTAGTGTAATGTGCCTTTACCGTAGTGACCCTGCAACTTGAAACGAAATTACATCCAACTTGTTACTATTCGCACTCTCTATGTTTTGCACAGGTTGTAGGTTGATTGATTTGATGTTTTGTAATCGATTACTGCCACGCAAATGTTTGTCTCACGTGCCCATCTTCGTTGTCACTAATGGCTCAAATGCAAGTCGACGTTTGCTCGTGGTCGTTGTAATGTCGTTTCGATGGTTGTCCCAATCGTCTGAATATGATCACCAATGTGTGCTTGTCTGTTTCTGTTCAATATCTACCTAATCCACTAACAGATCATCCATCACACATCCCTCTCATGTGCTGATCAATCATTTCTCACAAGGCTCTATCGAACTCTGTTCACTCTCCGTTTTCCTGTACCTATTGTGCAGCAACTGTTAAAGCTCGTACGCTAATGGAATGCTTCTTTTTCTATTTAATTTCTATTCTCTTACTCCTCGCGACGTACAACACCATCCGACACATAACGAATGCCTAATGGTTGGCTTTATGTGACACATTCACGCAACACACACACACACACACACACACACATACCTACCCACACAACCACTCTCACTTTCGACGGCGAACTTATGAAACCCAATTTTACATGCCTATCCTCCCACCACCATCACTGCTCTTCTACCGATACGCCACGTACATGCAACAACCCCCTCAAATAGCTCACGAAAAAGAACTAGCAGCGATAGAGACGCGCCACGAGTCCAAGATGTCGACGAACAACACGAAGAAGATCCGTGTACCGACCAACATACGGCCGCACTTCATCAAACCGATCCGTGGTCTCACTGTGGAGCGTAAGTGTTCATCCCGTTCTTCTTTCCTGTTCAAACACATCCACCAAGACGCACAGGTCTCCAGAAGTCTCTGTACCTGATAGGATCGGATGATATCCCGATCATCATCGACAAATTGTTCTTCCGGGGCGCAGATCGTGTAAACGTTGTACCTTGATACAGTAATGCGAGGTCATAAAGCCAAACGGCCGCTTTCTTGCTTTCACTGTACTGATCTTTGAAGTCCCTTGTCTGACCGCTTTTTTCCAATACCCTGGCAAAATCTGACGATCCAAAATAATGAGACTAAGAAAAGATGAGTTTGTCAGTATAAAGCTAAAACCTTCCTGAGAAGGAAACCCATATTCGTTTTGCTTTTGTAGATACAAGCTTTGTAGAGTATACGCTTCAAGTACTCCTTCCAGTGCCGTCCTTTTGTAAGTGTTCTTGTACCGTGACGTCCCATACGTGTGACGCTTCTGTCCGTCCATTCCTTTCAGGGCCAAACCTTCCAACAAAGACACATCCCTGATGATGTTTTCTTTTTTCTACATCCCTCACCAACGCTCATGCTGGGCGAGTTTTGACTCCTGGACAAATGCGTCCTTACTATCCTTCATCCCTCATCAGCTATACACCCTGTGCGATGCAGACAGTAACTGGTTTGGTTTATCCTTAACAGCGGGTGAAAATGCGAAGTTCAGCGTGCAGGTGGACGAGATGTCCAACATGCAATGGTTGAAGGATAACAAACCGCTCGATGATCGTCTAGCCGACCGTGTGATCACGAAGGAGAACGATGATCTGTCGTACACGCTCGAGATTCAGCACTGTCGCGAACAGGACAGTGGTATTTACACCGCTCGTGCCATCAACGGTACAGAGAATGCGTCCTGTACGGCGCAACTCATCGTCGAAACGCGTAAGTACAATACATCTTTCTTTTGTTTATAGTTTAACTTGATTTTCTATTTGCATCTAAAGTGACACCGGAACAGCGCAAGGCCATGTCGGAATCAAACTCGCCGGTGTTCTCCATCCAGCTGAAGGATACGGAGGTAATCGAGAAGACCTACCTTACGTTCATGGTCAAGGTAAAGGGTGACCCAGCACCGAAGGTTCGATTGTAAGTATTGGGGCATGCGCCACGACTCTGTAGTCGACCTAACCTTAGAACGCTTCCAAGTGATTGCATGTCGCCAACTGCATGTCTGCTCTTTCAATTCTATTCCCATATTCCCCGAAACTGTAAACAAATGCTCCAAACAGCTGCAAGGATGACAAGGAAATCCTAGACACCGATAAGCGCATGAAGATCAACCGCGACCATGCCGAGACCGGTTTCTACGAGCTGATCATACCGGAGGTGCACAAAGGTGACTGTGGCGTGTACTCGTGTACGGCCTGGAACAAGTTCGGCACGACCAAAACCGAAGCCCAGCTGCTCGTGGCCGACCAGCTCGATCTGTTCTCCGAGCTCGACAATCTGGACGATAAGACCAAGTTTGTGTGGAAGAAGAACGGCGTTGCGTTCGATCCGGAGGAGCGCTTCAAGGTGCTGATGGCGGATGATTCCGACTCGCTGGCGCTTGTCTTCCAGCACGTAAAGCCCGAAGATGCTGGACTTTACACTTGTGTTGCCGCGACGTCCTCGGGTAATATCCAGTGTAGCGCTGAACTGACCGTTCAGGGACAAGTGAATCAGCTCATGCAGGAACCATCCAAGCCGCACCTGGAGGTGGAGTCGAAGGAAGCGCTGGCCCGAATCGGCGGCAAAGTGCTGCTCGAGATGAAGGTCAAGGGCTATCCGAAGCCGGAGATCGTTTGGCGCCACGAGGGTACGATCATCGAACCCGGTGGTCGGTACAAGTTCCTCTACGAGGACGCCGAGTCCATGTCGCTCGTCATCAAGGACGTGCAACCGTCGGATGCGGGCGCCTACTCGATCGTGGCCCAGAACGAGCTCGGCGAAGACTCTACGTTCATTAACTTGGTTGTGAAGACGCCTCCCACCATCACGAAACCGCACGATATGGCGGCGATGGTGAACGAACAGTACAAAATGTCGATCGAGGTAAATGCTGTGCCGGCGGCAACCGTACGCTTCTTCCGCAACGGCAAGGAAATCCGGGAGGATGATCGCATCAAGTTCCTTACGGCAGAGAACTACTACATCATCAAGTTTAACCACACCGTGCTGGAGGATGCTGGCAACTATTCGGTAAGCGATTCGTTGCCGCGATAAGATGAGATAAATACTAATTCCGTATGTTTTGTAGATCATTGCGATGAACGAAATCAGCCAGGCGTCCGAGTTCTGGGAGTTTACCATCAACTCGCCACCACGAACGACCCTGCACTTGCAGGACGAAACGGTCGTCAACGAGAAGGAGGACATCGAGCTGGTCGTGAAGGCCGAGAGCAACCCGGCCCCGATCGTGCGCTGGTACAAGGACGGCAAGGAGGTAATTGCCGATGGCAAGCGTATCGTCATCATTGCTGAAGATGGTCGGTACGTGCTGAAGATCCATGCTGCTAACCGTGACGATACCGCACTGTATACGGCCGACGTCATCAATGACTTCGGTACGGTTACGGAGAAGTCACAGGTGAACGTCAGCACCAAGTCGAAGGTGCGTGAACAGCTGACCGCACTCACCTGCAAGGAAGGTGAAACGAATGTAGTTCTGGAGGTAAAGGCGGACGGCTATCCACGCCCGAAGGTGCAGTGGTACATCGACGACGTCGAGATCACCGAGTCGCGCAACGAGTTCAAGTTCCAGGAGGATGGTCTGTACTATCAGCTCGTCCTCAAGGAAGTGAAGGCAGAGTTGCAGGGCATGTACAAGGCGAAGTTCACCAACGAACTCGGCACGGACGAGACGAGCGCCAAGACGACGGTGCAATGTTCGCCCAAGGTACGCAAACCGCTCGTCGACACGGATGTGGACGAGAACACCACGCTCACACTGGAGGTGGAGATCTACGCAGAGCCGGTACCGGAGGTCACTTGGTTCAAGAATGGTCAGCCCATCCAGACCGATGCTCGGCTAACGATCAAGCGGGATTCGCAGCGCGTCGAGAACTACACGCTCTCGCTGACGATGGTACGCGGTGCCGATTCGGGCGACTATGAGGTGCGAGCTGTCAACTCCATGGGCACCGCCACTACCAAGGGCCGAGTCGTTGTCCAAAGTAAGTATCGCATTGTGCGCAAGCAACTATTCCTTCTTTCGTCTGACACGCCGTGTAGGTTACCATGATCGAAGATGATGATCGTTGTGCGAACGATCGCCGTGCTGGGTCTACTTGTAAACTAGCTGGTGTGTGTTGGAGCTACCGCTATATGTTGGTTTTTCTTAATACCGTGTTTCACACTGTATCGATAGTTTTACGGCTATACACACCCACGTAAACAAAAACAAAACAAAAAATGCCAACCCTGTGATAATCCTTTCTATATGTTCGTTTGTTGATTGCAAAACCCCACCCATACACACCCACATACACACGTATATAACCTACGCGTACGCGCAGCTGTATATGTAGAGGAGCGGGATGATGGGGAACCACCGCAGGTGGTCGAGGAGGAAGCGCACGTTACCGAAACGGTGGCGTTCGAGGTCGAGGAAACTGTATTGCAGGTCCAATCGCAGGAGGAACAGTGTGTACAGGAGCCGGAAGATGAGGAGGAACCACTGCCGAACGTCATTGCGGTGGAGCTGGCCGAGGAGATCACATTGGTGCAGGAAGTCATCACTGAGGTGATGCTTGCCGCACCGATTGCGGTACCGGAACAGGTGCCCGATGTTACCGATGAAGCTCCAGTGCCTGCGAAGCAGAAACCGACAGTGGAACCGATCTCCGTACAAGAGGGTAACAACTGTCAGCCATGGGGGAGAGACTGTTTCGTTTGCAGTTTTACCCATTTTGCCTGCCGTTTTGTTTTTTTTTCTGTATCCACTCTTGCTAGTTGTTTATAGACACTGCTCTTGTCCACCTGTTGTTGACATTGCTGTTTATTGCTCCTTCGCGTTCAGCTGGCTGAATAGATGCATAGACCTCTCTTCCTACCTTTCCGCAGCAATGCCAGCCCGTGTACATAGTTTGCTCAAATGTGCCACAATCACCAATGGTTTGACTGTTTGCTCTTCGTGTCTAGCCACATAGTCTCCTCGATATCTCGAGTATCTCGCTCGTTTGCCCTCACAGCCTCACCCTACAAGTGATGGTCGGCAAACGACATACACATCTGCATCCACCCAAAAAAAACAAACAAACTCTGTACAAATAACATTCTGTTTTGTATTTTACCAATCACACCGTTGCGTGTCATCGTCAACACCTTTCAAAATGCGCAACCAACCACAAACTGTATTACGGCCATTCTCCACACGCCAGAGGCCATTGTAGCGAGCCCCGGGGAGAATGCCGAAGCTCACCGTATGATAAGTGAGTGTATGAAGATCGGTCAGCACGGTGAGACGATCATGGTTTCGGTGTGTACCGAGGAAAGCCACGCAGCAATAGTAACAGGTAATTCACACCGGACTGGTGAGTCCGTTCTTTCGTACATGTTTTAGTGTTCTGTCAAACTCCTGTCCCACATCCTTGTCCTTGCAACGCAAGCGTCCGCTGTATGTTGGATAGCTTGCACTCCCAGACATGATGAAATGTCTGTTCATGTTTAAAAACTTCTTCACGAAGGCATGAAGGCATGAACACCCGCACATCATTCCATCATCAGTTCACGCTCCTACCAAACACTTGATCACGGCCAAGCACAGTACCCGTTCTTTCACACTGCATCTCCCTTTTGTATCCTTTTGTTATGAAAACAACACTGCACGCACAACAATCCTACCCTCTAGGGCCCGAAGAATCTCATTCGATTCATCAGATGCGCGCGACCACGGTTATCTTCGAGGAGGACAGTGGTTCACCGATAGAAGTAATGCAAAAGATCATCTACCCTAACAAACCGCACGCGTCAGCACTTCACGTGGAAGAGATCGACACGATCACCTTCACGTCACCAGAGCAAAAACGGCAATACCAGTCCCAAATGTCGGTAAACGAAGCATCGGCCGCAACGCGCACCGTGATCGAGGAGATTGAATCGGACAGCGAAGCAACGCCGAAGGGCAAGCTGTCACGTGGCGTGTCGATCACATCCGCTTCGGAGGATGAACTTCTTCTGTCGCGTCAAAATAGCCGTACCGGTGTTGAAAGTGAGCTAATGAAACCAACGAACGCATCGCTCGACACGAGCGAGCTTGAGAAAGAAACTGCCTTGCACGAATCATTTGACGCAAAGGCGGAGAAATTAAAAATTCATGAGGATGTTCCAGATTCTCCACGGAAGGGTAACCTGCTCGAAGCGGGAGTAGGCGAAGAGCGAAACGGGAAAAGGATGATCGAAAAGAAGGTCTCCTTCGAGGATGAACAGCCCCAGCAAGCTAAATCGCTCGAAAGACAAGAACTGATCGAGAGCGAACCAGAACAACCAGAACCGGTACAGGAGGAACCAGCCGAGAAACGTTCCACTAGCCAGAAGGCACTCCTTAAGGAACCGATCTTAGATGGTACGGTTGACGAGAGTGCCGGAAAAGCTGTTACCAAAGATCCACAAGAACCGGCACGCCCTGAAGGTATACTTACACACAACCAAACCAAACACGCACACACACACTCTACAGCTCCTCACAGAAAAAGTTTGATAGCTCACGGCATAGCATGATCAACTCTGAGTGCTTCCTTTTTTTTCCTCCTGAAGGGGAAAACTTTTCGTTTACCCTTTTCCAATCCATTTTCCTTCTATTGCCTAACGTTAGTATTGGTTTGTTACAGAGAAGCTTTACTAACCATTTGTTCACCTTACGCAAATAGCTCGCTTGGAATAAAGTTACTCCGACACCGGATGCTGATCGGTAAGTTATCGTTATATCCTGCAAGGTATCACACACTATGCAATACATCCAGATATACTACAAAACCACTCGAGATAATTCGTTGTAGATAGCTGTTGTACATAGCCGCCATCTTTTTTGACTGGTCGTTCTACTTACGGTGTGCAATCGTGTGTTTTAGTACCCGGTTCTAGGTTATGCGGTGTTCGGGAAGGGAGATTTGTTGTTTTGTTAAGCAATTGTGGTTAGAATAGTCTAAATTATGTACATACTGTTTGATTGGTGAGATAAGTTTAGATCCGCTACTATTTGCCCTTCCAGATTGGAGCACTTCCTATTACAATACTTTGCCTTTCTTTGGCTAATTTTCACCTGTACAGTCTACCGCTCATTAGCTGACAACTACTGCTCACCATTACTGTCTTGTCTGTCCGCCTGTCTGTCACTATCTCTGTCACTAGTTGAACTGTATATATAAATTTATGTAAATATGATTATATCGACTCTAGAAGATAATATCTACTTCCAACTTCACTCACAAGCAACTATTGGAACTAACCAGCCCAAATCTAGTGGTCGGTAGTTCGGCCTGCACAGCTGACACCCTGTTGGTGATGTACCTTTCTAACCGTACGCTTGCCATTACTATTCATCCAGCATCGCCGGAGATCCTGAAGACGGATATCGCAGACGTAACGACGTTCGACTCGCTGCCACTGATCTGGACGGTGGAAGCCGATGGTATTCCACGTCCGGAGGTGTCCTGGTACCACAACGATGAGCTTGTGAAGGCTAGCGATCGCATCCGCATCACTGACTCGGGTGTAAGTAATTTAGCGAAAGAGCATCACAATAGTGTTGTACATAATGCGACTGCACTTGAACTCCCCCAACAGACAACGTACAAAATCGAGAACCGTGACGTGAAGGAAGCGGATGCTGGTGAATGGAAGGCCGTGGTAAAGAACCGTATTGGTGAAAAGTCTTTACCAGCGAAGCTGACCGTTATTCGTAAGTTTCCTCATCAAATGCTTCTGTTCTTCTTGATCTTATCATACAACTTTTCGTCCATTTCATCGCAGCTTGCAAGGAATATCGTCGTCCGAAGTTCCAGAAGGGCCTGGAGAACATTTCCGTGCACAAGAACGAACCGGTGTCGCTGACCGTTACGCTCACCTCCGATCCGGAACCGGAGATCACCTGGTTGCAGAACGGAACCGAGGTTAAGGCGGACGACTTCATCCAGATGAAGACGGAGATCAAGGAGTTGGAGTACAATCTGAAGGAGATCACCTACACGCTGCACATTGATCAGGCCCGACACTACGATACCGGTGACTATACCTTCCAGGCGAAGAACAAGTACGATATCAGCGAATCGAACGGTCGCTTGGACGTGCTGTTGAAGCCGGAAATTGAAAACTTCCACGACACGACGGTACTGCCCTTCACGCAGGGTGTGTTCCAGGTGCTCGTTAAGGCGAATCCGAAACCGAAGGTTACCTGGACGAAGGATGGTCTTAATCTGTGCAACAATGATAACTGCGATGTGATTGCCGACATTGAGAAGGAGGTCTACACGTAAGTAATATTCTGGGATGATTATAGTAGATTAGTATAACAAACAGCTAACTGAAAGGGAGTTTTTTCATTCTATCACAGGCTGGTTATTGAATCTTGCGCTCTTGCCGAACACGGCACCTACACGCTGACGGCTTCTAATGCTCAGGGAGAAACTGTAGCTACCGCTAAGCTCAACGTGCGCAGTAAGTCACCGCAAAACCATGTACATTGCGATTTCAAGCGACATTAATTAACAACTCCGTTTCTCTACATTAGCCGAGAAACCCAAGTTCACGAAGGAACCGGACAGTCTTACCGTGCACGATTGGGCCGACGTGTACAACAAGGTGCTGGTACAGGGTGTTCCACGTCCAGCGATTCAGTGGCTGCACAACGGTACCCCGCTTGACACGCAACAGATCGATGAGGAATCTCAGGAACCGAAGATCAAGATCGTAACGTCGGGCGATACGGAGGTGACGAGCGAGCTGTTCATCACCCACTTCGGTCCGGAGCTACAGGGCGAATACTCCTGTCTGGCAACCAGCATCGGTGGTGAAACCGAGGCCAAATTTAACATTCAGGTCAAGAACGAACAGCCTGTGTTCGGTAAGGGACTGGATCGTTCATTGGATCTCGAAGAGGACGATCGTTTGGAGTTGCGCTGCATCGTCGATGGTAGCCCATTGCCAAAGATGACCTGGTATAAGGATTCCAACGAAATCAAGGCCGATGATCAGTAAGTGTGCATGTGAGCACCATCAAGCATACAGTATAACCTTATGTTTTCCCTTCCAATCGCAGTGTTAAGATCACCTATGGTCATGATGGAGTCTGTCGCTTAGTGATCGAGAACTGTCTGCCGGGAGATAGCGGCTGCTACAAGCTGGTGCTTTCCAACAAGAGTGGCGATGTGACTACACAATGCTGTGTTGCTGTCACTCGTAAGTATTATTCGTGTGTGTATTCTATCTTAATCTATTTTCTGATCATCTTCCTTGTATCCCGTCCACAGCAAAGCAAAAGCCTCCGATATTCTTGCGTTTGCTGCAGGACCACAAGCTCACCGTTGGCGACACGCTGCATATGGAGGCCGAAATTGCCGGCTTCCCAATGCCCGAGGTGCGCTGGTTCAAGGATGGTTTGCCGCTGCGTCAGACTCGTGGCATCAACTTCATCAATCAGCCGGATGGTCTGATCGGGTTCATTATCGATCGCGTTACGGCCGAGGATGGTGGCATCTACACGTGCGAGGTGAAGAACAAGAACGGTGAGGCAAAGTCCGCCTCGCTGACGGAAATCGTGCCGAAGGGCAAGAAGCCACAGTTCGTCAGCGAGCTGATGAACGTCAACATCATTGAGGGCTACCCGGTAAAGCTGAACGTCAAGGTGATCGGCTACCCGCAACCTTCGGTCAAGTGGACGCACAACGGTACGCTCGTAGCCGGTGATCGGTACAAGATTGCCGAGGAAGCAGAGGGTGCCTTTACGCTCGCGCTGGACAAAAGTACCGGCACGGATTGTGGCGAGTATCAGGCCATCGCAACGAACGAACATGGCGAAACTATCAGCGCCGCTACGGTGACTATCCTGCCAACGACCGATCCGTCGCTGCCAGAGGAACCTCCAAGCTTCCTCGGTGGTCTGCGCGACATCACGGCCGATGAGGGCAAGGAGCTCACGTTCTCGGCTCGCTTTGCCGGCAACCCGGCACCAGAGGTCATCTGGACGAAGGATGGTGAGCCGCTGCAACCGACCGGTCGTGTTTCGGTGACGTGCGACGGCAAGAGCGTTGGGCTGACTATTATGCCTGCGGAGATGTCCGATTCGGGCGAGTATGCGTGCCTGATGGCGAACCCGCTCGGCGAGACGGAAACCCGTGCCTCGGCGATCGTGCGCAAGGTGTTCCAGAAGCCAAACTTTGTGTATCCATTCTCCGATCTGCAGCAGCTGCCAGGGTTGGAGGCTAAGTTCCCGGCCAAGCTGGTCGGTGTGCCACGCCCCGAGATTCAGTGGTACAAGAACGAAACTCCCATCCATCCTGGAGATCGCTACAAGATGAAGTACGAAGGTGACTGCTGCTGTCTGTACATCAAGGAGTGCGAACCGGAAGACACTGGTCTGTACTCGTGCACCGCGACAAACCGTGAAGGTAGCAGCACTATCGAAGCTAAGCTGGATGTCGTCACCAGAATGTAAGTGTGCTTACTGGGCACTAGGGCAAAGACCTATTTCTAACCTATTGTTTTCCCATTCGCAGTGAGAAGCGCGATGAACCAACGCCGCCATCGTTCATGAAGAAGCTCAACGACATGACGCTGCTGGATGGTATGAAGGCTAAACTGACCGTGTGCGTCGATGGATTCCCGATGCCAACGGTCGAATGGATCCGTGATGGTCGTCGTCTAGTGCCGAGCGAAAAGTACCGCATCGAGGCAGAAAAGAACGGGCTCGCACGGCTTATTGTGGACGATGTGCAGGAGGAAGATCTCGGACGGTACAGCTGCAAGGCGGTGAACAACCTCGGTGAAGCCATCTGCCATGCCAACCTGAAGTTTGAACCTTCCGACTACCGTCCCCGTCGTCGTTACGGCAAGGGCAAGGGCAAGGATCTGCTGCACACGCCACCGTATCCGCTTACGGAGAAGCCAATCATCTCGAAGCTGTCCGATCGTCGCCTTACGCTGTCCTGGCGTCCATCGATGACGACCGTGCCGCGCTATCCGGTCACCTATCAGCTGGAGATGATCGAACTGCCGGACGGCGAATGGCACACGACCCGTTCGGGCATTCGGGGCTGTTCGTGCGAGGTGCGCAACTTGGAACCGTTCCGCGAGTACAAGTTCCGCATCCGTGTCGAGAATCTATACGGCGTGAGCGACCCGAGCCCGTACGTGCAGACGTACCGCCAGAAGCTGGAACCGGAACCGCCAGTATTTTATCCGTACCTTGGTCCGGGACGTGACTTCCGTCCGGACACCTCGTCGTTCTATCCACGCGACTTCGACGTGGAGCGGCCCGGCCATCGCCACCAGGCGCAGGCACCGGAGTTCCTGCGTCAGGAGAAACCCGTACAGTACGGCACGAAGAATCACAACGTTAGCCTGTTCTGGTTCGTTTACGGCTATCCGAAGCCTACAATGACGTACTACTTCAATGATCAGATCATTGAGGCGGGCGGTCGTTATAGCTTCAGCTATACGCGCAACGGACAGGCGACGTTGTTCATCAACCGTATGACCGATAGGGATGTGGGTGTTTATGAGGCGGTCGCCACCAACGAGCACGGTACTGTGCGCCAGCGTGTCTGTCTGGAGCTGGGCGAATATCCCAGGTTCCTGCAGCGTCCGGAAGAGGTGTTCATTATGGGACGCCGCTCGGGACGCGTGGAGGCAAAGATCACCGGTGTACCATTCCCAGACATCAAATGGTACAAGGATTGGCAACCGATTCACGAAACCTCTCGTATTAAGGTAAGATATACAGCGCGGCAAAAGAGAGCTCTGCTGAGAGGCAGCTCAGTAAAGCTAATGAATGTGTCGTTGTTGTTCTTGTTCAGATGATCTTCTACGAGCCGGATACGTGTGTGTTGCTGCTGACGGATGCGATTAAGAAGGATGAGGGTCTGTACTCGATCAGCGCACGCAATGCGATCGGTTCCATCAGCTCCTCGGTGACGGTGCATGTGGAAGATAACGAGGAAGATTACGTGTACAACGCGCACCATCGCACGCCGTACGTACGCGCCCGCAACAAGGTCTACCAGGACTTCTACGATCTTGGCGACGAGATTGGCCGTGGTACACAGGGCATCACGTACCATGCGACGGATCGCTCCAACGGTCGCAACTTTGCAGCGAAGATCATGTACGGCAGTCCCGATCTGCGTCCGTTTATGTTCAACGAGGTTGACATCATGAACGTACTGAACCACCGCAAGCTTATCCGGCTGCACGATGCGTACGACATAAATCGTTCGATCACGCTCGTGCTGGAACTGGCGTCCGGCGGTGAGTTGGTGCGAGACAACCTGCTCAAGTACGATTACTACACCGAGCGCCAGATTGCGATCTATGTGTACCAGGTGTTGCTTGGACTGGAGCATATGCATACCCGTGGTATCGGCCATATGGGTCTGACGATTAAGGATCTGCTGATTGCACACCCCGGTAGCGATAATCTGAAGATCTGCGACTTTGGACTGGCGCGCCGCATTGAAGATGACAAGCTGTACACGCTCGACTACGGCATGCCCGAGTTCATCGCACCGGAAGTGATCAATCGCTGTGGCGTTGGGCTTGGTCAGGATATGTGGTGCGTCGGTATCATTACGTACATCTTGCTCGGTGGCGTTAGCCCGTTCCTGGGTCGTAACGATCGTGAAACGCTAACACGCATCAAGGAGGGCAAGTGGACGTTCATCGGTTCGGTGTGGGAGAACATTTCGGCGGAAGCGCGTGACTTCATTACGCGTCTGCTGGTATACGAGGAAAAGCACCGTATGACAATTCGCGATGCATTGAACCACTCCTGGTTCGATGTGATATACCGCCGCACGTTCGAGGAGTACCAGATTGGTACGGATCGTCTGCGCAGCTACTACTACCATTACCGCGACTGGTACACGAACGCGTCCTGCCGCACGTGGTACCGTCGCCGACCGCTGATGAGCTGCTTCGACCATCCGTCGCGCATGGTCTACCCGCCGGGCATCATCTTCACGCCCGAAGGTACGCCACCACCGATGCAGGTTGATGACATCCCGCACAAGCGCAAGAAGTGGGAAGAGTACGTGTCGAAGGACAACCACCCGGACTACGAGACGGCTTCGTTCAAGTCGGAAAGCCACTACCAGTACGGACCGGACACGTATCTGCTTCAGCTGCGTGATACCACCTTCCCGTGCCGTTTGCGCGAGTACATGAAGATCGCGAAGCACCGATCACCGAGCTTGGTGTCGGATTCGAACTACGATGGAAGCGTAAGTATTGCTTAACGCCACTAAAGGCTGTTCGCATCCGTTCACTGACCGTAACCTTCTTGCCATCGACAGCTGCCCATTATTCGTGAGCGTCGTCGCTTTACGGACGTGATGGATGAAGAAATCGATGACGAGCGTCGCAGCCGCATCACGCGCTATGGAACGGATGATAGCTTCACGGTAACACGCCGCATCCGTAACGAGGTCGGTACGCGCCTTGGTTCGTACGCGGAAGCAGAAGCGTTGATCGAGTGCAAGCGCGAAGGCCAAGCACCGTTCTTCCGCGAGAAGCCACAAACCATCGCAATCCGCGAGGGTGAACCGAACCAGATCATCTGCTACGCTGTCGGCGATCCGAAACCATCGGTCACCTGGTTCCGCAATGACATGGTCATCACCGATACGAACCGCATCAAGGTGTTGGACGATGTGGACGGTCGTTCGGTGATCCAGTTCCATCCGGCCACGCACAACGATATCGGTGTGTATAAGGCGGTCGCAAGCAACCGCATCGCCAAGACGGTTTCCCGCTGTCGGGTAGTGCTCGCTGTCATTCCGGACGCACCCGACGCACCGGATGCCGTCGCAGTGAGCGACACGGAGGTGCTGTTGCGCTGGAAGCAGCCGCGCAGCGACGGCAACTCGCAGGTTATCTGCTACAGTCTGGAGCAGAAGGAGCACGGTAAGGTCGATTGGGTGGACGTGGCGTGCAACATCGATCACGAGTTCTTCCTGGTGCACGATCTGCGCCCGAACGTGAACTACCAGTTCCGACTTGCCGCGTACAACCGTATCGGCTGGAGCGA
>CM032178.1:6981845-7100299 GCA_018908115.1 Anopheles rivulorum
CCGACGAAGACGATCACGACGCTGGACCCGGGCGCACCCAAGATTCAGATCACGCGCGCCATGAAGCATCTGCAGCAGCTGACCGAATCGGGCCAGCAGGTCGGTCCGGAGGAACGTACCGGCCGGCTGGACTACAGCTACGAAAAGACGCCGCTCAAGTGGAGCATCGAGGGTAACTACAACGAGAAGTACACCTTCATGTCGGAGATGTCGCGCGGTCGGTTCTCGATTGTCGTAAAGGGTCTGGAGAAGGCCACCGACAAGATCGTGGTAGCGAAGATTTTCGAGCTCGGCGATGAGCGTGCGGCCGAGGCGGTCGAGCGCGAGTTTGACGTACTGCGCACACTGCGCCACGAGCGCATCGCTGCACTGTTGGCGGCGTTCCGTCCGAAGAACACCTCGATTGCGGCGCTGGTGATGGAAAAGCTGCAGGGCGCGGATGTGCTGACGTATCTGAGCAGTCGCTCCGAGTACAGTGAGCAGATAGTGGCCACCATCGTCAACCAGGTGTTGGATGGTTTGCAGTATCTGCACTGGCGCGGTATCTGCCATCTGGATCTGCAGCCGGACAACATTGTGATGGCGTCGGTGCGACAGGTCAACATCAAGCTGGTTGACTTCGGTTCCGCCCAGTACGTGTCTAAGCTTGGAACTAATGTTACCCGGTCGGGCTGGTTGGACTTTATGCGTAAGTTTCGAGAATGGGCTAACGGAGAGAAAGCCGTACTAATAACTTACCTTTCTTCTTCACAGCACCGGAGATCCTGAACGATGAGCCAGCGCTGCCCCAAACCGACATCTGGACGGTCGGTTGTTTGACGTATCTGTTCCTGTCGGCCACCAGCCCATTCCGTGGCCAGGATGAGGCAGAAACCCGCGCCAACATTAGCTTCGTGCGCTATCGGTTCGAGAACCTGTTCAAGGAGGTTACTGCCGAGGCAACTCGCTTCCTGATGCTGATCTTCAAGCGTGCACCAAAGTGAGTGTCGTACGATCTAAAACTTTCTCATATCTCAAATGTCCCACATTAGACGAGCATGTGATCGTACGAAAAAGAGAGAATACTAAACGTGTGTTCTTTACAGCAAACGTCCAACGGTCGAAGAATGTTTCGATCACCGCTGGTTGGTACATACCGACTTCATGACGAAGAAGCGCGAACGGGCAATCTTCCCAGGCAACCGCTTGAAGGTTCGTTCAAAAACTTTCTCCCACAACCATGCTTTCGCCGTACAGATTTTAATGCTGCATCTTTTCTCACTGTTTGCAGCAAATTTCCGAAGAGTATCATACGATGAAAACGAACGAAGCCACCAAGTCGGAGACGATCTCCAACTTTGGTGGACAATCCCCACGTCAGCTGTTGCGATCCAACAGCATCCAGGAGGAGCTGCTGACAACGTTCTAAGCCTAATTATGCTGCTAACCTTTTTCTCCTACCTATCATCGAAGTGTGTTCCGTTTTCAGCGTTATTTATTTGCTTGCTTGCATATCTATCGGTCTGTTTGCTTCCACTGAAAGCATCAACGACAGTTCTGTACTATCATTTTTGTTTGCTATTTCACTGTAAATAGCAATAGAACAAGATTGATTTTTGTGCCGTGTTTTAAACTATGCTTAACCCCCACCATTGCCGTTGTCAAATTGTAGCCCGATTTGATATTGATGTGCTTCTGGTGGGACACGGTTTCGTTCATTAGTAGCTTACGCGCGTCGAGTTATCGTTTTACTGTCCGTTTTCTTTGCTCGCAGCTGCTAAAGCGTACACATCAACGAAGCTAAACGATACAACAACAAGAAAAAAAAAAAACTACTTAAAAAAGTGTTAGAAACACTTGATAAAAAAAAGAGAACCATTATAATGCAGCACACGCAACGATTTAACAACCATGTTCTTTATATACAATCGTAACACGTTTATACACGCGACACACATTTTGCCGGTATGTGATGGAAGCTGGGCCATGGACCGCGAATCCCGGGGGATCTTTTTTTATATGACTTTTTTAACCGCAAAACAAACACCACTGTTATACACATCCCTAAGAAAAACCGGGCTTTCGCTGATCCACCCAGCACAGTGCGCGCGGTACGTTAACTCTATAGTTGTTTAGGAAAATGTTGAGAATAGGCACAGGCTGAACCCTACCTCGCTGTCTCTCTCTCTCTCTGTCTTTGTTCTTCTCTTGCGGGACGGTTTGCCGGTACCATTATTACCGGGTACCGTATTCCCCGCAAGCAGGGTACGGAAACGAGTGTAACTTATTTATTTGTATATTGTATATTTACTATTATTGCTTAGTGTTACAAAATTACATTTGCTTCCTTGTCCCATGATCGTACAACAGATCGATTGCAAAAAAGGTTTTTTTTTTTACTGTTATCTATTAATTTGCACAAATTCGTCAGCTTCGTCGCTGTTCTATTGACCTTTATGGAGGAATAAAATTGTTTTTCTTTATGTTTCTGTTCAAGCAATGTACTTAAATTGTTTTTGTAACTGGAAAAATGTTTAAAGAAACGTTCGGTAAGTATAAATAAAACTTTTTCCAACAAAATAGCATAAATAAAGGTGATATTAGTCGCAACGGATTTTTTAAGGATAGAAAAAAAAACAAAAGCAAACTTAGGTACGGAATATTTAGAACCTTTGTTGCATCTTCGGCGCTCACCATATTGCTCCTTTCTGTTCTTGCTTGTACAAACAACTAACGTTCGCTCGTTCAACAACCAAAACCTTGCTAACGTTAACCCTAAACCCTTTTAACTCTGCCATTTTGTGAATGCTTGCTCGCTTTATCCCTATTCCTACATTAATCCAACGGTAACAAAGCACAATCCGGTATAACATAGAAGCACACACTAGTGCTATATAACCATTGTGACTTGATATAAAATGTGAAACACAATGCACCATTTCATAAACCATAAATAATACACAAAAAGGCATACATATAACAAATACCTACAACACAAAATAGGGAAATCATTCGTTCCGCTGACTGGCCTGACTGGTCTGTCGATATAAATAAGATAGAAAAATGAAAATGCAGCANCTACATTAATCCAACGGTAACAAAGCACAATCCGGTATAACATAGAAGCACACACTAGTGCTATATAACCATTGTGACTTGATATAAAATGTGAAACACAATGCACCATTTCATAAACCATAAATAATACACAAAAAGGCATACATATAACAAATACCTACAACACAAAATAGGGAAATCATTCGTTCCGCTGACTGGCCTGACTGGTCTGTCGATATAAATAAGATAGAAAAATGAAAATGCAGCATCGAAAGCATAAATAATCTCACGCTTACATCAATAAAATGTAAATAATCCTGTTTTGGTGCCTTTAAAGCATGCACTATATGTTCTACACTATATGCATTCGCCACGGCCTAACTTTTCCACTCAATCGCTCACTTATTGGTCATACCATAGACGGTGATTCCTTATCAACAAACTACAAAGCATTGAAGATTTGATGCGAACAGTGTTATGCTTTCACTGGATTCTCTTTCACTCGTATGATGCAACTTGTGTCAGACATACTTCATTAAAATTACGTTTATGGTTCGATGATTGCACTTGGGAATCAATCATACCCGAACTAATTAGAGTGATAAATGATATTAGAGGATCACTTGATTTCATATAGAACGCGAAGATTATAATTTGGTGAATCTGAAGCGTACTTTGTTGTCTTACTTTTAGTCTCTTTACGCTGGTGATGTTTCTTTTCGCTGTGTGTTTTTTTTTTTTCAAATCAGCTGTTGCACACCCGTTGCCTTATGACTTGGAGAACTTAAATACACCCTTCCGAAGGCTTTTGTTTTCCGGCTGAAAGTACGCGATTGTAAGTGTATGTATAGTTAAACAATATGTACGATATACGAGAAAAGTAATACTAATACAAAACCAAAAGCAGTACAATTCATGCCGAATTAGAGGCAAAAGAATAGCAACAAATTATGTATATATGTTGTAATCCAAACAGAAACAATACAGGAAACAATAATTCAATGACGCTAGCAGAATTGCGCAAATAAAATCAAATCATACTAACACGTTGTCCACACACAGTTAAAATGCTTCATACCTTATTCCGAGCACGCTGTTTTCATTGAACAACATACGTGAGCATTTGTTTTTTGGATAAAGATAAAAAAAAGTGCACAATTCTGTGAGAAAAATGTCCTTTCCATTTGCCGCACTAAACAAATAAAACACGTGCACTATTTTACTTACCGCATGACGGTTGCCGAACAGCATCTTAGCCTTATCCTCTTCCTGCGGCGAAGGTTGCTCGTCGACAAGAGCTTTCTTCAGTTTTAGCTTTTGCTTTATTGCCTACACACGTAAACGAATGGACGGTCGAAAGTTAATGGTACATACACTTCAAAGTGCATTAGCACAGTTTGCATTAGCAACTACCAACCTGTGATAGAAGAACACGCCGGCTGTCCGATTTCATTGCTAGCAGCAGGTCAAGCCACGTCCACGTGACGTTGTGGTACTCGAGCGTCGGTATCAACAGCGCCAGATCCGTGATGTCTTCGAAGTTTTTCTCCTTGTTGCCCTTGTAGCTTACCTTGACCGGTACCTCCGGGATCTTGATGTAGATGAACAGTTTGTTCTTCTCTGCCCGCTCCTTCATCTTTTCCACGTCGTCCTGAATGCGCACGTAAAAGTTGCTATCCTTGGAAGCCTTTTTGCCACCGCCGGCGGAAGATTTCGAACCACCCGCGGTGGAATTGGAACTGCTCGAGGAAGCGGCTGCACCACCACCACTGCCACCACCGCCACCACTACCACCTCCGACACCACTAGCCAGCGAGGATGAATTCGTTTTCCGAATGCCACCTTTCACGGAACCAACGGAAGACCCAGTGCCGCTCGTACCAGCGACCGATCCGCTGCCGTCACCACTCGCATCAAGCTCATCGGCTGCGTCCGCTTCGTCGCGATCGGGAAAGCAAAACTTTAGCATCGTATTGTAAAACTTCTTCGAGATTTGGATCGTGATCGGTACGACGTTGATCTCAAAGTGCTCCTTCACGGAGATGCCACCCACCGGTGGTTTCTCGCGACAGAACACCCGCAGCACTCGCTTGTGTTCCACCGGCATGTCACGCTGAATTTCGGTCGGACAAAGAACCTCCGTGTAGCTGTCCCGAGGTATCAAATTGCTTATCCTAATGTATCCCAGCTCTAGCAGATGGTCCACCGAATCATCGCTCTTCGAGTTTTTCGTGTACAGGAAGTTACTCAGGATGAGATCGGCGATACCGATCTGGCCGTCCGCTTCCGTCAGACGCCACTGGGCATGCTTGAAGCAAATCTCGTTCGCACGCACGATCGTTACCGGTTTGTCCTTGCGGAACGTTGCCAAGCGGTTCGAAGCGGACAGCTGTGCTTCGTTGTAGCACGACAGCATCATATCCAGCTCGTCGCTTTTCGTCGTCAGCAGCTCCTTGAAGTACAGGATGGAGTTGTGCACCTCCTCGAACTCAACCCGCAGCTCCTCCGAGTCTCCTTCCTCCAAGCGCGCCTTCGTGATAAAGTGAATGTCCTTCTCCAGACAACGGATGCGTGACATCAAACTTCGGATCTCCGTCTGCAGATGCTGGATCGGTCGCTTCTGATCCTCGCTGCTATATAGCTGCAGCTGGAAGCGCATCCGGGCGAGCTGTTCCAGCGCTTCCTTGCGCTGTGGCTCCACGTACAGCAGCAAATTGTTCACGATGTCCAGTATCATCGCATACTGGAGCGAATTCGTGCACACGTCCAGATCGTGATGCATCAGCGTGAACGCATCCACCGGTTCGTCCTGATTTTCCCACGGGCTCATCGATTCCTCGACCGGCGGTGGCGGTACCTCACTGATCATGCCCGGATCGATGCTCGTATCGCCGTAACTGACGTAGAAAAATTCACACTTACATCGCGACACGATGCGTTGCAGCTGGATCGGTGGTTTCTGGCCACTGGTGTAGCTGCTCTCGCCGAGTACTCCAACCGTCTCGGACACGACGCCACCGACGCTCTGCCCACTGCCCACGAGGTGCGGCAGATCGGGCAGCTCGCTGATTACTACCGGCGCGTCACGATCCTTCTCCTGGATGTTGTCCACCGTGAGCCACATAATTTCTGCCATCTCGTGCGAGTCACCCTCGTTCGCACTAACCGTTGCGTAATACTGCATGCATTCCAACGACCCGACCCAGGTCGTCTTCGAAACTATCGTATGGTCGCGCCATACCGGTCGATGAACACGCTGCAAGATCTCCGCCTTGGCAGCGCTCAGTATCACATAGCCGGACGTTTCACAACCCTTCAGCAGCACCTGTGAGTTGACCAGCGAAATCGCCCAGTTGTAGTGTAGCACATCACCCTCCTGGTATGCCTGCAGGCCCTTCAGCTGTTGCTGGCGCGTCTGCGCCGACTGATCGTCACTGTATACCAACGGTTTGTGGTCCGCTTCCTGTATCAGCTGCTGCAACATCGCCATACTATCGCTGGACTGTTGCGCTTTTCCCTTCGCACTTAGGTGACCTCCACTGCTCGTGGTGCCCGCTACACCACCGCCACCCTGATGTAGATCTTGTCCGGTACTTCTCGATTTGAACGGTGTTCCCAGGTCCGCTCCTCCTGCTGCCGTCGATCCACCACCTCCGGCCGCACCACCTCCGGTGCCTGCACCCGCCGTACCGCCTTCCTTCCGGAAACACTTCAATGCTTCCGTTGCGAGGTTATTCTTTAGCTTCTGGCTCTTAACAAGCGAATCGAACAGTGCGAACGCAACATCTCTGTTGTCCTTGGTCCATGCACCCTTCAGATCGTATACCACGAGCTTGTGTGTTGGCGTGTCCTTTTCACGTTCGTTCCCATTAGTGGAGAGCAGTGCTTCCCGCCCGTACGAAACCCTTGCAACGCTCAGGAAATAATACCGATAGATGTCACCACTGGCATTCGAAAGACTTTCCGAACTCGTATCGGTACGTTGCTGCTGTTGCTGCTCGTTGCTGATCTGTGTTGTGCGCAGCCAAATCTCGGCATCGTTCAGCTCACAGTTCATATACATAACGGACCAGTCGGCCCGCGGCCGATGGATTAATCCATCGTCAATCGGTAACAGCGTCAGTGTGTGCTCCGAGCTAAACGTAATTCTGCCACCGCTCAGTTGAAAACCACGATTCAATGCGTGCGACATCCAGTAGAATATCTGAAACCGGTGCAAACTCATCTGAAGGTTAGCTTTGCGATAATGGCGACTCAGTTGCTTCTTTCTCGGGCGCACATTGTTAAACACTGGGCCACGACGTGTCGGGCGCGTCACACCGGAAAGGATTAGCTTTAAGCTTTCGAACCACCGCAACGTGCTGCCGTAAAGCACCAGATTCGGGATATCGTAATCCGACACGGCGTTCTGCTTGATTTCAAACGACACCCATATGTTCAGATGCTGTGAACGAAACGCGCGGAAGGAATCGTGCACTTGATTGCTGCTGTACTCGGGCAGCTTATCCGGTGCACACGGTACGACCGCATGGTGATCGTTCGGGTTCGCCAGGCACACCCAGTTCAGCTTGAACGTCAGCTTCAGGTTTGGTAGATGCAGCAACCGACAATCGTCATATCGCGAAGCCGTTCGCACATAGATATTCAGATCACCCTTGAACATTAGGCGCGCATTCGAATAGATGATGCCGCAGTTGTTCCACGTAAGCTCCATCTCCTCCGTCGTGTTGTATGGATCCAGCGAGGCATGCAGCAAAATCGTAAACTGCTTCGCAATGATCGATAATTGCCCGTGCATTAGCAAACGCATCTTATCCCAAAACGGCAACGGTGGACTTGGGTCGCGTGACGGGGCGGATATTTTCTCCATCATTAGATTACACTGCGCCATCACCGGTTCCCAGCACGGGCCGAACGCGTACGCCAGGTAGTCCAGTTCCCAGTTAAAATCGTGATAGAACTTTATCGATGTCATGCTGCGCTGGACCGTGTGCGTTCCGAACGGTTCGCCCAGTTCGATCTCCACGTCACGCTTGGCGCGCCTTGGCGGTGCCATCTCAGCGCCCGCAAGCGTCCCGAACAGATGCATCGCTTTCACATGAAACATCGGCTGTGGGTAGTCGCGCAGCATAAACTTCCACTCGCTGCACCCGATGTTGACGGCACGCACCCACAGTGTCACAAACTCGATACCCTCATCCGGCCAGGGACTTTCTGGGTCTAGCATGCGCAACCAACGTACCGCATTTTCGCCACCGTGCAGTGATGGATCTGCCATCGCCATAATCTCTAAATCGGTCATAATCCAGGCAATGAGACGAGTACGCGGTGGACCGGATTCGGAGATTTTCTTCGACCGTTGGATGTAAATTTCCGAATTTTTCTTAATCAGGTTCGCGTTTAGCTCCTCGAGCGTGCCGGGTGGTAACATCAGGCGCTCCGAACACAGTTGGGCTATCTTTTGATCAAATAGCTCCTTCCGCTTGACGCTTTCGTGGTACTCATCCAGCAGTAGCACGTAGTTGTCGCGTAGCTTTACCTCAAATGGATCGTCGCTCATCTCAAGTAAAAATTCTTTGATCTGCAATTAAACACGGCTTGTTAGCACACTTAACTAGACAGGTCCAAGGTAGGTAGAGATTTGCTTATTTAGATTTGCTAGATCTACTTATATCGCAGTGGGGAATCCGCCTTACCTGTATTATCATATCATTCGGCAATGGACTGTCGATTGTGAACGGTTTCTTCTTGTAGTTATGTACCACCTTCAACCACTTGTAGATCGACACGAACTCATTCACTATCGCTCCGTAGAAATCGTGCTCGTACGGGAAGATCACCTATTTGAGAATAAATACAGTAATTACAACGGAATGCTCATAAGTTTTGAACAAATACCTAGAAAAACTTGTTACCTTCACACCACCAATCGTTGTCGCCCATACACGGTTGGAGTCCAGCTGGAAATGATCATAGTTTTGCCGCTCCTGGCATAGCAACTCAACGCGCTCCAATGACTCCATCACCATATCCTTAATGGTGAATATGTGCTGATCGTCGATCTTGATCACAATGTTTTCGATCGACAGCATCCACTGGCCCTTCCGGTGTACGAGCGCATTTTCCCCGAACACCTGCATAGAGTGCCGTTCGCTGATCTTTATGCCAAACTCCACACTTCCCTCGGCGTACAGCTCAAGGATCATCGAACGGAAAAGTGATTTCCTTGTCGATTCACCTCGCTCCGGTTCGGAAACGGGTAAATCCAACGGTGGTTCGGGAATTGGCTTTGTTTTCAAGCTTTCCCTCAACTGACGCATCTCCTGCAGCAGCGTGACAATATGCATGTGTAGATTGGTGTTCCACATCACGATCGCGTCTTCCAGCAGCCAAACGTCTACCTTTGGTACGCCTCCGACGTCTGCGTGCTCCACCCGTACGCCCTTCACGTTAGCAAACACATTCTGCAGCTCGGCCGAACCGTACTCGCAGCCAGTTATGTGCCGGAAGTCAAGTATCTCCATTTGAAAGCTGTCGAAGCGGATAAAGTTTTTCATAGCCGTCTTGCCGACCGTCAGCTCGTTCAAGTTTGCCAACATGCAGGTTTCGTGCTGATTGAAGAAAAATCCAGAAATGTCCGTCACTCGTGCGTTGATCAGTAAATCGATCGTAGCGAATGATCCGCGACGTTCCCTGCCCGACACAAATGTATTAGAGTCGCGTGCGGATTGCTGTCTTGTGTTCGCCGCTGTAGTCGAACGGTACTGCTCCAGGCAGCGTTTCGCGTGCACCAAATAATCTGCAAGCGTTGGGCTATACTCTACCCGAAATGTGTGCACCGAAAAGTCCAGCTTGGTCGTATCACCGTAACTGCTCAGCTTGCACAAGCTCATCGCCACGTAGAATGGACTGCCGCGTATATGGCCCTTCTTCAAGCTTTGCGCATTTTCCTTGTGTGAAATGTTCGAGCTAAGTGACCACCAGACCGATTCGATAAGCAACTCAGCACTCCAGTGCCGACGATCAAGCAGCAAGTTCAACATTCTACTCTCGTACACCTTACTACGCTTTTCGGCAAACTGTTCCAGCAGCAACTTGGCATGATTGCAACATATGGAGGAAACTTGCGACGGTCCAAACCGGAACACGGTCGTCACATCCCACAGCTCGGCACATCCCTTGATGACGATGCGCTTCAGAAAATCTTCCAGCATCTTTGAACCGCCGGCAGACTTCCGACGGGTTCGGCACTGTGTCGCCAATCCAGCTAATTTCAAACTTTTCGGATTCAGCTGCCGAGTTGTGCGATCACCGGTGAAGAAGTTCTTGCTGATCCACCCGTAAATCTCACGGTGATTATAGATCAGCACAAACGATGAAAGCTTTGAGTAGATGTTCACCAAGCTGCCCTCCAACTTTGAATCCACGCTAAACTGCTGCAAAAACAGTAGCTTTTCATGCATCGTGTCGATCTCAAGCTGCTGCAACTGCATCCCTACATAGACCAGCGGCAGCTGATACTCTTCTGCGATGGTGATCGGCGGTGTGCTGAACTTGCTCGACACTACAAACTTTTGCAACGTGGCAGAGAAATCATTCGACGAGTTTTCGCGTACCGCACTGATGGTGGTGTTTTCAATCTTCACGAAAAAGTTTTTCGGTATAACTGGTGCAAATCGTTGGTACCACTCGTACAGCGAAAACTCCTCCTGCACGTATGGCTCGAACGAACGATCCGGTTCGTGTTCCTGCTCCGGAACGCCATGCTGTCGAAGAAATAGCTGATGCCGGCGCTTTTGTGCTTGCGTATCCTTGATGAATTCATACAAACCACCGTGCAGTGTCACTTTGGTTGTGGTCATTGCAAGACTGAGCTTTTCCAACGACATCGGTGCATCCACCACCAGCACACCATCCAGTGCGATGCCAAAACTTAGCTCACCGAGACACGGCTGGGGAAGATCGGATATTTTGCGCGATCGTTCCAATCGCTTCGGGGTGGATATGCAATGGCGCAGAATCTTCGCCTGGGCATCACAGAGCGATGCGGATACGAGCAACGATTTGGTACTGTGCACGAGACTGCCGTCAAGGTGCAGCTCCTTGGCAGTGGCGTGCAGCAACCAACCAGGTTCCTGAGCGCTGTTCAACAATGCTACCGAAACATTATTTATATGTACCGCCATGAATTGGGCAAACTTCAGCAACCGTGGCGGTACCTTCTTTTCCCGAAAATCGAGCGGCTTCCTTTGGGGGTTGCATTTTGCTTTTGCTTGAAATCCGGCCCAGTCACTACTGTTACCCGTTCCGGTCGGACTACCGTTACTACCCGGGGTCGTGGAATGTCCACCACCTCCACCGGGCGATTTATTGATATCCTTGTTGATGCGTACATCACGCACATTAATCGACAGCAGCTTCGAAACGTCCGAATTGACGAAGCTACTTTGGAGACTAATTTCATCAATCTGTACCGAAAATCCGCTCTTGCAAATGATGACATCACGTATCGAGCAGGGCAAACTGATGCGCCCTACATTAATTTCTATGTTGTACAACTTTTTCAGCACCACTCCAATCAATTTTGGTACTAGCCTGAAAAGAATGAAGGACAGATCCATCGTCACTCGCGTCGGTACTGGGATGGGATGGGCTTGGTCGCCAGACACACACAATACGTACCATGTTATAATCAGATAACCGAGACAACAAAATATTAATATGTACAAAAAGTTCAACATGATCTATGCACCATCGCCACCTTGAAGGGAAGGTTTTACACAATGCTCCAAAATCGGTTTTGAAATCTAAATGGTATAAATTAAGCTTTTTCTTTCCCCGCAGTCGAGAACGATTGTTTTTCTCCTATATACGCACAACAGAATTTTGACAGCTGTGATGTTTTTTTCTTCACTTTGCTCCAAATGTAAACGTCATGTGGATTAACACACACTACTCCATTTACATCACTCACACTTCCACATTCCAGCACATAACAAAAAGAGATGCGAATCAGCTGATTTCATGTTTATGCCGGCTTTTGGTTTTTTTGCACACAGGGAGGGTACCATGGTTCATGTGCACCATATTCATAACACGGACGTTTTTTTTGCTTTTCTTTCGTATTTTTAACGTTGCTGATTATCGTAGCATATTTATTTAGCAATGGTAGGACCAGTTTGCCAACATATTTCCCAGAAATGCACGTGCGATATTTGACAATTTTATCCTACGAACCCTGCACAACAATAACAAAGAGCTGTCAAACCCATGCTTGGCTTGTTGTTCATATTACTTGCTCGAGCTCAAAACAGGCTGCGAATGCTGTTTCGAGGATTTTAAAATTTACATTCTACAATGAGTAACGTTGCGGAAGTCTGTCGCCTTTGCCGGCGTGCTTTTCCCAGAGTTGCCAGAGGAAGAATTCCAATCGCAAATGAAGTGTTTCAATTAAAGCTGCAAGCGGTGTTCCCATTTGCCGTAAGTTAGCGAAAACGAATCCTCCAGTCCATTTCCAAAGCTTATTCATTAGAAATGGGTTGCTTGGTTTTCAGATTTTACCTGCCGAAAATCTTCCAGTTGATGCCTGCCGTGGATGCCGTGTGGCGGTAGAACAGTTTTACGATTACAGTGAAAAGGTACGATCGAACCAAGCTGATTTAGAAGCTGCATTGCCAACCAATGATGAAGATGGTTCGATTGAGATGGTAAAAGCGGAGCTGGCCGAAAGGTTCCATTTAGAATTGTGTAAAAGTCCCAATCAAACGACCGCAAGAACACTTTCGATCGAGACTGATTCCGTAGCATCCAACGATAATTTTCATGTTGAGCTGTTGAAAGTAGAGCCCTTAGTGGGTAGCAGCGCACAACGGGAAGAGCATGTCGAAATACAGCACTCCGAATATTTGCTTAAAACGGAATGCAACGAAAGTTTAGACGACGATTTCGACATCAATCAAGTAGATGCCCTCACAGCATCCCCGAGCGAACAGACGTGGGACGAACGGAAGGCTCAAGAACCGGTGGTCAGAAAAAAGAAACGACCCCGCGTTGAGGACGAAAAATTGTTGCGTGAACATTTTCATCTTGGATGTGAAATGTGCTCCTATATGTCAGAAACGGTTCCTGATCTCTTTCAGCACTATCGCCAGGAGCACAAAACCGCTGGTTACGTTCAGTGCTGCAACCGAAAGTTCTTTCGACGTGCGCGTCTTCTCGAACATCTCGGCGCTCATCTGGGCTCGATAGTGTGCGACATCTGTGGCAAAGTGTTCCGGAATACTTTCTCGCTCGATCTACACAAACTAGACCACGAAGCACCGGATGCGAGACAGTTCAAGTGTGACCAGTGTAGCTTTTCGTTCCATAAACTGTACCATCTGAAGCAGCATCAAAAACGGCACGAGCGGGTACGCTGCACCATTTGCGGGAAGGTTCTAGCGGGTGAGCTCGGGCTGAAAGGGCACATGCAGAAGATGCACGGTAGCGACAACAAACAAATCTGCCCAACTTGCGGGAAAGAGTTCCGTTGCAGCTTGGCGATGGAACGCCACATTAAGGCACACTTGGGCATCTTAAAGATTGAGCGAGTGCAGTGTGATCGGTGCGACAAGTGGTTCGACAATAAGCTTAACCTTCGGAATCATTTCAAGCGCGTACATGACGAAACGGGACCGATTCAGTGTGACGAGTGTCGCCACGTAAGTCCCAATCGTAGAGCACTCGTTTATCATAAAGCACGAGCACACGGACAGAAACAGTCGTACGAATGTGAATATTGTGGCAAGAAGCTCAACACAAAGCTTACGCTGAAGGAACACATGTCTATACACACGAATATACCGCTCTACTCGTGCGAGTTCTGCGGGATCACTTTCAATTCCAACGCGAACAAGTATGTCCACCGTAAGAGTAAACACCCGAAGGAATGGGAAGCGCAAAAGCAAGAGAAGCTTTTGAAAAGAATGACCCCAGCCGGTGATTCCGTTTGAATATTTCCATTTATTGGCAGCGAATTGGCGATCTTGCGATGATATTTCCGAATGGTTCAAATGTGTTGTACAGGTAGTTGTAACTTATTTCTTACAAATGGTAGTTTAAGCAATATGTTATTAATAAACAAATATCCGTTAAGACATATCTTGCGTCAGGGAGCATTATTTCCTTTCGGGCTTAAATTAAAAGCATCACTTGTCTAGCTAATTTGTTTTGACGATTCATGTAGGCTAATTAGGCAAATCTTTAGCTCACACACTTTCCGAAAGAACTATAACGCACATTCAAGTTAATTGTATGAAGCCCATGGGATTTCTTACTGAAAACGTGTAGACAATCATATCGTGGTGATCGTGGAATGCCGAATACTACGGATCGATTGACCATGGTTTGTTCATAGTTGTCGAAGTTTTTTTATATTATCGTTTAAATATGCTCCCAAGTGTCTGCTATTATGCAGAGTAGAGAAGAATTGCATTAACGCGTGTTTGAAATGATTTCAGCGATTTGGTAAATACCCAAACTCTTGACTTCCAGAGACTGTAATGTTTAACAAATCTCTTGACAAGAAACCTGATCATAAGACGTAGGTAAACGTTACTTGCAAACTAACCTCATCCTTATGTAAGATGTTCTTCGACTGGTGGAGCTATGGAGGCGATACGGGAGCTCTTAGATGTCCGCTTACAACAAACAGACTTTCTAATGTCTTGTATGCCTTGTAATCTCTGCTTGGCATGGTTCAGCTTATTCTTAAAAAAGTTTTCTAGGAATACTTCACTCACGATCATGAACTTGTTACTACCGATATCAGCAAATAGTTTCAATATGTTCTTTTTTGCTCCGAAAGCTATTTTCGGACCTGCTAAACCTTGGCCAGTCCAACTGCAAAGTGACATAAACGTCCGATCGAAAATCATATCTATCGCTTCATGCATCCGATTAGCTGGTTCGGCTGAACAGATTTTCGTTCTAAAACCCTTTTTAATTTTAGAATAAAATTCCGAATCCGTGCCAAGCCTAGAATCGAACCCGGTAAATTCTTGTTCGTTGGTTATTCTTTTAAATTCGAAACGGGATGCACTATCTTGCATTTCCGAGTTAAGATGGTTTCTCGATGGTTCAACAAGCAAAACATCCTTCACTTGTTCTATCGTTGCTAACGAAATGCCCATTTTTCGCTCGAGTCGTCCCAAGCGGGTTGAATTGTTAGCCACTTCCTTTTGAACGTTATCGATTTTGCGGTGCATTTGGGTAATTTGATTTGATAGCGATTTGAGCATATTCATAACTGCGTTCTGTAATCCATCCGAACTTGGCATTGGTGTTGTTCCGGGACACTCGTTGCTTTCGCTTGCCTGGGACACTGAACCAACATCGGCAAAAGCTCCAAACGGGTCTTCACTATCTGAGCATGTCATTTGTAAATTGGTGAGGAACGATTCTTCGGTTGCCTCGTACAGTTCGTATAGATCCTCATCTTCCGGTACACCTAAAGCAATTTATCGTGTTAATTACCACCATCGTTGATGTTGTGAAATACGCATTACACTTACATTCCATTTTTAATGTTTTGGATTGTGGTTCAGCATCATATTCCTTGTCTATCTGATCTACCAACTTTCTGGACAGTTTATAAATATTTCCTGACTTTTTGTCGCGTCTAGAAGGTAACATTTTATCACTTTTCTTGTCCTAACAACAAGCCTAACGTGCAATCTTAAGCTGACCAATTTCCTTTGCTTCTCTTCCGTAGGTACATAAACAAACAACTTCGGTGATGACAACCACCTATGCTATGTTTACACTTACCGCCATTTTCAAAGTAAATGGGTCGAGCTCTGTTTACATGTTACATCTTCAATTCAGAGCCACATTTATTCAGTTCGATTTATTGGATTCAATCGAGTCAGTTGATTTTACGTCTTTGCTTTGGAATGAGAATGTAGTCACCGATGGTTTTGATATTTCTTGCTATAAAACAGCATCTAGCAACACGAGCTAATAATACGCATGCGATCATATTTAAATCATAGTTTATAGTTCAAATAAAAAATACAGAAAAAACCTTAAACTTAATTAATGTTTTGCTTATGACATAATGAAATCCCGTTACCACTCAGATTGAGTCTATTTTTGGCGTGAGGCAACTTTTTCAAGAAAAACTTTTGAACGAAAAATCCATCTACGGGTTTAAACTTGGTACTACCGATATCTGCAAACAATTTCAATATGTTAGTTCGTGTTTTAAACGCTATCTTCGGTTCCGTTCTGCCACGACCACCCCAACAACATAAAGGCACAAATGTTCGTTCGAAAACCAAATCCAGCGCTAAATGCATCCGGTTATCTGGGTCTTGTTCTTGGATTCGCACTGTAAGCCACTTTTTAGCAGCAGAATAGTATTCTTTATCGTTGCCAAGCTTGGAATCGAACTCGGTGAACTCTGCTTCGTTGGATATTTTCTTAAAATCGAAATGGAAGTCCTGGGAATTGCTTTCCGGATTTTCCTCAAACGAAACACTTTTTGCCATACAATCGTTCGTTTCCACCAGTGTTGTTATCGTTGTGTCTACTACCTCTTCGATCTTTGACAACCGGTTCGAAATAATCCCTACCTCCGTATAAGCAAAATCGAAGGCTTCTTGCATTTTCTTAACTCGTTTCGACATCGATGTCAAAATATTTAGAACTTTCACGATTGTAGGTTCTTTTGATAACGGCTCGTTCGCTTTTCGCTTTACGGCCATTTCAGGATGCTGCTTGATGTGACTTGTCAGGGATATGGAGCCGCTGTTTGCAGAAGACTCGAGCGAATCTTCGCTATCGGAACAGGTCATCTTTAAACTGGTACTGAATGGTGCTTTGGTAGTTCCGGAGATGCCACTTTCTTGTTCATCTTCTGAATCGGCTAAACATTGAATTTCTTCATTAATATCTGCATTGATGCTACGAGCGACAGATAATAAAACCAAACTTACAAGCAGGTTTTTTGGAGATATTTCCTAGCTCAGCGTTGCATTCTTTGTCAATCTTACTTTCCAGCTTTGTGCGAAGCTTGTAAATATAGCCAGTATTTTTGTCGCGTCTCGATGGTAGCATTTTAGCGTAAAACTCGTGTAACGGGTAACGTTTAATCTTTTGCGAACGTACGCTCCAAACACCACCGCCGAAGTAAACAAATCACAAATCAAATCAACTTAATGACAGCTGCTTATGCTATGCTTACACGACACACTCGCATAATGACGAGTCCTTTTTACACGGAGGATTTTCGGTTCATCGGCCGAGAAGTACGATCGAACTCAGATCTAATATCATTATTGGTTACGGTGAACTGTTTCGTATATCTATTTCGATTGCTTACATTTATACGTAAAGTTTGTTGTTTACTTTTTATATACATACACATGTTCTTTCATTCTTTTGTGGATTTCCGTTTATGGCATATGGAAGCTCTATCACCTATCAGGTTGATTCTATTTTTGGCATGAGGCAACTTTTTCAAGAAAAACTTTTGAACGAATAACTCATTTACGGTAATATACTGATTGCTACCGATATCGGCAAACAGTTTCAATATGTTAGTGCACACACCCAAAGGTATTTTTGGTGCTGGTTTACCATTACCCGACCAACTGCATTGGGGCAAAAACGTTCGTTCGAAAATCAAATCCATCGCCTTATGCATCCTGTTGTCTGGGTCTTCAACGTTGTTGATTTGCATTTGCACCCACATTTTTGCATTACAATAATATGTTTCGTCGTTGCCAAGCTTGGAATTGAACTGCATCAGCTCATCATAATTGCTAATTGCTTCAAAATCAAACGCGGACATAGCTGATTTTCTAGCATCTCTTACCATAGATGAATCTCCTGTTATTACCACATCTTTCACTTGCTCCATCGTTGCTAAGGAAATGCCCACTTTTCTCTCGACCCGCGCCAATCGATTCGAAATGCTTGCCATCTCTTCTTGGATGCTTTCGGATTTACTATGCACATCCTTAACAAGTGTTGATACCGTAGTCAAGATGTCCAGGACTTTTGCGATCGATGGTTCTTTCGAGGGAATTGCGCTCTTTGCTGGTGTCATATCCGTTCTTTTGGGCAATTCTGGATGCTGGTTGGTGAAACTTAACTGGGCTACAGAATTATCATCGTTAGAAGCTCCTAACGAATCTTCACTGCTGGAGCAAGTCATGTTTAATTCGGCGTAGTACGTGTCATTGGTGGATGCCAAGATATCCTGTTCTCGTTCATCTTCCGAATCGGCTGCAAGAATCGATCGTTCGACTTATATTAACAACGAATGTTGCCAAAAACATCAAGTACACTTACGCTGATATTTAATTATTGGTTCTTCATCTTCAGCATCGTATTGGTGAATGATTTGGCCGCCTACCTTTTGATGCGGCTTTGTAATGTATAAAGTTTGTTTGGCGCGCTTGGAGGGTAACATTTCATCACACAACTGTAGTAGTATTGTTAACTTTCAAGCTAGAACTGCTGTTCTTTCAGAGATTTCGATTAAATCTATCCAGCACAGCCCAATTTACCTAGCGTCGTTTCGGCACGAAGTAAATAAAGTTGATGACAGCTACTTATGCTATGCTTACACTCACGTTACTCTCGCAGGAAATAGCCCTGTCTACACGGTGAATTTGTGTATCCCGTTTACCATCTTTACTAAGTGAAATACATGTCGGCTGGTGAAAACAGTGATCAGTTGGGAGAACTCTTGAACCATTTTTATTGTAGTCAGTCCATGCTTGGACTGTTGCTACGAGCAGTTTGTGGTCCATGGCATGCCTCAGAAAATTTGGAAATATCAACGCATATACATAAACCATGGAAAATGTAAACAAATGTAGCTTGTGCTTCTACTGTTTACGAGCCACTGACAGTTGATATTACTTGAAAACATTCCTGATTGTCGCCGAAAAAACCGCATCCGTACCCAGGTGAATAAAATAGTTGTGCAAAAATGTCCGAAAAGTGTCGACTTTGCCTTGGGAGCTTATCGAATGAACCACGAGTATCGATCAAAGATTCAGTTTTTTACGTGGAGCTGAAAAATGTGTTCCATTTTGATGTAAGTAGAGAGAATCGGTGCTGTGAAGTGATCCTTTTCCACGAGTCCTAGTAAAGTTTGGTTTGTTTTCCCTTTAACACAGATTACGTACGATGTGCACCTGCCGGAATATGTGTGCGTCCAATGCAGAAGCACCGTGGCATCAATTGACTCCTTCTGCCAGCAAGTTCGGAACAACCAGGCACAGCTGATGGGGCAAGTAAAGGAAAACATTCTGGAACCTGTGGAAAATGTGAAAATAGAATCCCTCTACGATGCGGCCTGCTTTGAAACGGAGGAATGCATCGCAAATAATGAGCCTGAAATCGAACAGAATACTTTGGCCGTTCAACCGAACAGTTTCATTGATTCCAATGATAAGGAAAAAAGTAATCCACCAATAAGAAAAGCTGCAAAGCGTGTGGTTGTAGAGCAGGAAAAATCCTGGCGACGAAGTCGTAGAAATGTAAAAGAAAACAACATCATAAGCAGAAAAGATGAAAACCAAGACAGCCCGAAACGAGAAGTGCAAACAAAGCAGTTAGCAAACGATCAGATGATAAAAGGTTTCTTCACCCTTGAGTGTGAGATCTGCTCTGTGCCATTGGAAAGCTTCGTAATGTTACTAGATCATTATCGCTGCGCACACGATACGAGGGGCTACGTACGCTGTTGTGGTAAGCAGTTCTTTCGTCGATACATACTGGTGGACCACATTGCAGCACATCGTGGTTCGACGCGGTGTGAAATTTGTCAAAAAACCTACAAAACCAAACGCTATCTGATGTTGCATATTGCCAAAAGCCACAGCAGCGAGGAGGAACGACCATTCAAATGCGCCAAGTGTCACATTTCTTATCCCAAGCAGTACTTGCTAAGAGCACACGAGCTGCTACACGTTCAGCAACAGTGCCATATTTGTCAGAAGGTACTCTCTAACAATCAGTCGCTTAAAGTGCACATCGGTCAAATGCACAGCGATGATGGTAATCACATTTGCGACACGTGTGGCAAAGTGTTTCGCACAAAACCGGCCATGGAACGGCACATCAATGAGCACCAAGGGTTGGATGTAGTTGAGCGACTGCAGTGCGAGTACTGCAAGAAGTGGTTCAGCGGAAAGTACAATCTGAACAAGCACATTCGCTTTCTGCACATGCAAGATGGCCAACTGTTCCCGTGCGACGTCTGCCAACACGTTAGTCCAAATAGTCGAGCACTCGCGAATCACAAGCAGCGGATACACGTGGAGGAAAGATTTGAATGCGAGTATTGCGGGAAGCGGTTTAAACGAAGGCCAAATTTGCGCGAACACATTGCAACACATACGAACGTTCCGTTGTATTCGTGCGAAATCTGTGAGAACCGTACGTTCAACTCGAAGGCGAATTATTTTACGCACCGAAAAAACAAACACCCGCAGGAATGGGAAGCACGTGCACGTTTGCGGGCCGAACGATTAATGAACAATACTCCAAGTCATTAACATGCTTTAGTTTAGTAATAATTAAGCGACGAAAATCCTTTCTTACTTTTAAATTAAATAAACTGTAAGAATTAAGCCTAAAAACATATGTATGTTTTAGTGTTCTTTTGGTCATGATGATATATATTGTTAAGAGTTGTATATTTTTTTAATTTGCTAGTTTTTACACCAAAACCGTTTTTAATTATTTTTGCAGTTTCAATAAACATTATTGAAATGGTTCCCCATTCGCATGACTAGTGCTAGTGACATAATTTGTCTGGCACTGTATACACTTTGACAGCACGCTCGGTCAAGCGGCCTTATGAATCCATTGTGTACGAGCGAAGCAACAAACGAAAACAACACATCAGTTCGAAATGTTCAAGATAGAGCCTGGAAAATCGTCCGACATCGATACAATCAATGAAAAGTGCCGTCTGTGCTTGAAATGTTTCGATTCCGCTAGCACAACACCGATCACAGATGAGGATTTTGGCGCAAAGCTAGAAAATGTATTCAAGTTTCCGGTGCGTTCAGTGTCGCGTCTGATTGTTTTGTTTGGGTCCGTCAGCCCAGCGTCTTTGATAGCAGCTTTCTTTCTTTGCAGATACTACCGGGAGATATGCTGCCGGAGCAGGCTTGTCACGAATGCCTGACGATTGTGTCGGATTTCCACACCTACAGCCAACGGGTGCAGTTGAATCAAGAGCAATTAAGGCTGCGATACAAGGAGCAAAAATTCCATCCATTTGAGGAGGTGAAAATTGAAGCGCCTGAAGAAGAGGACTTCTACGATGTAGAAATTGAAGAAGCGCAGGACGAGCAAGATTCGCACGAACAGGAAGTGAACATAATCGTTACGCGCAAACCTGTCCAGCGAAGGCAGCTCGAGGGCGCTGTCGAGGACGTTAGTGACGCATTCGAGGAAGACATTGACGAAGAGGACGATGATGAGGATTTCGTACCTAAAGTTGATCCCAAGGATGGTACCTTGAAAGTTCCAGAGAGACGTCGCCGTCAGACGGTGAAACATAAACAATCGCTGAAGAAAAAGGAACGGATTTTCAAAACAGAAAAACAGTCAGAAAAGCTGGAACCGGAAGAGCTTGCGAAACAGATCGAGAACGATAAGCGGATACAGGAGTTTTTCAAATTTCAGTGCGAAATCTGCTCGCTGCCGATGGAGAACTTTTCCTATCTGCAGGTGCACTATAGACGCGAGCACGGCACAAAGGGCTACATACGCTGTTGTGAGAAATTGTTTTATCGCCGTTTTCAACTGCTGGACCATATCGCTGCACACCAGGGCACGATCAAGTGCGAGGTGTGTCAGAAGAGCTACAAAAGCAGCCGCTACCTGGCACTGCACATGATGAAAAGCCATAGCCGTGAGGAGGATCGGCCGTACAAGTGCGGCAAGTGTCATCAGTCGTTCCATAAAGAGCACCTACTGAAGGCACACCAGGCAAACCACCTGTCAGAAAAGTGTCCGATCTGTGACAAAGTCGTATCGTCCAAGTATGCGCTGAAGACGCACGTCGCACATATGCACGGTAGCGATAGCAACCAAATATGTGACGTGTGCGGTAAGGAGTTCCGCACAAAGCAGGCCATGGAGCGACACATCAACGAACACATGGGCGTGGATGTGGTGCAGAAGGTGCAGTGTCACGTGTGTCAACGGTGGTTCCACGGAAAGTACAATCTGCGCAAGCACATTCGATTTATGCATCTTGAGGGTGGCCAAGTGTTCCGCTGCGATCTGTGTCCGCATGAAAGTCCGAACAGCCGCGCATTACTGGATCACAAGAAGCGAGTTCACGTGGTGGAACGTTTCGAATGCGAGCTTTGCGGCAAGCGGTTCAAGCGAAAACTGTATCTGCGAGAACATATAGCTTCACATACTGGGCAGCCGTTGTACGAGTGCGGTATTTGTGATGCCAAGTTTAACTCAAACGCCAATTGTTACAACCATCGAAAGATCAAACATCCCGAAGAATATCAGGCACGTAGGCAGGCATTTTTAGAGGCACAGCGTAAGGCTCCCGATAGTGAACTGAAGAAGGAGGATGTCTGTTAGGGAATGCAGGCTATTGTCCAGGTAGAGGATGTACAGTCGTATAGAGAGGTAGAGGATGTACAGGATGTCATTCGCTTGCCTGTTGCCTATAAGTGGCTTGGCTTTATCGATAGTTAGTTCTGAATCGCGTGCTAACGACTATATTCTGGGACCGATCCATGATTACATATAATAAACATCACTTATTTAATGTATATGTTCTAGACAATATTTTCATTCGATTTATGCGTAGTTTCTGGAAAAGTTCCCCCCAGTGTGGATAAACAAGTATATTAAAAATTCTTGATATGTTGTTTTGGGAGAGAATGGAAAATATGCCAATATTGTTATGCAAAAACTCATAAAATAGTATGTGTAAAAACTAGTGAAATGTGTTTGACATACCTGAAATGTTGTAAATTTGTCCAACGCATTTGCCTACTGAATATCGTGTGCAGCCAAACATTTGTCAAGCACTGTTTGTATTGTTGATGTGTGTTGAGCGTTTGACAGCTGCATCTATAAACTGGTGGTTTTGTTTGGGTGCAACTGCATCGAACCAAGTGGAGCCGTGGATTTTCCTTCTCAAAATGAATGAAAAGTGTCGCTTGTGTCTCGAAGAAATAGATTGTGCACAAGTCATAGCGATATCGGACGAATCTTTTCGGCGGAAACTGAAACATGTGTTCCTATTTGCGGTAACTGCCATCAATTTTGTAAACCGCGTGATGAGTTTGATGATGGATATATGGTTCTATGGGTTCTTTTACAGATACCTCCAGCAGACGAACTTCCGGAGCAGGTATGTCTGCAGTGCGAAACAACCGTTACGGAGTTTTACATGTACAGCCAGCAGGTACAAGCAAATCAGCAACAGCTCAGATCATTGCCGAGCCCCAAAAAAGCGTCCAAACATGAGCAGAATATAAAATTGGAACCAGAGTTTAAGATTGAAATTCTCCAAGGGGAACCTTCGGAAGAACCGCTCCTAGGTATCGAGTGTGTTGATGTAAAGGAAGAATTTAGTGGAAGCGTTACTGCCGAATCGGAACCGGACTCGGAATGCACTTCCGATGAAGATGCCATTACAGTCACCAGAAGCGGCAGTCGTCGTAGAACGAACGATGGTAGCAGAAAAACCAATCACAGGGTGGAAACTAGGCGCAGATCCGACGGAAACCATCAGGCTCGATTGCAGGAAAAGGATGAAAAGATAAAGGAGTTTTATACGCTCGAATGTGAAATATGTTCCATCCTGTTGGACAATTTTGTACAACTTCAGGATCATTACCAGCTGGTGCACGAAACCCGCGGGTATATACGCTGCTGTAACAAGCAGTTTTACCATCGCTACACGCTGCTAGATCACATCGCCGTACACCGGGGCACGATACGCTGTGAGTTGTGCAATAGAAGCTACAAAACGAAGCGTTATTTGGGTTTGCACATGGCTAAAAGCCACGGCACCGAGGAAGAGCGACCCTTCAAGTGCAATAAGTGTGGTTTGTCCTACCCTAAACAGTATTTATTACGATCGCATCAGCTAATGCATGTGCAGGCGGAATGCAGCATTTGCAAGAAGGTCTTGTCCAGCAATTACGCACTGAAGGTGCACATCACCCAGATGCACAACGACGACAGTAACCATATCTGTGCGACCTGCGGTAAGATGTTCCGCACGAAGGCAGCCATGGATAGACACATCAAGGAACATCTGGGACTGGAGCCGATCGAGCGGATGCAGTGTTCGTACTGCCAGAAGTGGTTCAATGGGAAGTACAATCTAAACAAGCACGTACGCTTCCTGCACAATGAACAGGGTCAAGTGTTCCGGTGCGACATATGCCCACACGAAAGTCCGAATAGTCGGGCGCTAGCGTACCACAAGCAGCGGGTGCACGTGCAGGAGAAGCACGAGTGTGAACACTGTGGCAAGCGCTTTAAGCGGAAGCTTTATTTGCGCGAGCATATTGCATCGCACACAAACGTTCCACTGTACACGTGCGAGTACTGTGGCATGAAGTTTAACTCGCACGCAAATCACTTTACGCACCGTAAGAACAAACATCCGGAAGAGTGGGAAGCGCACAAGCGTATGAGATTGTTGAAGAAGATGAGTAAAAATTGATCGGAATAAATTGTACGCATAAGGTCGGATGGGAAGGGTGCATAGCTAATAAGAAAATAGATTTTAGTTGACCCACTAGATTTAAAAGAATATACCTTCACAGGAAGACACTTCATTCGGTCTAAGGTACATAGAAGTGATATGCGAATGCGAACGCTTTTTAGCCATAAATGTAATAAATTTGGATTTTAACCTTATCGATGAAGATTAGTAGGTTTTTACCCATTCATATCATCACGACGACACCACGTTTGACGCCAGTTTACCAACGGACCTTTACTTAACTTCGACCACACGCTGGGAAATTTTAATACAATACAACGTAGACTTCATCTGGATTTGACTCACATTTTCACGAAAGAATAACTAGTGTTTTAATTTGAGCATAATCCAATGTAAACTTCAAATTACAAGACGAAGCGAATCCCGCTAATGCAGGATCAAATATTTCAACTTCAAGGGTTAATGCATTTTTGTTTGAAATATTTCAACATTAACACAAACGTCAGAAAAAGAAGCGGCACGAATAAACAACAACACAACGGTCCAGGTAAACAACAGGGCTTTTACATCGAAAATCTGCTGCCGGGGATCAAGATGCGTGAAAAATGTCGACTGTGTTTGGGCAGCATAGGTTACCGAAAAGGTTGCTCCATAGCGGATGAAACATTCAGTCCCATCTTGTGTAGTGTTTTCTCATTTACGGTATGTATTTGCCAATTCCTTGCACCTACCAACGGTTTACAGAATGTACTTGTATCATTTGAAGATTCTACAAAACGAACCCAACTTACCGACCACAGCTTGTGCACGATGTGTGGGGATGGTACGCGATTTCCACGATTACAGCGCATCGGTGCAAAGCAATCAAGAAACCCTATTGCGCGAGTATGCAAATCAGGTGGAAAACGTTGCGGAAGGCATGGTATATGAAAACGAGTCGGGACCGTCACGGATTGAATCCCATCCCATCGCGGAGTACAGTGAAGAAATCGACGAAGAAAATGATCACGCAACGGAAATTATCAGTGAGGAGCACCTGATAGAAGATGTTGAAATAATTGCAAATGATGGGGAAGATTCGTCGTTAGATGAGAGCTTGAAAAGTGCTGTACTGAAGGTCGATTTGCTAGGTGAACAAAACGAAACGCTCAATGCCCAAAGCAAATGCAGCAAGGATGAATCAAAGGCAAAACCCATTTTGCATGAAAATGATCGTATAATTCAGGAGTTCTTCACGATGCGCTGTGAACTGTGTCCGGCTAGGACCGAGCAACATTTCGATCGATTTCATGCGCTACAGCTGCACTACCGTAGGGAACACCAATGCCGTGGGTATCTGCGCTGCTGTGGCAAACAATTCTTTCGCCGGTTTCTCGTGATGGAACACATTGCATCGCACCGTGGAATGATTCGCTGCAAACTGTGCAACAAAACATTTACGAGCAAAAGCTACCTGCTGCGACACACGACCGAACAGCATATGGTCGCACAGAAAAGTAAACCGTATGCCTGCGAGCACTGTGATCGTACCTTTCATACGAAATCGCAACGCGACGTGCACCGTACCGTACACGACACAACCAAGTGTGAGGTGTGTGGAAAATCGGTCCGGACCGCATACCTTAAGAAGCATATCGCCCAAATACACGACGCTCCACGCAAGTGGTTCATGTGCGACCTGTGTGGGAAGAATTTTTGCGGCAGCTTGGCGCTGGATCGGCACCTTAAGCAGCACCAGGGCATTGAAGCGATCGAGACGTTAGAGTGTGTGCACTGTGGCAAGCTGCTGAGTGGGAAGTACAACATGCAAAAGCACGTTCAGCGTATGCATCTGGAGGTGGGCAACGTGTATCGGTGCGACGTATGTGAACACGAGAGCCCCAACAGTATGGCGCTGGAGAACCACAAGAAGCGGGTCCACTCGGGTGAGCAGCATGAGTGCGACCAGTGTGGTAGGCAGTTTAAGCGCAAAATTTATCTGACCGAACACATAGCGGCACTGCACACGCGGATACCCTTGTACACGTGTGAGTTCTGTGAGGCAACATTCAACTCGAAGGCCAACTACTATAGCCATCGAAAGGCGCGACATGCGGAAGAGTTGAAATCGCTGCAGGAAGAGAAAAGAGCGAAGGTACTGAAAAGCGTATAAAGGTTCGCACTTTAAGCAGTACGTGAGATAACTTATAGGTCGTTACATTGATGGTTTAATAGTATGATGCATCGTTTGGTGTAGGAATCATTTTTATTTATTGAAATGTGTTCATTACAATTCAGGACTTTGTGTACTGTTAATCAGTGCAAAAAATTCTTCACTATTCCCTTTCGTTTTCAGATGAAAATATAAACTTCACGCTGTTGTGATTACAGTAATTCGCGACAGGACTTTGAATTATTTTTGTAAAATAAAATGCTAAGCTTGATCTTATGCAAATGGATAGAATAGGATGTTCGAACACGTTGAGGGTGTTTCTATGTCAGCATAAATGCAGTCCTTCTCCTTTAACTACTTCCTTTACACGAAAATTCTTCTTCTCGTTCGTTTCTAGTTGCTACAGATCGACTGTAACGGATGTGCAGATTGAACCAATCTGCTCAAGATGGCTTGGATTTATGGTTTTGTTTGACTTAATTTTCCCCGTAGCTGGATAGTTACTCCTACGTCCGGGAGTAGATACTGGCCCTCTTCGTGCGAAGACCGGCAACGTAACCACCCCAAATGTTACGTATTAAACCATCTCTACGATAACCTTTTGCTCGTGATCTTCCTGGCCTTGTAGATGCTGCTGCAGTTGTTCTTGTTGCTGCTGTAACTGTTGCTTCCGGCGTGCTTCCCATTCAACCGGATGCTTATTCTTCCGATGTGAATACTTGTTAGCGTTCGAATTGAACGTAGCACCACACACCTCGCACGAGTAAAGCGGTTTACGGGTGTGTAATGCGGCCACGTGCTCCTTCAGGTATAGCTGCCGTTTGAACAATTTTCCACACTCTTCACACTTAAAGCGCTCTTCCACGTGAACACGCTGTTTGTGGCTCGCAAGTGCCCGGCTATTTGGACATCGCTGTGCACATATATCGCACTGGAACGTCTGACCCGCCTCCATGTGTACCAGCTTGACATGCATCTTGAGTGCTCGTTTGCTGTTAAGCCATTTCAGGCACACCTCACATTGCACCTGCTCCGTTACTTCCAGGCCCTTGTGTAGTTTAACGTGACGCTCGAATGCTTGCCGGCTACGGAACTCTCGTCCGCAGCTGTCGCAAATATGATTTTCCCGCTTGGCGTGCATGTTTATCATGTGCGTACGGAGAGACAGCGCGCTGGCCAACTCCTTTCCACAGATCGTACAGTTAACCCGCACGTGCGACACAATGTGCGCCTTCAGGTGGCATTCCATCGCGTACGACTGGTGGCATTGGGTACACTTGTACGGTCGGTCTTCCGCTTGACCGTGCTTCCGGCTCTTGTGCACCAGCAGGTAGCTGCGACTGCTGAAACTTTTGTTGCAAATGTCGCACCGAACCATGCTCGCACCAACGTGGTAGGACACGTGTTCCAGCAACCGGTAGCGACTGTGAAATGTACGTCCACAGCACTTGATGTAGCCCTGCACACCGTGCTGCTTGAAGTAGTGGTTCTTCAGTGCCGTAAAGGATTCCAGCTTGTCCTCGCAAAGTTCACACTTCATGTCATAGAATTCCTGCAAGCGCTTGTTGGTTTCTTCCGTCGGCTGGCACCTTCGCGTCGTGGAATTTTTCTTCTGGGTGGTTCCTGTTATCGCATCATTCTTTCGCGGACGACCTCTACGTTTCTGAGCCAATCGTGTGGATTTCATCCTGCCCGTCCGCACACTTTTCAATCGTTTGTTCTCTTCATATTCACTGTCATCCGATTTGTTGTCCGCACTGCTCGGAAGTTCGTCATCCTCGTACCTTCCCGTATCATCCCCGTACTTATCCTCCTCGAGCTCGCTATCGAGACTGTGATCATCGTCGCTCTTGGTATGCTGTTCCGTTTTATAGATATCTTTTGACTGTGTTTGTTTATCGTGTTCCCCATCCTCAAAGGGCAGCTCGAAAACATCATAATCCACGCCCTGGGATGGTTCCTCCTTGATTTCCACGAAACACTTTTGTTGCTGTGTGGCCCACAACTCATCCTGGTTGTTTTTAACCAGTTCATGGTAGGAGTGGAAATCAATTACTTTTTCCTCGCACTGTAAGCATACTGCCGAGGGAAATGTTTCGATTGAGGTGATCTAAAATACAGTAATGGAAATTGCACATCATTCGATTGAATTGGTAAATTTTCGACTAACAACTAAAAATGCCACATACCGGAAAGCTGAAGAGCGTTTTAAGTTTCACACTAAATTGATCCTCTTCAATCGAGGCCTTTGTTTTCTGATCCGCTAGCTGAATCAAACATAATCGACACTTTTCGTCCATTGCCTACTTTTCACGAGCTGCTAGGCGTTTGTTTTGTGATAAAATGTCAACAAATCAATAATGCAGGGTTTGGTGGGTTTTTTTTTGTATAAAACCCACCCCCAATCTCGCTATCGCAAAAGATGAATTTGTAGGAAACTCAAATGATATCACGTGCATTTAGATTGCACTATATAAAGTTGCAGTTGCAATTTTCAGTCGGATAAAACCTTGATTTTAAAATTATTTTTAAAAATCGCTGAGGAGTTTGTAAAACCTTCCGAAAACCCCTGTTTACTTTTGACAGCGGTGCATCCCATTTAGGCCATGGCGATGCTGTCCTTTCACACACACACTACTACAGTTGTTTGTATTGCATATGCATTTTTGATTTGGTGAAGATGCAATGAGTCGAATACTTTTGTTCAGTTTGGTTTATTTTAACGTGCTATTATAGCCTACGGTACATCCCCGAGAAGCACCTCCTTGTTACCCTACGGCCAAGATTTCTTTGCCTCGTGGCCACGGTATTTCTGTTTGTACTTCAGACCGGTCACAATTGTCGAGCTTTTGGGGAAGGCCGATTTTCCACCGAACATAGTGTCCATTTCCGGATGGAAGCGTATATACTCTTGCTGAATGTGCAAATTTTCCGGCAATTCTACGGAGCTTATTGCATCTAGCGGAAGCCTCGTGTCGATCGGTGTTTGATAGAATACGATTGCATCACCTAAAAGACATAACATTTTAATAACGCGCGGTGCGCGATGAACAAATTATTCGTGTTATTCTACGTTGTACGTTGCGTGAACAGTCTTACCGACAGTTTCCAATTCGTGCAGCATCGAGTTAGGTACCCAGTGTCCGAAAGCTTTCCCACAGGCAGACAGGATGGCAAATTTTTGCTCCATCCCACGGAACGTTTGTTTCACGTCGTTCAGCCCATTTTCTTTAGCAATCTTTAGCACCTGTTCGCTGACATTTTCTGGTGGCGTGTAGGGTTTTATTGCTCGTAAATAACTGTAAATGGATGACGTATGATTAATCATCACATACTTCTAACTTATACAACAGAATTTACCCTCTTGTGGAAAGCGATTGTGCCGCGGATTCAAATCGTTTGCCTTCATACAGCACACTCTGTTCCTCTACTTCTGCTCGCATTGCTGCCGCTTTAGCCTGATTCGCATCTCGATTGGTAATTTCTGGCTTTTTGAGGCGCTTCACGCGGTTCGAACTGCCACAACGAATGTTTGTAAGATTCTGCAAGAAGTGGCATATAGGGAATCAATTTCTATGGAAAATATGTCGCATGTAAACATCATTCGCTTGGAAGACGACACCCGGTATGGGCGTCACGTAACACTCAAGATAGTCACGCTCTTTCGCAACGGTATCAGTCTAGAAGTTAGTTAGAAGTTAGAAGAGATTTTGCTTACCACTGATGTTTTCGATAGGAAAGCCACAACATTTCTTCCTACTATCGTAGAACGTATAATTCCAGCCATGTGTGTGCCGTATTTCGTGCTATTTGTTGTACAATGGTGTTTTTCTGTTGTTAATGTTGACAGTACAGATTTGTCGATGATCGGTTGTCAAACCTATGCCGGCAGTCAAAAGACAATTGTCAAATCAGCTGATCATAACAATAACAAACATTTTAGATTAGCGCAATTTAGATCGTTTTAAGCGAACTTTGGTTAAAATCGTTGAGAAAAGCTTGCTGAATATCCTGTGAAAATAGTGTAAAACTTGTTAAAATTGGCTTCAGCACGAGGTATGTGTGAGATGAACATAACATAATAGATTTACAGAGTAATCTTCAAACTAAGTACATTTGCTAACCAATTATTGTATTCTTTTCTAGAATCCAATTGAGTCATTCTGACAAAAAGATTGTAAACTGAAAAACCCAACTTGTGAAAGGCGAAAGGAATCGGTTTCGGTAAGTATAGCAGGCAGCGTAATACATAATGCACAAAGATGCAGAAACAAATACGTGATTAAAATTTTACTTTCCTTACTCATAATTTTAGCAAAGAAATGATTTCTGTTGTTGTTCTTGATTATGCATGATTGATATGTTTTTATTAAATGGAATGAAACTTAATGTAAGCTGAACAGTTTAGGCACTCAATGAAATACAAATGTTGGTAATGAAATAACATTTGTACGATTGCTTAAAGCACATTTTGAAAGATATTCCAAATATCTATGGCATGTTACTCAATGGTTATCCTTGTGCAGCCTCATCGGTCGTCACACATTCCAAGGTGACATGCAAGTAGAGGTCCCATTTTGGCACGTTTGCCACCGGGATGATCAGCTTGCCGATTGATGAGCTGCCACCGATCGGACGATGGGTTCGATCGGTGCGTTGATCACAGTTGCCCAATTTCAACCGCGTGAATGTCAGACGGCTATTTGAATGTGAATATAATGTCCGGTTTGCGTGGACAAGGATGCGAAGCGTTTTTACTTCGCTCTTCCCGATGAGATCGTTTCGAGAGTTTTAGTCCCACGAAAGCATTGATTAATATAGTTTACACCTTAAACGTGTATCATACATAACAATGCGAAACAAAACAACAGCTGTAACAACATTACACATCTTCCAATGTTTCATTTAGTTTGTCCACCATGAATCATTCAACTGCGGGTGTTTGTGGAGGTGTTGCAAGCCGGCCACTAATTGCCATATTTATTGAAACGATTTCGTCCAATGAAATTCAATGCATCGTCCAAGCAGTGCCGATAACAAAAAACGATACGGAATCACAGCGATAAACGGCTAACAGCAGCGTGGCGTGACCATTAGGTTTGAGTATCCGGTGGTACCATTTTCTTGTCCACACACGCACTCTGCAATCGCAATCTATCATCGTGCAGAAGACGTACGATGGCCTTCGGTTACCGCGCGCATCTTGATCCTCTAAAAAAACGCATACACACACACACACACACACACACACACTCCGATACTTTTTCTCGCTTGGGGCAGGTTGGAGACGGAAAAATGCCATCACCGTTGTGCGTTGCCGCTTTCCATCCCAAACCAACACCGGCTGTATAAGGTGGCATTGTGGGGTTTGTGGCAGGTGTTTGTCGTTTGGAGCAGGTTTGCTAATCATCAACCTTTGCACGTGTGGTTGTGGTGCCACCCGAAGGAGCAGTTTAACACCATTAGTTGAGGCTTCTCCGCCACTTCACGAGCAGCTCGTGGTCGGAAACTGGTCGTACAAACCGATATTTGTTTTCCTTGAGCCAAATCAACTCTTACCCACCGTACCAAATGCAGTTGCGGCAGGGGGAACATGCGTGCGAAGTTCGTGCAGGGTAGCGTATTGGGTGGGGAGATTGGCCGTTTTCGTTCATCGGTGGTTCGAATGTATTGTTTGCTTCGAATGTGGGATTTTGGGGCCCGCTTTAATGCCGCGTGCGTGTCGCCCATTGAGTGATGTACGTAAATGTTACATCCGAACCTGGCATGCTAGCCGTACGACGACTTGCCTGTCCCTGATGATGATCTCGTCACTGGTGTGTTGGGATGGTAGCCAACAAGAGCATACTATTAAACGTTGATTGAATGATCATGAGCAAATGTAACGAATGAGTTATGTTCTATGATTTTTTTTTTTTGAGTATTATGGGCACGTTTTAAAGAGACTCGTGTTTTAAGAGCCAAAATGAGACTCAGATCCATTAGTTAAAGTTGTTTTATAAATTATGAGAATTTTAATTATTGTTTTACAAACTTTTTCATATTAGTAAAATATTGTGACTGTTAAAATATGTATTCAATATATTCCTATAATATTTCCAAAGTATGTTTTACATTTTAGTGAACATTAGATATATTTTGACAAGTTTTCTTCTTATAAATATTATAAATTAGTTTTTTTTTACGATATTTTGCTGTAAGATTTAATTTTTGTTGTTATTACCAGCTATGGCAAACATGATTAATTATAATAAAAAAATTAAAAAAACTTTATTCCAATAACAAAGTGTTTGCAAAAACACAAACAAACAAACAAAATCGACCATTCCAGGTCGTTCTACTCCGCACCGTCCCAAGGTGGTACGGTACTGCATGTGCGTGCAAGACAAGACTTTCGAACGCATCGCCACCGGTCTTCTTGGACAGCCGTCTTCGAAACGGCGACGCATAGCATGGTAGTGGGACAGTTGGGAGGGAGGCTAATTTTAAAACCAATTCCAGCAATCCGCACCAGTTTCCCTCTCCTGGCGCGAAGGAAGCCAATCTGGCCGGTTTTGTGTTGGTATGGCTATCGGTCGTGTACGCGCACACACCACCATGCTGCGATTGAGGGGGGTTTATGCCACCATACCAGCCAGCCAAAGCCGTGGTCGCTTTGGCGTTTCATAACCACGACGGTCGACGACGGTCGACGACGACGAGCACGTTTCGGGTTTTGCGTTCGCGGTACCTTGCCGTACGAATTTCGCCGTTCGTCGCTTGACGGGGCGTTCAGTTTTCCAGCAGCGCTCGATGTGTGAGCACAGGCCCGTGAGACTTGCTTTCGCGATCGGTGCACCCCATCCCGTCTTTCGCTAGTGTTTCCCTACCGTGAGTGTGAGTGTGGATCGTTTGGTGTGCCTGGTGTCTGTGTGTGCATGTGTGTTAGTGTCACTGTTTGTGCGTTTTTGTGTTATCGTTGTTTTCACTTAGATTTAACATTTCATTTGTGTTTTTAAAGCAATCGAATGGGAATTTGGAGGATTATTATTCGCTTTTGTTATTGTTTTTTTGAGCATTTCAATCGGCTCCTTCATTGGCGCTCCTAGTGCTTCCCGGTAAACAATGCAACAGGAAAACAGTTTATTAATGATGGTGAAACAAAACAAAAAATCTTGATGCGGGAACGCACTCGGCGATCGATCGACCGATCATGCGAGCTTGGGCGGTGATCATAAATTTAGTGTGCGGTCATATGTGCGCCAGTTGCGAGTGATCAGCGCGTTTATTGTTCCTATTTCGTGGCAAAGAAAATACAACCATCCATCCAAATATTACCCTTTCCCATCGACTCTTGCACGTTTATATATATGTGAGTGTGTGTGTGTGAGTGGGTTTTTGTTAATATTGTTGTTGCTGATCTGCTTCGTTTTGATCATGCTGAGGTTTCCAACCGGCGGTGGTAACACTTTTCCTTCCGGTTCACGAAATTTCCGGGGTGAATAATCTGGCGCTTCCGATGCCGTGAATTGTTCGGCATTGTGTATGTGTGTGCGCGTGTTTGTGTGTGTGTGTGTGTATTTGTTGTGTGACAGAGTGGTATAGGAGTGTATTTTCTCGCTTCCTATAAAGATCGCGTCTATCGATCGTGATTGACAGTGAATTCGAACCAGCGTTTGTTTGTGCTTTTGTTTTACGATTACAAAAAGAAAAATCGCAACAACAACAACAAAAACTGCAACAGTCTGCCACTTAACTGTGCACGCAGCACCATTTGAATGTTTTGCTGCTCGATCGAGTAAATTGCATGCTGACACAACAAGAGGTAAACTAAACGTTTCACTAATAATTATCTACGGTTATGTTCATTTGCTTCAATGGATGCGTTTCTCTCGAAAAGTAACTCCTTTCAGTTGGACACGATCATTTCGCATGTAGTTCGCTTCAATGTTACAAAGCGTCAATGGAGGGATAACGATTGGAAACATATTGCAAAAGAGGAATAATAAAAACGCATCCATCAAACACTATACACAACGCAATAAGGGGAAAATTGTCGAGCCTGTCGAGCCTGTCGAACCGAACCCCCTGATGATGTTGGATTTCATTGTGCATCTGCTGAAGGTTTCAACCGATCGAGTGTCATCGCTGTACTATCCCGCTGTTAGACAATTTCCTTCCTCGATTTGCATTTTCAATTCGCCCCTGGGGGTTGAAACACCGGGCGAAATTGTCTCTCATTTTGGGGATTTCCTTTCAAGCACTGGCACGATTGGGAAACTTCGCTGGTTATCGCCAAAATGTGTACGTAAACAGTGATATTAAACAAAACAAGACTGGTGCCGTGACCAGGATATTGTTAATCAGTAAATTTAAATGCATTTAGAGTTAACATAATTATTTGTTAAACTACACTTTCATAGCAAAAACATTCGGCATTTATAGACATCTTTGTCAGTATTTAAAACTTCGGCTTTTGTTTTGTCCGTCTTTGATTGCCATTAAGAAACGATTGCTAATCGTCGATCGTTGCGAAACATTGGGATCTTTAGGTAAAATCTACCTGTACCATTACCGTAACATTTCCGTACATTTTTCCTCCATTTGTTTTTCAGCATTGAACAAACACAAACACAAAAACAAAATATCAATTGTTGGCAAAACAGAAAAAATTTGAATCACAAATGAAGGTAAATTCAAATCGCTTCGTACTCCCAAGAGCAACCGAAACAGCGTTCGCGTACGAAGCGGCGCAACAACGCAATGTACAATTGAGATAAAAACAATCAAGATAGGTTCTTCCGATGCTTGGCAAGCATAACATGTGTGTGCTCTTTTGTTTTGCTTTATTAACCGATTCAAGTTTGGAACCAGTTTTGTACGGCACATTCTTACGGTGTGTTGCCGGATAGCTGGAGTGTGTGACTGTGATGGTTCTAAAATGGGATGCTATCACTTTGCATTTACTGATTCATCTTCCGTTGCGTGATCGCTAGCACTAGCGGTAGATCCACGGTGGAGCGATATTTGAAATTCTAATGAATATTGCCATCTATCTGCGAATGGAATCGTGGACATAAAACCAACAAAGAGCAGATGAACTGTTCGGGACAAAAGCCAAGTGCCAACATATCGGCACAATGGCTCCATTAGACGCGATACATTTATGGTCATGGTCTTCGAATCTTTTTTTTGTTTCCCCCCAATATGCTCTAGAACGGTTGGTTTTTAATGATGATCGTGACAATAAAGCGACCGAACCAGTTCTTGCTCACACGGGGTGGGAAAAAGAAACCGATGTCGAAAGTGAAGTGATATCTATCTGCTTTTATTAATTATGCAAACGGATTAGTTCACCATTTGCTGTCTTCCATCAGATCTGCATCATCGGCTAGACCGATCTATGGACCGGCTGGTTCAAGGTGAGCAGATTAGAACGATAGCCCCGATAGCTCTGGTAGGCCATTTTGCCATCCGCCTGTTAATGTTAATCTGTGGTGATTTATTTTACGCCACAAACCTTCAGTCCACCGGTCTGTTTGGTCGTATTATCAAACGATGATGACACGACACGATGAAGACGGGTATGAAAAATCCCGCCAAACATTAGGCGTCCTTGGTGGCACGATTGCGCGGTGCTTGACATTTGGCGTTCGATTCGGTGGTGGTAAGGTGATTTCATCAACTTGACCACTGTTTGGGGTTCACCCTTTCACCTTTTCCAGGATAGGGGAAACAGAAGGGGGCTGGGTTAAGAGGTGGTGTGTTTTTACCATCAACTTTGCCCCGGTTCGGACATTCTAATGAATGTCATCCGATGAACCGGCGATCAAGGAGACGCTCGAATCGCTTCATTAACACACGGATAAATGTCGTCCAATTATGCCATCACATTAGTGCATCGTGCATGCGTGCCATATGCCCGGAGATGTTTGGTATTTAATGATTCAATTTGACCAAAAATTCCCTCACCCGCTTCATTCCATAAGGAGTCCCAAACGTTGGAGGAGTTGCAAAATTAATGGCATGTTTAGCATAATTTATTTGCAGTCCGCAATACTCGTAAAAGACTTCCCTAGACATTACTTTACATAATGGATATGGTATTTAGTATGTTTTGTAAAAAATCGTTAGAAAATATTATATCATGATATTCTGTGGCTTTTGTAGCATGCATTCTTTTATGTCAAATGAATATCCGTTTGCAAGCATCAACTTGCAGCAAAGCATGACACATCTTTCACAATTTTCACCTCGTTTTCGGTATCCTTTTTTTTGTAATTTTCGTAAACTTCTCAACCAGTAAGCTTCTCGTGCGTGCAGGCTCGCTAATCCTAACTCTATCTCTATGAGCAATGCAATCTGGCGTGCGCGACTTGAAAGCGCGTACAAATCTGACCCGAATCCGTCACTCTCAGTGCGATGGAAGGGTTAGCAACGGTAGAGAGAAGGCGAAGAAATAAAAAGAAAAACATTTTCGCACTAGAGCATTGATTAATCTCGCGAAGCCAAACCGTCGAGAGTGCGTTAAGCTCGTAACGAACGTTGCCGGGGCGCAGCGTGTAGCGGCGATCATAAACCGCATAGAAACACAGCATAAACATGCACCGCCGTGTGGACGCGGACCACCACATCGCTGCTGATCGCTTGGGCAGCTTAATTGCAAACTAATCTCGCACACCAACAAACCGCTGCTGCTGCTGGTGCTAATCTCAAGTGGCAGGATTTAACGAAATGCAAATTTCACCCGTGCTCGTTGCGCTTTCGAACGACTCTGCTCGTGGTGGCAGTGGTGAAATGTAAATAAAATAAGATCGCTCCAGTGCTGTTGTGGTGCACGTTAAAGTGAAGTAAACGGCCCACTCCGCGTTTGCATGCGTTTGATTAGTGTACGTGTGGCTGTATGTGTTTTAGGTGGTGGATGTTACTTTTTAATGCCGATGCAGCTACTACGTACACACCTGTCGAAACCTGTTGCTGTGCCGAGTGTGCCGAGTCGCTCTCTACCGAGTAGCCCATTAAATTCACTTTCCACGCGATCCGCGATCGCGTCAGAAATTTGGTTGTGTGGCCACATTTTATAAATGTGCGTCCGTATGTATGTGCCCACCCCGGCTGCTGTATGTGTGATTTTCGTAGCGACTTTCATCGCTCACTCATCGCATCAGCTTAAACAGTTCACCTTCTGCACGGTCGCGTTTGGTATGCTGCACATCGCAAACATACCAGCGGATCAGTCGTATTATGCTTTTGCTTTGGCTAAGGCTCTACCTACCGTCCCCATCCGAACCACCGAACAGATGTCCACGGGTTTTGCAGACCGGAAATACAAGTTACGCGGAACGAAACGAAACATCTTGTCAGCCGTTTTAGCAAATCTCACAAACAGTGCCGCAGAGCCACGCCGGAGACGTTCGCGATCGGGTCTCTGGACGGCTCTGGTGGGAAGGCAACGTGCCTGGCCAGGGAATATTAATAACAATTTGTTACAAGTTATTGATTAGCTACGCGCAGTTATTGCTGCCACCCTAAGGGCACAATGAAAATGGGGAAAAGGGAAGGGTGGGTGGAAAGGGGGAAGGGGGGGGGGGTGGAAGGAGCAAAGAGGCATGCATTAATCTTTCGACGTGCTGTGGTTGGGGCAGCTTTCAGCCTTGACGTGCATTTTTGTGTGGCAGGTGATGAATACAGCTTGGTGCATGCTGGTTGTTTCAGCCGAGATTATGAATGATTATTTTACGATAGAAAGTATTACTACTTACATTATGGATTTCTGTACCATTTTCCAGTCTTTCATTTCTCTTTCAATTTTATTTATGTTACATACAATTTTATTTGTTTTATTTGTAATATCTCATGAATAATCTTTGCTGTTTCATATAATTAATTGCATTTCTTATGTTTGCTTTTCTTCTACAGGTTCGTATAATCCGCTGGCAACATACCAAGCAAAACATGCTATAAGTGTAATGCAACAGAAAGATCCACCGTCAGCCCTGGTGTAGTTCGGTGCGTACGTTTGCAACTGCGTGCATAAGCGACGAACCCGTGTTGCATGGTATACACGTTAAAGCGCTGGCGATGTGACACGGAGCAATAGTTCGCCTGTCACCCACGGGTTGCAGTTTGGGGTAAAATCAATGCAACCATTGCCATTGCCCTCTCGCTGCCGGTAACCGCGCGAAAGTGCGGCGGTGTAAATAGAGAGCGAAACCACGAGACCTGAGCGAGTAGCACACGGTGTGCTGCCAAAGAATCGGTGTTATATCATCCAGCCGGGTGGCTCCGTAATCCCTTTAACCCGTCCGTAGACGGCGCGGGTCGATACGGGACGGTGCTCCACTTACCGAACGGACGGTCCAGTTTTCCCCCGTACGACGATTGTACCACGCGGTCTGTTGTTCGCTCGCTCTGCCTTTCTTTAACCGCTTCCTTCATTTGAGTTGGTTTTTTTTTTTAATTTTCGCTACCCATCGATCGGTCACCGAAAAATGCTTTCCTTCTTATGCTGCGAGCGGACAACAGTGCAGGCACGGTAATACGACCGGGGGCTTGGTGTCTGTTACAGGCATCTGCAGGCGCACGAAACAAACGCACGGGCTGGTTCGTCGAGCACCGTAGCTAACTCGCTTCACCGAGCGGGGGCTTGTTATGGTGGCGAACGGGTCAGGAGCAATGAAGGCAGCACAAATCGGGCGCAATGAAAATGCAAAGTAACAACCGCATAATAAGCGCAACGGCACACTCGCGCACCACATAAACCGGCGGTCAAAATATGGTCCAGGTACACAGGGAGCAGCTTTACGCCACCACAATCTGACCAGAGCAAGTACCAGGAAAATGGAAGCAAGACGAGAGTAGCAACGCGCAAAGAAGAATCGGGAAGCAAACGGCACGCAGAGACCTTGTGTGGGGTAGGGCAATGGTCGGTCAGAAGCTGAGCATCGAAAACAGCAGGGAGTAGTGTGTGTGGCTGTCCAGACTCGGTGGCGAATTGGGTGCAGGCGGCATTTTATTATGCAATAATATGGTTTATTAAAAGAGATCATAAATCGGAGTAGCACACGTGTGATGCAGGGACGGGCGATCGTCAACGAGAGAGTAGCGCGAAAGGTGAAGAAAAGACAAAAAAAAACGAATTTACACCGTTACTAAGTCACCTCATTGGGCTGTGATTATTGAAAAGAAAACAATCGGACTGCAAAAAATTGTGCAATTGTGCATATCTCGCTACTTGTCGTCACAGTCTTGGTTTGTGTCTGAGCATAGCTCAATAGCGCCTTTTTTAAAACAGACATTCTTTTTAGAATGAACCCGCACGATCGGTTGCGCACCGTCGGTCGACATTTGGGTGCTATTTTTTGGATATATTTTTAGCTTTATAGTGCTGGCGGTTATTATTTTCTACCTGGTACAGTGGTATATTCGGGAGTACGATGATGCAGAGAATGAGAACACAACACCAAACGCAACAAATTCTGCCGGCGGAAAGGATGAACTTTAGTGACGCTAGAATATGGCTTATAATTAGGATATAATATGACGAAACAGTTGATTGAATCATCCATCACGAATTCATCAATGTCTTAGCGAGGGAGAATAGTTTTCCAATCTTCACAACTGAGCCGTTTCACAACAATGACATGATTTCTTCACGTTTTCCACTCGCCTTTTTTTTCCTTTGCGAGCGGCAAAGCATACCGAACGGTTACAATAATGTAGCAAGAACTTTTACGACCGTTGACAAACAGCATAATGGTTGCGGATCGGTCGGCATTCCATTCACTGTGTTGGCTGATGGTAATCAATAATTATCTTTCCACCTCTGTTGTTGTTTCTGTTGAGATGGTGCTTAATCGGCAACAAAATATTGAACAACATCAAACGGTGAATGGTCGCCATTCATTTTAAGCACAAAAAAGGTTACGGCAGGAGGAAATAATTGTACGATACAACATTGATTTTGAGCAAGAGCTATGGAACTAGCACCATGAAGACGTTCGACAGCAAATGTAAAAATGTTCATTAAGAAAAAAAAAACAACGAGAGCAGCTAAGGAAAAACTAAAATTTTCTCCCAAACGAGCGCCACTAACTCGAAGGGCTTCAATGTGCATCGAAACGAGTGAAATCCCTGATGAAGCTATCGCTCTTCAACCTTCTTGTGTTAGTGCTAGTGTCTAGAAAGTGGTGTGTTGCATTCCAAATCGTTGCTGTTGTAGTTTTTTGTCCGTTAAAATAAACGTTTTAACCGAGCACATTTTTTGAACCACCCACCCCAGCGATGCATTAGCTTCGGGAAATTCATCTGTAAAAAGAAAAACAATCGGCTCCCTCCGTTTGTGTGCGAAGAAGGCAAACACAAAAACAAGGCATCTTTATTAATCACTCGAGCTGCAGACAAAACGGACCATTTTCCAGCCGGCAGCATTGGTTGCATTTTTGCGCCCGGATTGTATTTGTGCAGGCAAGTGAAACATCTCGCCTGCCACTCACGGTTTCGATCGGGCGGTTAGGCAAACGCGAACGGGCCCCCCGGTACGCCCGGCCGGCCGTGAATTTGAGAAAGTTTATTGAAAAATCAAACCCGAACGCACACAGGCTACTGCTACAGCGCAGAAGAAATAATGATCGCATGCGCATGAGCGAAACGCAAAAACAAAACTGCATCCTTTACCGTGGCGCAGCCGGGTTAACCCATAAGCGCTTTCGATCGACAGAGGAAAAGCAAAAAGGCCGCCCGTAGATAACAATTTTCCTTCAAAACCCTTCGTTAATGTGCGCGTTAGATAACGGCCGAAAATGAGCGGCCAATCGATCAATATTTGCCGGAAATGGTTTTATTTAAAGCCCGTAAAGCAACGGCAAACAAGAAAGATCCGGGCACGAAACTTGGTCGAAACCTATTGGCTAAAGCGATCGTCTGTCTGGCTTCTTGATTGTTCGAGTGCCCGTGCCGATTGATTTCACATCTTTTGCGCGATGGAAATGGAGTGGGGATCGAGTTTTGTTTTTGGGTGCAATCATCCACAACTGTTCGCAAGGTTGTAATGCAATTGCTGTCCACTGCAACTGTGCAATAGGCACAAACGAGAGAAGAAGTAGACGAGTGGCTAGATTATTGGTATGTTGCTAAACAATGCTGAATTACGTTATTGAGATAAGTGTGGTGAAATAATATGGATATTGAGAAGTAAAGCAAAACTTGATTCTGATAGTTACATCTCAGATAAGTTAATGGCAGCGACAAGTAGCTACTATAATTTAATGTCATCAGCATAAAACAAACTAATTACACTTATAAATAACATTGAAAAGCTTAGTCGGTGGTAACAAGTAACGCCATCTGCAGGAAATCATTGGGAGCTTCCATTAGTAATTCATAAGTTTGTTGGCAAGGTTTGTTAAAAAATAATTACTCTGATAATGTTAAGAACTACCATTTAAATGCAATAAATAAGTTACCGAATTAAGTATGGATTTATTTACTGTAAAACCGGTCCCGAAACTAATTTGATCACCAATTTAAAAAGCAAGTAATCAAACCGCTAAACGAGAGACAAACTACATTACTTTCACCACTCAACCTTGATGATTTTTGAAGCAATTCATGTTGCGTAATTCATTTTTTTAAAACAAAAACAAAAAACAATGTTTTCTACACCACTTTCTAAGCATCGATCAAAGGATATAGTCGTTATGTTGTGTTGAACAGAGTGTGCATCAATCTCCATGCTTCATGCGCACCGCTCCGGTGCATTATTTCGATCACGTCGACGGCTCTTGCCTGAAGCGCTGCTTTATGTCATCGGTTCTGTGTGGGTGGGTGAAAAGAAAAGAAAAGAAGAGAGAAAATAAAATCGTCACCCCCGTTACACACCGTCGTGTGCATTTTAACAACTTTGTTTCCTAATTTCGTTACCATCTTTATGATTTCGTTTTTCTTCTCTTTCCTCTTTACAGTTGACGTATGCCTGTCCGGAAGTCGCATGGTGGCTGCCGACGGAGTGTGCTTTATGAACCTTGTGCATCGGATCAGTAGTGCATCGAGTGATATCTGTAGACCTGATGAATATGATAAGATTGTGGAAATGAGCGAGTGGTAGTGTTTTTTTTTTTTCTATTTGTTCACTCTCTCAATCGGTCCGCCGTGATGTATGAATACGGATGATGAATGAAGAATCGTGTGTTTCAAATATGATAGTTCACATTCCGCCGTCGTGCGGCTATAGGCTTTTGTTTTCCATTAGTTTGTTCCTCTCATGTTTTTCTTCTCCCTTTATTTTATAGTGCGTTTTTCCGGGCGTATTCGGATATATTGTTTAATTTGTTCCATCAAACCAGTGTGTGAGTGTGTAGTGAGGTGTGTGAACGATAACGTTCCTAGGGGTACGTGGTAGCAGCCCTCACCGATCAGTGCGTACGAGTATGGTGATCGTTTAGTGTGCTTGAATCATTGCGTACCTCGGCGAGGTTGTGACAAATAGCGCTATAAATAAGCACGCTCGGTGCAGGCGTTGATTGTTGAAGTGAGCCGCAACCGCTTGTGGTCCGTGTCAACTTTAGGAATAATTACTCCTGCTGGTACAGGAGAAACGGACGACTTTCTTTCGGGCGACAAGATAGAGTACTAACGGTAAGTGCATACATATACTTCATACGAGCAGCATTAGCTAACTTTGTTGCTGGTGTAATGTGCTGAAGGAAGAAGCACAAACATTCAATCAATCGATTTTGATGCAATTCATTCAACTGAACAGAGGACATCTCTTTCCATTAGTCTTAAGTAGAATCGAGTAGAGCGAGTAGAATCTCTCAAAGGTCGTGGTCACGTCATGAGAAAGACACCATCACGAATTACGACTTTGAATATCACTCCAACAAAACAGAATTAAAGCGATGAGCGATGAAGCAGAGAACCTTCCGCAAAATGGGTGTTTTTCCCCCGATGATTGAATCTCACGTATTTCTTGGGCCCATGATTGGCCGGAAATCCCCCGATAGCCGAGTACGGGCCAGCTCGTAGGAAGGAAGCAAGTAGTACATTTATCAATCATTTCTGTCCTTCGCGGAGTTTCGCGAATACGGTGCAGAATGTGGTTCATGCGCGTTCGTCGTGGATAGCATCTTTGGTTTTCGATGTCAAGGCATCTGTTAAAGGTGTTCCTTGAACTTTATTACTAACTTATCGTTTGGAAATTTCCTGTTGAAGCGGAACGGAAATCACTAACTATCACGAGCGTGAATAATCAGTAAGAGAAAAGGGGCTTTTTTACTTGAAAGTAGATAAACAAGAAACAAGTCATATTAACAAAAGCAGAGCAATATGCAAAATGTTCAACATTTCAACACGAAGCTTAAGTAAAGCTCGGATGTTTTTTTTTTGTATATAAAGTCTCACAAGTAACACGAATAAGTTACAACACGACAGCAGCACAGCAACACGTTCACGTCCCAATCAAAACGAGAGTGAAACGATGAAATAATAACCCGAATCAAAACCGAACCGAAATCGAAAGTGAACAAACGAGAAAACGTAAAAGAGGTGTGGAAAGATGGCAGCAGCAACAGCAGCAGCAAAATGAAGATGAAACATAATGCGTCGACGAAGGTGGGAAACCACCACAAACACACAAACACGCGTGCTTAAGCTTAGATGTTGGCCATCATCATCTTCATCACTTTCAAACTAAGACGCGTGCGTGTGTTTGTGTGTGTTGAAGTTTGCATTCCGAGACGCGCAGCAAAACAAAACCAAAAGCGTTAAAATAACGCTTAAATGGAACCGCGAACTCCGTTGCGGAGACTCGGAGACGATCAAAGTGTTTTCGGAAAAAAACGCAAAATAAATTGGCAAGATAACACCGGTCCAAACGACATGTTAACATGCGCACCCGTGTGGTTTTGTGCTGTCATCACCTGCTGGATGAGAAGCGGAACATCGTAAGGCGAAGCGAATAGCTCACTCCCGGACATAGGCACCGGTGTGTGGTTTAGCTGCGTGAGAGCAATAACGACCAGTAACGATCTGTTCCGGTCGGACGCGAATGAGGGTTAGGATTTATGTATCTTTTGCTACCGGTTGCCCAGGGGGTGGGTAATGTGTAAAGTAAAACATAAATAATGAAACTACCGGCTAAAACAACTCCAACACCAAAAATAGAAACAAAACGCTAACGATCCTTTAATTGTGCTTTCATTTTGTTCGCTTCATTGCACGCGTCCGTGTCCGTACCGCTGAAGGTCATTTAATTTATTTGAGAAACTAACACACTACCGCCACCGGTACCGCTGTTTTACGTTGTGTAGAGTGTTAAGATTGATTCGATGCCTTTTTTTTTCGTTGGTCTGGCGTGGCGTTGCAACGAAACATGCAAATTACAAAATGTTATTTCGTGGCTCAGTCTATTCGAAGCGCATTTCCACAGACACTTAAACACCCGGGCACAAGGTGAAAAAAGTTACGAAAAAGCAGATCAATGCATTTCGCGAGCGTTGTTAGAAGAATGAAGTAAAGCCGGGTTGTTGATGATGTTGGCTTTACTTTTCTTTATTTACATTTTCCATGTATTCTATTTATATTAAAAAGCAAATGCTTTTAGTGAATGCTTTTATTTTTCTTCTTTTTTTAATTCTTAACCCCTATTCTCCCTGTCGTACTTTTTATTACCTTCCTAAAACCGCATACGAAGTGTTTGCAGTGACACTCAGAAGGGTGTAGAAACGGCCAGTTGCGCCATTCACTTTTCTGTCAGCCACACCCGTTAGCAACGGAGCTGTTTGATTATAAATTACCTTCTCTTTCATCGCCTTCAACAACATTGGCGCACCGTATCGTCTGAGTGTGTGTGTATATGTGTTTGTGTGTGCTTTTGTCCTGTATCGTTCGAATCGGTCCTGTAGCTAAATTTGAAAGCATTGAAAGCAAACTCATTCTTACTCGTGTACGGTACATTAGCTGGTCTTATTGTGCGCTTCTAAGCTGTTAAGATAATTGGCAGGAATTTATGGAACTGGAAACAGCAGAACGTCATGCAAATGAGGTTTAAAGTGTGGATTATGATGGCAATGGGGTTGGTGTTAAGACGATCATTAGCGTGTTACACAATCGGCGGTTATAATCATTGTCAACAGTGAAAGCAACAGATGGAATTTTCTCATGTAAAATGAACAAAACAACTTGCGTTGGTACATGTGCCATTACTAAGAAGAATCGATAAGTACAATCTGCCATTTTCTTGGTTATAATTAATTACAGTGCTCTCTGATCTGATGTAATTAGACGTTATTTCATATTTCCTTTCAGTAAATTTGTGCTATATTTGCCAAATGTTTTATGATGTTAAATTGTCCAGAGCCAGGTCAATCAGATGCCTCTGCTACACTTTATGCAAACTCTACACTAATCTTTACACCCCATAATTTAAAGTCAAACAATTCCAACGCATTTCTTCCCATGGCTTTCTAAAACCATTGCAAAACATCGCCCAAATAGCAAAACAAAGGCAATTAATTACTGCATTAAGTGATAAAGCTCAATACTCCCATCGGTCGACCTATTGTCTTATCAGGTGGCCTACTAACGGATCGTCAGCATTATTTGTCGTAACCCGTTCCCCAAAACTCGTTCCAACCAGACCAGCAGCAGCGGAAGTGGAAAGTTCAGAGCTAATGTATTCCTAAAAATCAACATTCACCGGCACCGATTTGAAGGTCGTTTTGCGTAATCGGTTCGGTTCCCGAGCGTGAGCGAACACACCCGAAAAATAAAAACAAAACAAAGAGACATGACATGGTTTTAGGAAATTAACATTCATTCAAATCAACAAAACCACCAGATCACACCCATTGTGGCACTCCCTGTGAAGGGAAGATAATTTGAATTGTGGTTTTGCCTTTTGTCAGCTTAGTCCGATTGGAAGTTAGAAGTCTTTCAGGCGAGTCTTTCATCAGCATGATCCAGCGATTACGCTTCTGGAGTTCTAGCTCTAGGCTTGCAACCTCACTTAGATTCCCGTCCCGTGGAGCAGGGAGAACTGGTTTACTTTCTCGTCCTGTATCGATCGGTGCACGAAATCAACCGCGAGCAACCCGGTTGTATGTCGATCGCCGTCGCCACTGCAACCGTCAGATAGCAATATCCCGAGAGCAATGTGATGAAGTGTTGTGCATCGATACGAGCAACGTTTCCTCGGTGCTCGAAATGGAGCACCGTGAAGCCTTGAGCGATCGTGTATCGTGAGCGAAGTGTGCTGTTTTTGCTTGCAATACCCGCGTATGATCGGGTCAGCATAACATGAACGCTGTTACATGCTTCACGAAAGGGAAGCATGGTAAAACAAAATGTAATGCAAAACTAAACGAAGGAAAGAAAAAATAACCCCGAACACAGGACCAGAGCTCCACGAGCCATCGCCAGTAGGGTTGCATATTGTGTTTTTTTTTTTCTTTGCCGTTTCTTGATTAATCGGGCAGCGCCTGGCACATGAGTGCGCGAGTGCAAGTGTAATCTGGAAGGCTAAATCGGTAGTACCCGGGGTCGGGTTGGCTGGTCTTGCGGCGAAGTACAGAGCGGGTCTGCTGGTACTTGTCGCCGGTGTAAATGCACAAGGTTGCACAATCTCTTTGCGCATGCTCCAGTTTTGTGTTTTGTGTTTTTTTTTTGTTGTTCGTTAGTAGCTTGATTTAGCCCCGATCGTACGTATACACTTAGTGCCGGTTGTGATTCGTAACAGAATTAGGTTCTCCTTATAGGGTGTGTAATAGGTAGATGTAGTGTGAAGCTCGTGCAAACTGTTTGGTACGTTAGTAAAGAGTTTAGCAAGTACAACACATGGAAATCACCATAAACAAACAATAACAACGGCCAAGGAGCAAGTCCTTGACATCTGAATTTAATGTCTCATGAATATGTTTTGCGTGGTAAACTGCAAAACGATGTCTGCAAATAGGGGATATAAACTATAAAAGACACAAACATGAACCTCATAGTAGCATGATACTTACCAAATCGATCCTTCATGTCGATACGATCAAGAGACTGTTTATGCCTATGATCGTTTCTTTTACCAGTCAGACACTTTCGCAATCGAACGTCGACTCTGATGGAGAGCTTTTTCAGAGTTTTACATCTCTCGCTTGACGAATCGACTGGTGATAATTTATTATTTTCACGCTTCTCGATCAATCCTTCAGCTGTGGTGTAGAAACAATTTGGAAGCGATACATCGCACAGCTGCTTGAAGTCGAACTAGATAATGTTTTCCTTTTAAAAAGCATATAGAAGGTGTTTGATTTAGTGCACAAATATTAGGGAAAGGATGCGGCATGATATGCTGCCCGATTTCATCCAGTAACAGAGCTACAACGATCATCATACGGTGAAGGGTTTCCTTGTGGCACTAATTTTGCTTTAACCTTTTGTACCTTTCATGAAGTATTTGGCACAACGTTAGAATGGAACTGTGATGCAATAGTGATTGTACGCTGCTCAGCAAACTGCTCATCCCCGAATGAATGTTGATTGTTTTGCGATCCATCTCTCAGTCGTGATCTTCTTCGTCCTACACAATTTATGCAATCAAGTTCTATCAATGTGTACCGATCGGGCGATCTTCGATGTGATTGATCCTTGTCATTTCATTGTGTTCTTTTGCAAATGCTTGCTGTTTGGTTCGAATTTTAAATGTTTTATTGAAACGTGTTTTATCAATTTCTCGCCATCCACAATCGAGCACCAAAACCGTATGAAATCACCTCTTACACATGCGATTGAAACAAACAACTTTCGGCCGTTTCGTTTCCAACACCATAACGAACGGAACCGCACGCCTATACGTTACGCGCCAAGGTAAACCATTTCCCATACACATGCCACTATTGAAATAGTGCACCGAACTCGGTCCCAAACACGAGCTTTAGCACCGTCTTTGAAAGGTGTTGCTATCACATGGAGCGTACTGTACCAAGAAATCCATTGAGTTAAATCAAATGTTCCATCGTACGGTCACACAGCCATGTTACCGTTCCGTTGCAGCACGCTAAGTAATTATGAAAAATAAACACATCCCGAAAGGTTGGAACGAAAATGGTAATAAAAAACACGCTCTTTGCAGTGCGCTTGGTTCGTTGCTTGTTGGTTTATAGAAAATGGCAGTCCGCTTAGTCTTCGGCTCGGTGACACTATCCAGTTTGGGATGGCGAGTAAAAGCAAAATGAAAACAAATAGAAACGGCAATAACTTGCAAGCCGACACAACCCTGCCGGGTTGTGCAGCTGGGCGGGAAAAGTGAATGTTTCGCACTGTGAAGGACGTCCAGTGTTGGGTGGTAAGCACGAATGATAGTGGTAAATCTGGTCGACGGTTGGGGACTGGTTCTTGCTCGATCTCGGAACCGACGTGGTGTGTGTCGAGTTTTTTTTTGTTTCACCAAGTGAGAACCACTCCTGCTGATGGTCACTTGATCGAAAGTGCAAACGCTGCAATTAGTAGCGATTTAATTTCTATTAAACGAAGCAGATGTCACTTAAAATACTAAATTATATGAGAATTAAACCATTAAATCGATTTATAGCTGAATAGAAACAAAAGACTTCAACGCTCCTTTTTAAGCGACGAACCCCTAATCAATCAAACAAATCTCTTTTTCAATCGTTCTTTCATGTAAATAAGGAACTATCTTCATACGTGCTGTTTCTACTACTTGTTCCATATGACCTTCGAATAGTCACACACCTAGTACCTGTGCAAGCTGAATGTTCCTTATACACCATCGTACCACGAGCAACAGCCAATGACATTTACATCGACTCCAAATGAAGTTATAAAGTTTCCCGTGCGCAGGTTTCCGGTGGCGGGTTTTATTTCCGCTCGTCCCTTCCTGCCGGAACACCCGGAGGCCACCCCGGGGTAGAACGCGATGCCATTGAGCATTGGTGGCACCGGTTGGTGGGATTTCTCATAGGACTCACATAAAGGCGGCCGCTTGTTTTACGGCCTGCCGTTGCAGACCAATCGTGTACAATGAAGATAAGCGGCAATCGAGCATGACTAAACACAAAAAAAACTAGTTCCTCTAGCCCCATCACCCCCAAACAACCGATGGTCGGATGCTGGAAATGCGTCAAGATGTTAATTAAAAAAAAAACCTTCCACGAGAAGACATCTCAGTGCGAATTACAGCCCGTCCATAGTTCTATTGTGTCTGCTTCGTCACGCCAGGGCTGCATGTTCGCTGCGCCACATGCAAGAAGTCGGTTACTGCTTGCGTATGGAGCAGTGATCCAAAATGTACAACCGTCGTACGGTCGCTTGTTACGGCGGACAAAGCCATGCTCGTTTGTCGTCATGTTCGCTTCTGTATTTGCACCGTGCGGAGCAGTGCCACAAGTGTGAGGGGCCATACGCGGGACGACCTAAGCTGTAGCTGTCAAGTTAATGACCGGTTAAAAGTTATAGTTGTGGCACCAACAAAGGAATCACCACCGATTCTTGACGGTTTCTTCGCGCACCAGCATATAAAAGCATATAATGAAAGAACAGCCCAGCGGATGGGGCTGCTGCTTGTGCTGTGGGAGGAAGTGAACGTGTGTAGTACCGTGTGGCGTGGTTGCTGATTATGCCACCACGGATGACGGGCCGCTGTCGTTTCCGCGTTGCGCGTTTGTTGGACTGTCGTGTTGATCGCATGTTGGATCGCTCACCCGCGACCGGCGTGCGCCTCCAATGTGGGACCGAAAACCCGTCACTTATGATTTCCGCGTAGGCAATGCACTTGAATTACGACCGTCGGCGTTACAGATTGTAACGATGTGGGTGATAATTTTAGGTATTGTCCTAAGATAGATGCCACGAGAAGGCAAGAGTATTTGCATGATGAATTTTGACGTACTGACGTACCTCTGTAAAATGGTAAAATAGTTGAATGAGTAAACATTCTTTTATAGATCCTCATGAATTCAAAACGAATGGATTTTTAATTGAAACTAAACTTTTTATCAAACTGAACCCAAAACCATTCCAAGAAATTGCATCGATTCCCTCTTAAATATCAATCATTTGCACATCATCGGTCGGTAGCTGATGTTAACACTCTTTCGACATCCGGACGTCATGCATACACGTCAATCGGGGTAGATACGAGGCACTCTCCGGGGCCGCTTCATTTTGCGATTAATCTTCACCTTCCGTGGCAATGAACGGACGATGCAGCTTTCCCACCGCCACATGGCTTCGCTGAGGTCGATCGATTGGATATCGCGGCTACGATCGTGTAATCACATCACCATGCTTATCAAAGCATCCATCCTCGCAACGATGAAGCCAAACTGCTCCAACAATTTCCCCACATTAACCCGTCGCCAGCGAGCGAACAAGCGAAGAAGACAACAGAGGTTACAAATGATCCCATGTGTCTGTGTGTTGCGGCTTGGGCGTATGTCTGCCTCTCGGTTATCTTGTCTGATGGATCGAAGAAACACTGTTCATCGTGCCGCATCTGGTTGCAGCCTTATTGCGCTGAGTGCGGTTGCACCATCCGCGCGATTCGTTGTGCTTAATTTGCAACTATTGTACACGTATTGGCCCGTCAAGATCAATACGGAACGGCTCGAAACACACCGGCCCCGGTGGCGAAAGGGTGGCGAAAAATCCACCCCACAAAGAGGTTGCCACCGTTGCGGCGCCGTTAAATCGGGCTTATCGAAGTTGCTCAACCGTGGGTGATCTTTGCTTGTAAATGCATGCTCATATTTGTCAATCAATATTCATAGCCGTCATCTTAACATGCATCAGTTGTGCTCATTTTCGTTCCGTTTTTCGTTCCGTTACAGGGAAAATTATGAAGAAGATCCGGCGATGGCTGCTACTGTTTGCGGGTAAGTTGATTAGATATTTGTTTTCTTGGCGGTCTCACATCCCATATGTTCGATGATCACATGGATTTAGTGTATAATTGGTTGATGATTTGGACTCGGTAGAATTTTATTTATCACGGTGCTTTCGATTTAAAGCGCCCTAAAGTATGCTAACAACTTTCACTTATATTTAATCTATTTTCTGAGTGTTAGGATATCTTTACTATCTTCGTTAGCTAACTGTCGAAGATCTCACATTTAATCCACGGATGTAGATCCAAGTGGCGATCTTGACCAACATGCACAGTAAACTAGTTTACCTTATAAATACATTCAAACTATCTAAGTTGATCATTAACGATCTTCAGTTCACCAGTTAAAAGATGATTTAAGCAGCATTTCGTTTTTGTGTTTGTTCTCAAAAAAAACCCTTTCGAAAAACATCAGGCCTACAAGCAGTAATTAATTTCTTACTGCAAGGATTTATCTTCAAGCGTCCAACAGTCCAACTGACCACCTTGGAACCGTTCAACACCAACATTAACATTCTAATCCATTTCCGCTTCCAGTCATAATAGCGCTGATGGTCCGAGTGGACGGTTTGAAGGCAACGTCGTTGATCTTCGGACGCGGGCCGGCTACCTCGTCGACGACCACGACCACCAGCACAACGACCGCCGCCACATCGACGACAGAAGAATCAGCCGAAGCAGAAGATGAGGTAAGTTCGGATGGTGTCATTCTGTTTTTTTGTTACTGATTCGTTTCAATTCACATGTAACCGTAGCACGGAAACCCGACGAGCTTTACAGTTCGCAAAGCAATTGGCTGCAAAAAGGTTTCTAATCAATCTGGCAACGGTTCAGTTACGGCTTGCCGCCGGTAGATTGCCCCAATTATGCATAAGAGTCTGTTCGATTGGTTTAACATTGATGGTTTTATGCTTCCAGATTGGTGCCTGGTGCCTGGGCTACCTTCGAANAGCTAACTGTCGAAGATCTCACATTTAATCCACGGATGTAGATCCAAGTGGCGATCTTGACCAACATGCACAGTAAACTAGTTTACCTTATAAATACATTCAAACTATCTAAGTTGATCATTAACGATCTTCAGTTCACCAGTTAAAAGATGATTTAAGCAGCATTTCGTTTTTGTGTTTGTTCTCAAAAAAAACCCTTTCGAAAAACATCAGGCCTACAAGCAGTAATTAATTTCTTACTGCAAGGATTTATCTTCAAGCGTCCAACAGTCCAACTGACCACCTTGGAACCGTTCAACACCAACATTAACATTCTAATCCATTTCCGCTTCCAGTCATAATAGCGCTGATGGTCCGAGTGGACGGTTTGAAGGCAACGTCGTTGATCTTCGGACGCGGGCCGGCTACCTCGTCGACGACCACGACCACCAGCACAACGACCGCCGCCACATCGACGACAGAAGAATCCGCCGAAGCAGAAGATGAGGTAGGTTCGGATGGTGCTATTCTGTTTTTTTTTTGTTTTACTGATTCGTTTCAATTCACATGTAACCGTAGCACGGAAACCCGACGAGCTTTACAGTTCGCAAAGCAATTGGCTGCAAAAAGGTTTCTAATCAATCTGGCAACGGTTCAGTTACGGCTTGCCGCCGGTAGATTGCCCCAATTATGCATAAGAGCCTGTTAGATTGGTTTAGCATTGATGGTTTTATGCTTCCAGATTGGTGCCTGGTACCTGGGGTACCTTCGAAAATGGATGGTGTTTTATGTAATAAGCATAACGCCACACATGTGGAGCACGTTTGCACACACTTTGCGGAAACGCTTAGACATCGGTGGCCATAAACCACGCCAAGGTGCATGTTTTGAGCGGTGGCCCATTGGCGTGTTTGAGTTGTGATGGATGCCAGCCGCTACTGTCTGTTGGTGCTGCGTTAAGAATCGTTCGCTCGAATGGGAATTATGCCATTTGCGCAACATGTTAATCGTCACCGGAGACACAGAAGTGATGGGTTTTGTATTTTGTTTTTCTTTTCAGGTCTGCCCTTTTCCTGCCCGAGTTGTGAAACGTGGCTTGTCCAAGGGCTTTGCCCGGGGGAAGGAATTGTTGGGGGTGTGTGTAATATGAGTTCGCCTTTCGCTTTCCGTTAGGCTGCACTACAGTATGCCACCGAATTGGTGCCACCGTCATGTGGGCGGTGAGTTGCCCTTTTTTCCCCCTGCACGGGACGGACTCTGGTGTCCCCGATTTGGATGGCATTCTGCCTACCTAGTGGTGTGTGTGTGTATGTGTGTGTGAAAATGTGTCACTCGTGCCCATGGTTGACTAGCTGCGAGTGCACCCAGACGTTCCCGAGACGTTTGACATCGGACGTATGTCTCCTTGGTAAAAAAAAATGGTATTTTAATGGTTGAACAGTGCAGTGACGTAAGGTTGCACATATGGAACACGAAATTGATTGTGACTTATGTGGTAATGACTGTGATGGAGTTTGTCACTCCGATGTATTGAGAACATTTGTCGTTTCGCCACAGAAATATTTGATTTTGGCTGACAGGCTTTTGCAACCTTTCTACAGCAAGTTATGCTGACTTTTACTGGCCATTTCAATTTATTTTAATTGTATAGTTTTCGTATGTTTGTTATGTAAAAACATATATTTAATTATTTTAGATCAACTTGAAATGAGCAAATTAATCTCATTTAAATAATTTCCTTTCACTGATCATTGCGCCCTCTGCTGGAATTTTTTAGTACTATCTGACGAAAAATGTTTCGTTATTGGAGGAAAAAAGATATATCCAAAAATGTGTCAAGCACCGATCCCAAATTAGCAACTATAACCACAGTAAAAAACAAACGACAGCAACAGATTATACAGACCACCAGTTTCGATCGATAAAACTCTCGCTTTCGCATCCCGCAGGTGATGTGATAATGAATCCACCAACAGCTGTTGACTTTTGGCAGGCTTTTGAGGGCAGAAAAAGTGCATCCTCATCGGTGGGAGGTTCGATCTTTCCGTGCAAAACCCGGACCCCGAAACCGCAATGAAGCAACCGTACGAAATGGTCCGAAAAAAAAAGTCTGGCACGTACACAGCGAGACGTAAGCGTCGTTTCCCTGTTTCCCAGCGCTCGAAACTAGTCCAACATGACACTGATGAAACGTCCGCGGTGCGGTGACGTAAGATACACTTCCAGCTGGTGTAGTGTCACACCAAACCACCGATCCAAACCAACCCTGTCCATAATCGAACTTCGTTTGGGACGGTTGCTTTCTGTCGTCTCTTTCGTTTGTTTCCTTTCCGTGCAGGCGAAGAGGATCTCCTGGCGGTGCGATGATGTTTGTTTTTTTTTTCGGAAAGAGGTTGCTAAACTTAATAAACCCGGGCGTTCATTCATAATCACACTGCTCACAGGTCAAAACCGGTTGATGCGAGCGAAAAGGGCAAACCACACCCAGCAAAGGTTGTTGTCCGGGTGTCGCTTGACGGTTCGTGAAAATTGATGTTGCATGAGGTAGACGTGCTTGAAGGGCTTTTGATGCGTGGGTTTTTTTTGTTTTATTTTGAAACGTTTAGTGCCAAACCGGAAAGTGATACCGGATTCCGGTACTAGGTTAGTAGGCGTACATGTGTAGAAGATGATAAATGGCGACATTTGGAAGAATTAATTCGTTTTTGAAAGTATTTGTTTACGAAAGCAATATCCAAAATAAGTTAGTTTCCTTTTTTCCCCACAGATGGCACTACCCACTAATAGGAAGGAACTCATTCACTAGCCACTCAGATTTCAATAAATACAGATCAATGTGGCATTGTTATCTAATGTCATGGCTACCGTAAGAACATGGCCCACAAAACACACTCCAAATGTGTGCCAATGCCGTATCANAGGCGTACATATGTAGAAGGTGAAAAATGGCGACATTTGGAAGAATTAATTCGTTTTTGAAAGTATTTGTTTACGAAAGCAATATCCAAAATAAGTTAGTTTCCTTTTTTCCCCACAGATGGCACTACCCACTAATAGGAAGGAACTCATTCACTAGCCACTCAGATTTCAATAAATACAGATCAATGTGGCATTGTTATCTAATGTCATGGCTACCGTAAGAACATGGCCCACAAAACACACTCCAAATGTGTGCCAATGCCGTATCAGCTGCGTGAATTAGGTCATCCGAGGCAAGTGGCCGAAAAGTGAAACCAATCCGTTCGTACCATAAAGCGTACGACCGCAACTGGAACATCGCCTTTAATTGGGTGTTAATTAACGGTGCAAACTTCGCCAAACGTTGACGAGCTATGCTGTCCTTCGTGCGGTTACATTCTGCGTGTCCTGTGCGCTGTACGGTGTGATCCATACGGCAGTGGTCTGCAAACCGAGTGCTGTTGTAATTTACCATTACTGCTTACTGCCCATAGTACGCCTTTTGCCAACCGGGTGTGTGCGTGTTTTTTTTTGCGCTTTGTTTGTAGTTGCAATTTGAACAAATTATGGAACCACTCGAATGGCCAAACGGCCATTCATGTAATTGGAGCCGAAGCAGCACCCGGTGCAGGAAGTGAAAAATGGAAAATGGTGTGTTTTGTTTTTGTTACAGAGAGTAACATATGGGGTAAAGAATGAAAAACAACAGCGGCACAGGAATGAAAAACGGTACAAAGTGAATTTTTATGTAAGTTGTTATTTTCCCGTACGTACCGTGCGTCCAATCGACATTCCGATCGGTTATAGCATGATGGCAAAAAGAATGGTGCTGCAACATTGTAGTGTCCATCGGTTTTCAGGCTCGTCTATGATACGTTTATTTTTATGCTCATTAAAGAAAAATTTTACTCATTTTTTTCGAAGTCACCTTATGTCACAAATAGTTTTTATTGGTTTAACTAGAAAATCTGTAGACATTGAGGCACGAGCTTTTATAAAATTAAAAATGTAAATATTATTATTTTTTTAAGTCTATTGTAGATAGTACTGGAATTTGTAAATATTTTGTGTTAATTTTTGGAACGATCACAAACGATCGACGTTGGGTGCTAAAGGCACAACTTATTGCTGATAGGCGATGAGTAATGTCCCTATAACTAGATAGCAGTTTTGCTTACACCTTACCCTTAGGTTGCAAGGCCATATTCCATCGTCGTAAAGTTTAATTGGCTCAAAACAACCATCAACCATCTTCGCAAGTTTCTGCCAATGCACACACAAAAAAAACCCCAGCATTAATAGAAAATGTCAATCGCAGCGTGAGATTCGCCGGGCGCAAGATTTATTACTTGTTCACACTTAAAGGCTTAGCGGCTGAACCGCCGTCAGCTTGCACGGGTGTTTCTACGCAGCATATCGTCACCAACCATTACCGAATCCCGCCCGATGCCCGACCGATCGGCAGCGCCAACTTGCGTAATAAGAATTCAGCAAACGCGACGTCCGAAGCAGGAAGGCGGAAAGCAAAAAGAAAAAGAAAACCTTTCAATCTCGTCGGTAAACGCATTCGGAGTGGCGGAGGTTTTTGTGGTTGTCAGTTTGGCGAATGGTAAGCTGAGTGGTTGCGCTAGAAGCGACACGGCACAGAGAAACACCTGACCAAGGTACTTGAAAGCCCGGTGCTCGATCGTTTGCGTCCGCCCGATCGGTAATTAAATAGACCACTCGTAATAGTTACCACTCTGGTAAGGGTTGCGCTGAACGGGCTGAAGGATGAGCAATTATTTATAACTCATAACGTACGCCACGGAAAGGAACGTATAATGGTTGCCTACGTGCGAGGGTTCAGCACACAAAGTTGAACAAACATATTAAAGGGGAGGTTGCATGGGGAGGTAGCACACACACACACACACACGCGCACACATGCACATCAGCCTCCTGTCCACTCGCGGTAGTGTATATTCAAATAAATGTCGATTGTAGCATTACTTAACCTTTAAAACGAGCCAACAGGTTGGAATGAAGTGAGGTGGAGAGACAGTCGGTAGTGAGGAAGTTGGGGTTAAGCTGTTTTTAGTGAAGAAGAAGCACACTGTGAAGTGGATAACTGCGACACACAAACCTGTGCACACACACACACATACACAGAGCCACCCAGCGCACGGTTGATCGACATCTTTTGGAACGTTTGGAGCGGTTCACTAACCCCACTATCGGGCGTCGGCACGCTCTGGACAATACGTCGTTATGGCATAATTAAGATGCAAATGTTGTCCCCGTGGTCTCCGTGCTTCACCGTATGTATGCGGATCGGTTCTTCGGCGCTTTGATGGCAGCGTTAGTTCTTACTCCACCGTACGCTGCTTCGCTTGATGTTGAGTGCTTTTTATGGCCAGCCGGAGATTATTTCTTGTGTGGCATTAACGCATTTCGATACGGGCGACATTTGCGAAGCTGGCGAAGATGATCGGCATAAGCTTTTTCATCATATTAATGATCATGCTCTTGTCCGATAGGTCGATGGATGTACCATTGCTTTACAGGACACGAGGAAAAAGGTCGTTTGTAGATGTGCACTTAAAGGAATATGGAAATTCTTGCATTGAACACTTAATATTTGTCAAGAAAAAAAGATGGTCAGGAATGCCTATGAATGGAGAATAAATTAAGAAAAAAGCTTGATCCTCACTTTTGCCAGAGTATTTCCTTCTTCTCTTAGCATTCTATATGATGAAATGCTATTTCCTTCCTTTTTTTGTTTTGTTTCCTCATTCAGTTCCCTCACTTGTTTGACGGTTAATGTTACACGCTGAATAGATTTGCAATCACATGAAGAAACGAACCCCAAATACCAATCCTTAGTAGCACGCTTTTGTGAACTCCATTGCATCAACCGGTGAAACAGCTCACTAACTAACTAACGTTTTTGGCTAATTATTTCGACCAGCACTAGATCCACGTGCGTTCCGGGCGCAATTAATCTACCTGGCCTTGGCGGTAACGGTTTCCGACGATACCATTCACCTGCCACCAGTTTGGCATTTTGGTGCAAACCATTCTCCTGCCTGCTAAAATATAAATCTAAATTCGTTATCCACTTCGGCCTCGTGTGAGAATAGCCGCGTCCAACGCAATCGCCAGTTAGAAGCCAGCACCGATTGTTTGCTCATTGTTTTATTGTGTGTGTGTGTGTGTGTGTGGGTTGCAAAATATGCATTAGCGCGGAAACCCTTCACGTTCGGCTACCGTGGTGATGTTCTTGGTGGCGCACAGCACGAAACCTGTTCTGAATGCCGCACCGTTCTTGGGCCGTTGCTGCTACGCGTTTGCCGTGCCGTGCCTGGGAAGCTTATGGTGGCTGGATGCTTCACAAAGTTCCAGCTTGCCGTTCGCACCATAATCGGACCGCGGTGCTGCGTGTCAGCAACGAATGGCTTTCATGGTGCACACAAGTGCGTTTACATTCCCCGGCGATAAGTATCGGTAACCCTTTTTTTTTAGCAAATAGCGTAACATAGCCGAAGAACACATAACTTACCACCACGTACGGCCAAACGCGGTAACGCTACAATCAGATAAACCACCAGTGTTGCGTGTGTGGAAAGAACAAATGAGGTTAGAAGTAAGCACCTACAGGCCGGTGAGATCGCACGATACGTGTTCTAAGTGTACCGATAGCACACGCTTACTGGTCGGTCACACACCCGTCGGGCGAAATAACAATCGGCGGCAACCACCCTAAATCCCACGGCACCGTTGTGTGTTGGCTTTTACCTCAAATGTCAAACTCAAACCTAAGTGTGTACTGCGTGCCCTGTGAACGATTTTACTTCCAGCGATATCCGCTAGAGGGCGGACCGTAAACTGATACTTGGCTGCTTGCGTGACTGACAATTGGTGTCGATGACATACTTTCCTTACGTGTAGCGTTATCTACCTTGCCTGTCAGCTGACCATAAGGGTATGCGAAGGCGTACGCATATCGGTCATTTCCATTAACCTTAACCTATAAAACGTTTACCAACACTCACGAGCTGGATGATGCGACTTACAAAAGGTTGATACAAAGGTTACCCTGATAGGATGCCCACCTTGTTTTTGTGATGATCTTCAAAAGCAGTTTGGCCCTAAACCCCCTTTTTTGGGGGTCTCATATTGGAAGCTAACGGTCCTACATTGTGGCGTATATTGTTAATTAATCACGAACGTCGACATTCGTGACACGGAGGATTCACCATCGTAAAAACACGAACTGTTGCAACATAAACCCTCTTTCTCCCCAAACACACACACACACACATGAGGCACGTGCCCGCACAGCTATCCGGTCGGTCGTGCTGGTGTTCGATGGGTGGCCTTTTATGGTTATCGAAACCGGCAAATGCCACGGTGTGGTAGCATCGCCATTTGCATTCGATTGCGCACTGTTACTTTGTTGCGTTACTGCTGATTTGCTGGTAATGGACAACCGGAAGTCGAACCAAATGGTGACCACAAACGTGACTGTATGATTCATTCCACACTGGAATGGTTGTCGTTTTTTTGTTTTATAACGCAGGTAAAAGGTCTTCACTGGCATGGGATTTGGGATATAGCTCTGCTCGGAAAAGGGCTCTTTCATCGATCGTGAACTTGATCTTGAAATTAAAAGGAATAATATATTTTTGCTTCGATTCATAGAAAATTACATAACTTTATAGACGGTAGATGCTTATTTCATTTAGCTGATGTTGAAATAGCAGTTTAAAACGTATTTAATTATAATACATACTATTTCTTATTAACGAACTCAAGGTCACTAAAGCAAAGGTGTGACGGTCAATTATTTACGGTAGATGGCGCTATTCTCCGATTACTAGCGATCACTTCTTTAGGATACACTCAATGTAGAATGCAACACCATTCGATTAACGTTGCGGCTTAAGATATGATGAGAAAAAATTTGTAGGAGTGCGTCGAATATAAATATAATTTATGCAACACATTTAATATTAAAATTTGTATTCCACCAGCAAAACTCTACGCATCTGATCCCAATTATATCACACTCGTCATATGAAACGTTCGCAATCTGTCAATGCATTTCACCCACATGCTTGGGTCTGCCATCTGCTTCGACTCGATAATATGTGCCGCCAATGTGAATGATTTAATTTCTGACGAACGACGTCACAGGGTTACTTCAAATCTTCAGACCCTTGGATATAGAAGTAAAGGAGTAAATTAAGCTTCAACACAGTGAAATGCATGCAAACGTCTGCCTGTGGACTGTCTACGTGGAAATCGCGTACCAATTGCGCCCGTTGAATGTTGATCGGATCGAAACGTGGCAGAGAAACAAAAGCAAAAATGAAACCACAACCATTTTTTGAAAATGGCAATCGATCATGCATTAAGCAGGAAGTAGCAAGTGCACAAGTAAATGGGCAACAGGGTGACTATCGATGGTACATCGATACGCATCAAACACCGGCCCGTGCACGTCACGCAAGCCAAAGCTGCCATGCGTCAAGCCCTCGACGGTTGCTCGACGTGACGCTTGAAGTTTTTGAACTAATTTCTCTCGATTTATTACAAAATCCATTCCCCTGTCCCAAGGGTGTTTGGCGGTCGGCTCGGAATGGATAATGAACTTCCATGAGCAGAAATAAAATTTCAATCCAGAAATGACACTTTCGTCACGCACAAAACCTTCACTCGGGGAGTTTGGTGACGAATGAATGAAGCGGTGGATGGCTTTTAGTGCACGAGCGGTTCGTTTACGATGTGCTTTTTGTGCTTAGATAATATTTTCACACGGTTAGATAACCGGTGTGAGATGGTTTTGCATTTTCGGAGTGTTTCTTGCGTTGTCGCGTCAAAACTTCGGCACCGTTTCGATGGAATATTCCAATTATTTAAAAAAAAATTCTGTACGTGATTGCACTTTGGGGTTCAGTTTGGGGTTGATAAAAATGATTATGAGGAACACTCGATGAGAAAATTGACTTTATCGTCTATTTGTTCGTATTTCTTTTGCCCCAGCGATGTCGACAGAGCTGACATCCAATCGATGAATTGTGTGATTTAATTGTCCATTATATTTTAATTCAATCTTTAATTAAGGAAAAAGTCAAAGCGATATCAAAATTCAACAACATTTTCATATAGTTTGATGGCTAGAAGGATAAGTTTTGTTATTACAGCCACTCATTTGCCTATTTTATCAACCACAAAACTGCTGCTTACCAGCAAACGTAACATCATCGCATCTTCAAGGCCTTCCAGCTGATCATGAAAGCAAAGCGAGCAAAGAAAGCAAGAAACTGGTGTATGAAATAAGCCCGCAACAACAATAAGACGCCACACTGTTACGAAACAGTTCAACAACCGGCCGACCCTTGAATAGTTCTGGCAAATCGCCATCCCACCACCCGTCACTAATTAGCCACCCGGCAAACGGGCAGCGTGCCTCCCGGCTAGAAAGAAAGCCCACCGTAATGGCGCATCGCCGCGATAATAATACCGAAAACCCGGTACGACGGTATCGTGCCTGTGTGCCGGCATGCAAAATTGGCATTCGTGGCAGGGGGAAACACGCCAGCCCTGGCAGTGGTGGCTTCTTAATCGACGAAGATGCCCGCTGGTCGGTCGGATAGCAAACACAACAAAAAAGGGAAATTTTGCTCTTTATTTTCCATCTCCAAAGGAGCGGTGGGTTTGCGATTTTTCTTCATTTCGTTACCAGTCTCTCGGTGGTTTTGTCGTGTTTGGTTCATCCGTTTCCGCAGTTCCGCAGTGCGTTGCAGCCATGGCCCGTGTAATGTACTTGGAATGCACATTTAATGTGCTGTTCTTTTCGTTGGTTTTCTTCCTTCACCGTGTGGCTCCGTGTCCGATTACGTGTTTGGCAAACTGAAATTAAGCCAAAACGTCAGGGAACGTCAAGGCATGGAGATGGACGGTCACGAGATGAAATCAGAAGCGAATAATTAGCATGCATCGGAACATCATCGCAAAGGGTAAGAGATCAAAGAGGCAAGATCGTTCCATCATTTCGTTTACACCGGATCGTTGAAACGGAAGTGGAACGTTCCAGTGCAGCACGATCGTTTCCGGTGATATGTGCATCGCAACCAACCAACGTGCCAGTGTGAGGAAGAAAAGGAAATGGCCATTTCTTTGGTCATTAACGCTACCACACGGCTAGGGATGCAGATTCACCGACAGCTGATAATGTTAGGCATACACACAGTGTGCAGTGTAGAGATGGTGAATATGGTTTTACCATTCGCTACGATCGCTGGAGCAATTCGCGTTTCGTAATCTTGAACGATTCCAATTGTGTGGCGCCAAAACGTACAATTTCATCCGTAATTAACGGGCGTTCTTTTTCGTTCGGTGTGTGGCGATGAGAAAGCAATGATAGAAACAAATGTATGCTGTTAGCGATAATGATAATGATGTGCGATAGATAAATATATTAAAAGAAAAAGCGGTCGTGCTTTTTTGAGTGGATTATCTCAAGCGATGAAATTATGGCGGCAAGCATATGGTTCGTACGTAACATGCAGCAGTAAATGATGGTTCGTGACGTGTTTTATGGTCCATTTTATGGGACAAATTGTAAAAAGGTGCACAAAATCAAGCTTAAAAATAATATTTTAAAGGTGTTTTAAGTCAGTCAGACGCCTGAATGTATGCAAACATTATTTTTGAATTATTTTTTAATTGCCAAGGATCAGTCAAAGACCCTTTTGTAAGTCCAATATTTATTATCAAATTAAAGATGTATTAAGGAGCTAAGGACAGTTTAAATGATTTCTTGTCAAATATGGGATTAAAAATGAAACTTGCATACCTTTAGGCGTTTTTATTCACGGCTCAATTCCGATTGACCGGCAATCAGACAATTTCAAGGTCTTTCTTCTCAAACTAATCTGTAATTTCTACACATTATAGCACACCAACTTCGAAATGATTATTAAAATCATCCACACCGACGTCGGGTTGTTTTTTTATTTTATGAGCTCCACAAAATTGTTTAATGAATCTCCAAACGGAACCAATTTTGTAGCTTAGTAATTTTCGCTTAATAACGTTTCCTTCTGTTTGTTTCCTCTTCTTCTCCACTCTCTAGACCGTTGATCAAGGCGATGATGCAGCCACCAAGGCTCCGCTCACCGGCATACCGCAGGTCGATTATGTCTGGGATCCAAATTTGCCACGAGAACTGCGCGGGTAAGTCACTCGTAACATGTACGAGCGGTCAGTATTAATCAATATTAATGTGGCCAATGCGTCCGAATGCATCCTTCCCTTCAGATACAATTTGTCCAATTATCCCTTCCTGGACTCGGTACCGGCGGAAGAGGACATTGGATTCACGTGCGATCCAAAGCTGCACGATGGATTTTATGCATCGATCAAGTACAACTGTCAGGTAAGAAATGGTTTGGAGCACTTTGTTGTTCCGATGGACCTGTGGCATAACGTTTGTTTCTTCTCGTAGCTGTACCATCACTGCATTCACGGCATACGGTACGACTTCCTGTGCGCCAACTATACGGCCTTCGACCAGAAGACCTTCATCTGCCATTTCGCGTCGGAGGTAGACTGCAAGAACTCGCCCAAATACTGGTTCCGGTGAGTGGTGTCTATGTGGGGCGATGTTTAGAACAAGGTAACCATAATGCTATTGCGTTCTACATTTTACAGCAACGAGCCACTGTACAAGGCGACTACGACAACAACGGTAAAGCCTCCGCCGACAACATCGACCACAGCCGCTCCGACGACGGTTCCTTCGCGACCGAAACCACTGCGCAAACCGGTCCGTAGAAGGCGTCCGCAGGTGGACTATTACTACTACGACGAGGACTACGAGGAGGATTACTACGAGGAGCGCAACCGCCGGCGCAAGAATCGTCCACGCAACCGACGTCCGGTGTACGATGACTACGAGGAGGATGAGCGGTTCGAACGGGTGCGCTACCGGGAACGGGAACGTGACCGCGAGGAGGATGAAGATGATTACGAGGATCGTCGACCGTACCGGATGAAGACACGCACTCGCACTGCAGCCGAACGACGACCGGTGTTGGATGATGATCGACGGTACTACGACGATCGGCGTCGCCGTCCGGTGGCAGATGATCGTAGACGTCCGGTACCGTTGGACGAGATGGAAGAGAAACGTCCGGCAATGATGAACGAGCGAAGGCGCGTACCAAGACCGACGAACGATCGACGCCCGACAGGTGACGATCGTCGTTCATTTCCGGCGGATGCCGAAAGTCGTCGAGGATCGGTAGCGGATGAGCGCAAAGTGCCCGCCAAGCGCCCTTTGTACGATGATCGCCGTTACCAGGACGAGGAAGAGGACGATTATGATGCACCGGCCCCATCCTCGTATGGCGGTAGTCGTCGTGCATCGGACAAAGGTCGACAGCAGAACGATGTGGTGACGGTGAAACCATCCGGCTCGAGCATTTACGATCGTCCACGGGCAGCGCCACGCATTAACCGTCCCGTACCGCTGAACGAGAAGAGCAAGTACGCGTACGGCAACTCGGATGCGCCGAACGGAAAGGGTTCGAAACCTTCTACCACGGCAGCTCCATCTGCCGGATCGGAACCGGAGTACTATGACGAGTACGAGGAGCTACCGGCTCGGCGGGACGATAAGCGGAAGGAAGCGGACGGTGGGAAGCCACCGCGGCCGAGTGCGTCATCCGATGTGGTGTACTACGACGATGTGATTATTGCGAAGGAAGATCTGCCGCTTCGGTCGGTGCCGGGAAATGTGCGCAAACCGGAACAAACCGAGCGCATCAATAGCAGAGATAATTCGGAACTCGCAAAGGGTTCGCGCGGAAGCACGAAGCACCAGCAGCAGCAGCAACAACAACAGCAGCAGATTGTGTCCAAACCGAATCGAAACGTGTTACCGGAGAGTGTTGATCAGGAGGAGGAAGATGCCGAGTACGATCTGCCAGTATCTCGTCCGTCCGTCATTGCCCGACCACAGGCGAACCTGTACGGTAACTTCAAGTCGAAGAAACACCTGCAACAGCAGCGAGAGCAACCGTCGACGGAAAGCGCTAGCACTACGCGCGGTCCGATCCGTTCCACCAAGCGACCGTTTCTACCGAGTCGTGGCGGCAACCCGTACCTAGCGCGTGGTCTTCAGCCGGTTGGTGTCGCAAAGCAGCCGTCCGTCGTGAAGTCACCCGAGCCGGAGAAACCGGCACCGTTTCGTATCGATATCGATGGCTCGACCACGCCGCAAGCCGTGACGGGCAAGCGCAATCAACAGCAAGCGCCACCATCGTCCGCACCACCGCAGCAGCAGGAAGTTGTCAATGTGAAGACGCTCGATCAGCTGTACGACGATGAGTACGATGTGACGCTGAACGATGCGCTGAATCCGACGCTCAAGCCGCTGACGCGCAGCGCACCGCAAAACTTCTTCCGCAATCGTTACGTGCACCAGCCGGACACGGAGTTTGTACCGTTCGAGCCGGCGTACGCACCGTCCGAGTTCCGGCGGGCTGCCGTGCGCCCACCGACGCCATTGCTGTACCATTCGCCGGTTCCGGTTGAGGCCGGCACGTCCACCACCTCCCAGCGTCGGGGTGCCCACGTGTTCGGTACGTACGAGTACTGAGCGTGCAGAAAAGAGAGGCAGACACAAAAACGATCCTTCCACGAACTTTCCCCCACTGCCCCTCCCCCCTCCGTCCCCTTTTCCCTCACCGCATTCCTTCCTTTGCTTCCCTTATCCCGCTGGAAAAGAGCTAATTTATTTTGAAAACCCATCGAACCCTTTCACCCTTGTCCCTTCCAACGGGCGTCACTGGTACGTCCGGATATAGAGAGTGCAGCGTTTTGTCAGGGACCACGAGCGATCCCACCTACTGCTAGTGTGTGTCCCAGGCACCGAACAGTACAGCACGTTGTCACTGGATAAAAATTTGTAAATACTAATGGATGGAAATACTCAAAACATGTAAAGGTGATAATATGTAGTGCAGCAGCAAAAGCAAAAGCAGAAGAAGAAGGATGGTGAAAATTTATCAAGCACAACAGCGGATTAAAAGAGAAAGGAACACATTATGAACACGCAAAGCTTTCCGCAACGGTGTGAAGTGTGCAATACTGCTGAAACAATACAACAAGCACGGCATTGTATATCGAAAGAGTGGGAAAGAGAGAACCCGAAAGGGGAAGATTGAAAAAGAATAAGTAGTTGCTAAGCAAATGATGAACTATAACTATAAGATCGAATGGTCATTCAAAAAGGAAGAAAGTAAAGCACATCTGAAGGTAGAAAGCAAATCGAAATTTGATCAACAACAAATAAAGAGCGAGCGAAATTAGGCACAAACGGACGTGCAAGCTAGCGGTGTGTACTGCTTGATGTAATCATTTCTTTTCTTTCGATTTATATAAATAATGTGTATGTATAGAAAAGTGAGACCGAACTTTATAGGAGCGACTTCGTTGACACAGAAATGGAAATGGATCGTTCGAGATCGTGAATGATGAAGAAAATAAAATTTTCTTTTATAATAATATCGCTCGTTCTTCGTATGTTATGCTTTCCGAATGTCGTCATCGTATCGTGGTATATCAGTATATATTAGTCGATATTTAAAGATGGACAACACAAAGCAACACATTACACCGTCGCCGTGCAATCTGTTTTGTTTTTCTTCTGTTTGTTTTTATCACAGATTTATTTTATTACCAAAAAAAGTTTTGCATTTTGAAAAAACGAACCGAAATGGAGTTTTCTTTTTAGATGATTTACGCTCGGTGTGTTCTCTGTTGCGATCTGCGTTCTAGTGTCGTTTGCATTTTGGTTTTCGTTCATATTGCGTACGTGATTTCGGTTTTGTGATTTCGTCTCGCTATCGCATACCGCGCGCTGGCTAAACTAGAGGAGATTGTTTCATTAATGTGAGTGTAAATCGAGCAAAAGCAATCGGAAATGCTCAGTTTTCTTCATCGTCTGCCTTCCCATGTACAACATCGATCCATCGTTTGGGTGTGAAATTTACAACATTTTTTGTTCCTCTTCTGTCGCATCGTCGAGGGAAGGAGTGAAATCGTTTTCAGCCGCTAAGATGGACTTCCTGTTGACTACATCGCGGACTTTAAGCTACGCAAACGCAATGTCAAATTGAATGTATTTCTAAGCTAGCCTTCTCTGCGCCATCCATTGACCTGTGTCCGGGCCACTAGCCGGTGTTTCGATCTGCATTGCGATAGTTTTAGCGGACATGATAAATTTTCTTCTTTTAAGGTATTTTGTTTTTTTTTTTTGTTACAAACTTTAGTATCCTTTTGTTTACATTTTGCTCAACCACCGGGTTGTGATGATTGCTAGTTCCATTGCTACTATCAAAAAGTATCCTCAACATCCATTTTCACATATTCATTTCCCCCCCCCCCCCCCTCCTCTTTCGCTTGATCTCACCTGTCGGAGGAAGCAATGTCTCGTCTGCAGATGATTATTTTAATTTCTAAGAAAAAAACAAACAAAATCGTTCGTGCCACATACTTTTACACATTCCGGCACGATCGCTTCTAGGCAAAAGATGAAATAACAGTTTGGTTTGTATGTTTTGTTTTCATTTTGTTTGTTCTTGCGTGTCTGCTTGACACCTGGCAACAGCTATGAGAGGTAGACTCTCTTACGTAGGCATGGTAAGATCCATAGGCAAATAGGGAAAATAGTTGGGCAAGCAATGTATGGTATTGCCTCAACCCATTAGTAGCTCGATTTATGTGTGCGCAAAGTGCTTCGCGTTACGTTCACCAGCACCGATTCTTTTCTCAATGTAAATGCTTTCGTTTCCTGCATGCAGCAAAACTATTGACGACCCAACGGAACACGCCATGAGTAGTACGGGGATGGGGGTTATTCCATAACAGTTTCCTTTGATTGAGTATGATTCGAGCTCTCGAAAAGCGATTGTTACGGTAGTTGAGTAAAGTTCGTTCCACTAGAAGGCATGTAAACACATAAAACAAAACAGATTTGTCCCCTGTCCGATCCACCAAAGCACAACAGCGGAAATGGCACATTTGCGCTCGTAGTAGTTAAATGGTAAGTTGGTATGGTAAGTGTAGTATTTATAGCAAGTTCGTAACTAGATATATTCAACCCCGTTCCCTAGCCGGTTCAATATGCTGTAAAGTAATCGAAAGGATCTGTCCCTGTCGCTGTCCCGTCGTGCAATACCGGAAACAGAACGGCAAGTGTTAGTAGCGAAGGAATTAAACATTATCAACCGATTCTATCCTCGTCTACGCGCGGTAGTTGCAAAACGAATGCATAAAGCGTTGTGTCGGAGTAAAATTCGCGTACGTGTTAGTAGAGCAAATGGTAAGTAACTGGGNCTAGATATATTCAACCCCGTTCCCTAGCCGGTTCAATATGCTGTAAAGTAATCGAAAGGATCTGTCCCTGTCGCTGTCCCGTCGTGCAATACCGGAAACAGAACGGCAAGTGTTAGTAGCGAAGGAATTAAACATTATCAACCGATTCTATCCTCGTCTACGCGCGGTAGTTGCAAAACGAATGCATAAAGCGTTGTGTCGGAGTAAAATTCGCGTACGTGTTAGTAGAGCAAATGGTAAGTAACTGGGGCCAGACAAATCGTAACAATTACCAAATCTGATGCCATTTGGGTAATGTTATCACAAACAGCAATTTTTGTGTGTGTCTATCTTCCTTTTTGTCGTCACTTAATTTTCCTTAGTAGCTTAGTTCCATCTGCTGCACTAGAATAGGGTTCCTTTACTTATACCAATGATTTCCTTTTTTTTTGCCTTCAATAAACTCTCGTTGCGCTTCGAGGGAAAGAAAGCAAAAAGTTCACGATAAATAGTGTGTAAACGTGGATTCGTGTATGAGTGTGTGTCTGTTTGTAAGAGTTTACACAAGGGAAACAAGAGGTTTTACGATCTCCTTTCTCCATTTGCTTTTTTTTTCGCTTTGTTTCGCTTTTGTTGCGTTGCTTGGTAGTGCATTCTGTTGCTTCACTCACTAAAGAACAATTTGGTTCGATGAACACAAACTTCGAAACCAACAACCGGGAAACAACATATCCAAAACCTGTTGTACCTTGGGTAAAACCAATTTTTGCTACTAAGGAGCTACTAACGAGCTGTATAACTCTTCGCTTACAGCTTCATCCCTCGCTAGCTGATAATAAAATCTTTCATATTCATTATCCTCTCGAATGGTACTAAGAATCCAACCAATTTTACAAATCTTCAAGCAAAACGTTGTGCTACATCCGTTGCTTCGTACACTCGTACCCGATTAAGTTACATGATCACGAAAGCATAGCTATAATGGGTAACAAGGCTATGGTATAAAGTCGAAACCATTTGCTATAAAGTAAAATAACGTAGTGACAAACTTAAACTCATACTAAATGCTGTACTAGATGACGCCGTATAACAGTTTGACAGTATAACAGTTTGATTCGATAAAAGGAATCACGTACAAGTAAGAAAATCCGTGTTAAACAACATGAAACTAGCATTAACAACTAATGTTCATTGATTCTATCAGATGCAACACTCGGAATGCACAGTGTTGTAGCTGGACTACTCTCTCTAAGCTACACGACGCATAACTGAACCATAAATATATGTCCACCCTTTGTTGACCGGAACGAAAACGACTTCCTGCATCGTCAGTGAATATTGTGCCCGGTTGTTGATTAGTCGCGTTTTGTTTGCTAGTTGGTTTCTTCCTGTATATGAATGCGATCGTTCATCGCCTACCTCGCTTAGTCCGGAATCGGTTCACCATTCCGCCATTAAATAAAGCTACACCTACGTTTTATACCTTCTTGCCAAACGAATCGACACAAACGTAAAGAGAACGCATGGAAAAGTACGTTCACGACGCGTCTCAGAGGTAAGCGAAGATGCCACCGGCAGTGCATCGCAGCACTATGCACTGTCCAAACACTAGCAGGGCAAGCAGTAAAGCAACGTTGTACCTGGGTATGCTACCGTCTCCACACAGCTCGATCACACTTTCCTAGGGTGCAGAACGTGCAGAAGTACAACGTTAGGAATCGATCGAAAACAATTGACTAAAACTGTTATACACTTACGTTTGCATGCTTGTTGATGCAGGTGAGTGGTCGTCGCCTGGGGAGCGGATCGCTACGGGCCTTGTGGCAAGCGAGTGAAGCATTGTAATCGTGCTCCACCGGCCATGTCGACAGCTGTGGCACATGGGTGGGCAGTGGGCAGAGTGTGTCCAGCACTAGCAGCAACAGATTGCTGGACGGTATCGGCAACACCACGTACGGTCTGGAAATGAAAGCAGCGAACATTAGCTTCTAAGGATGTGACAGGCTTGTTAGTGTATTTGGCAACGGCGCTAGGTCCTAACACGACCGGACCGGGTTCAAATCCCATCCGGACCGTACCCTCGTAGTGAGCACTGACTATGCAACTACGTGGTATCTAAAAGTTTAGTAAGCCATTCGATGGCCGGCATGACCGAGTAGGTCGTTAAGCCAAAAAGAGAGAGAGAGAGAAAGAGAGAGAGAGAGAGAGATGTGACAGGCGATGGGAGACAACGTACCGTTCGCACTGGTGTGCCTCCTTCGTGTACACCGACGGATCTACGTCCATGTTGAGCTCGTACAGGGTGATCACGTGATCGCACGGCTCCGGACGGGTACGGTTGATCAGCACCTTGTTGAACTCTGGCTCCTTGTAGCGATTCAACGTTGGATCATCGAGATCGCCCAGCTCCGGCACCACATCATACGCTCCAGTATCGTATACTACCAATGAAAGCACATATTGCATACATTTAGGCGTTAGCGCTTAGTGCCGGGTTTTCCACTACAATACGATACTTACTTTCATCGTACGCTTGTGCCAGACTAAGCAGCATTTGCATCACCACCCACACCAGGTACGAAAGCGTATTCGTAAGGATCCACCAGATCAATCGAAGCGGTGTCTGCAGTACCGTAGCGAGATTGATCGACCCTTTCGGCATGAAGCATACCGCCTGATAGTCGTACACGGTTACGTTGCGAAAGATGCTATCGTCTAGCAGACGCTGCATGAAGGCGGGCTTCACCTCACCAAAGAATGCACCCGTCTCCTGCAGTTGCTCACTGATCACCACGAATCCGTTGTTGTCGATCACGTAACACTGATAGTCTCCGGTAAAGCAGGTCTTCTCGCACCGCGGATCGCCGTGTCCGCACTGGCTGGTAATGTTCTTGAACAGCGTGTACAGGGCGGAATGGTGAAACTGGAAGCCCACCACCGCTACCGGTGCCTCGCGCGTCCCATCCGTGTGGAAAATGGCATGGCTGGCCGTGACGAGCGTATCGTTACGATTCCCTGCGTCAAACGGCACCGAATAGACGAAGCTGTTACGATCGCTATCGTCCTTACCGTTCTCACCGTCCGCACCCTTTCGGTTGCGATTGCTATAGTACAGCTCTACCGCACGCTTGTACCACACCTCGTCAATAGCACGGTTGTGCATTTCACTAAAATCAGGCCTGGAAATAGACACCAACGGTATTGAAAGATGTCGTGAAATTTAAAGACGAATTTTCATGATCTTACTCGGCTTGTTTGGATTCGTCCGCACCAGTGGCGTATTCCTGCCATCGTGTCAGGCCCGAATGTGTGGCCAGAAAGGAAACGGTGATGCCAAAGCGTTGCTTAAACTCGTTTCTATGGGATGGAACACAACGAATGCATTAGTGTGAAGGAGAGACGTGACATGTTTCAACACTTCCCAGCATTGTAAAGTGTCTTCATTAACCCTGAAAGCTTTCCAATATTACCAAATTATTCAGAGTCGGAAACGTTGACTTACACTTTATGCTGAATGCTATTTCTTCAAACAATACTTTATTCGAATAATTTAATTTTTGCCGAAAATATCGTTCGTAAGTTATTTGAAATTTAAAATTATGTATAGTTGCAATGAATTCCGATCTGTTTTATATGGCTAATAATTACAAAAGCATTGAATGCAATCGTAAGGTATGCTACGAATACTGTTAAACAATCCAACTTTATGGGCATATACCCCAAGGTACACTGTGACTCATACATATATGCACAACTAGCTACAACCAACTGCCTTTCTTTCACGATCTAGCCATTAATTACCTTGGCAGCAAACCCATCAACACAGCAATGGGGCTTGGACTGTTCCGTTTCAAAGTTAAATGAATGCAATTGTACAAGAGAAATGTGTGTGTGTGTGTCGCAGCAAGAGGATGAAAAGGATATATTGTGGTACGTAACAAGGAACGAAAGAGGTTAGCAGCATTTGGGAGAAGTTTGTGAATGTTTTGTTTTATACACAATTTAATACGCAATAATTTACCCAACACCAACATTACCCAGCGATCGCAGTAGAAGTGAGTGGAAAGGATTTGTTTTTTATTGTTATGGGTATATGATTGGTGTTCATGTGTGATTTGTGACGGTGCAAGAAATAGAAATAAAATACAGGAAAAAGGAAAATGGAGGGGAAAAAAAGAATTGCTTTGTTAATACGATGTTTATTTAGCGTTAATATAACAATGAAAGATAAAAGAGACGTAATTAGCAAACACAAATCAACAGCTGTCTTCTACAGGTAAAGTATAAAAAGTAAAGTGCATCAAGAGGGAGTTCTTTTCTTACTTTCTTGTCAAACTGTAGTTTTTTTTTTGTACAAACCATAAAACAGTTTACGAATCGTTTCTACTTACCCTTTTTCGTCCTTGTTTCCACCGCTCCCGCTAACGTTCTTGGAAAACCATTCCGTTACCTTGGCGTCATACACGAGCGCCTGCATCAAACCGCGATCGCCTGTAAAATCAAGAAGGAGAACGCCCCGGAATGAGCGACGACGATCAATACACATAAAACCGTATGCCCTAGCTAATGCGACACACGAAAATTAAAACAAAGGCTATTTTTCGAGTATCAGTGATTCTGTGATTTGAAAAAGGTAGGAAAAAACGAAAGGTCGGTGCACTTAAGGGTTGAAAAGTATGATCGAACAATTGCAAACTTATTCACAGACTAACTTATCACTGTTGGTGTAAGGATTCGTGAGTAGTATTGGTGCACTAGTAGGCGGATTTTCAAACCAAAACACACAAATACATATTCAAGGGTGATGGTGCTCACGCAAAATGCAGAAAAAAGAAACAAAAACCAAACATTGGACATAAAAGACAAACAGACATATTGGTGAAGAGTTAAGAATATACAGCATTGAGTAAGGATTTACAAAAAAAACAGGTGATTAAACACATCTATTTGACAGCAGGAACGGAATCAACATGAGACTAATAACTGTACAAAGGGGGTGACATTCTAAAAGGGTGCTGTTGTTGGTGCCGTAGAGATGGTGCTGCCTACTACCATTCCACAAAACGGGTGTGAAAGACCTCCCTAGTGAAGGTAGCAACGTGAAAAAACGATTAGTAGACTTGAGGGCTGTGTGCGAGAGAGGCAAACAATCGGAGAGAAGTGAACGGCAATACAACCAGGTGACCTACGGAACATACGGAAAGGGTTTGAAACTATTGGATGTGCACACTAGAACCGCTAAGTATCGTTGTTGCATGCTAAACACCAGAAACTATCATTTACATTCACATAAGAATATATGGTGCAGTTGTTGTACTGTGATGGTGCGCATAGTTCTGCACTGTTTAAGCTACAGCTCTAATGTTTGTTTCACATCATCTAAACTCAAGTATTGGCATAATTTTTCAAATGTGATGGAGGCGCCCAGCACGTGTTTCAACAGTACCAGGCGCCTCCATTAAACGTTGTTGTACATCGCATGTTGCACACCGTACACAGAGAAAAAAATAGTTAACTTTCGAGAGCATAACATTATTTTACTTCCAAACGTCCATTGTAGCGTTCAGTTACAGTTTCAATTATAATAATCCAAGAATACTACTTTAATTAAGTTTTTACCATACCAAACGTTCTAAACACGACAAAGTGAGGATATTATTGAACGCTCTTTTAGCAAAACTGGTTTGATATGCAGGATAATCTACGCCAAAGGAGTGTATATGGTGGCTAGTGGAAGAAAAACTGATTACAACGACTTTGAGTATACGAGGTGTGTATGTGTGTGTTCAATGCTCGTGAATACGTGCTTTGCAACTTAATCAACGCTGAGTTTCGTTTACTCACAGTAATAATAATCCTTTTCTGGCAATTTGCCCGTTATATTAGCTGCACGGTTTAGCCATTGGGTTGATGCGTTCCAAACAGAGAAAATCGTGGTCAACCGTGTTCATTAAAATGGTTACGTAGCGTTACGTTAACAAAACAGCCACGGTGCATGTTTGGTACAAACGTAGCAGCAGCAACATTAATAACAAAGTTTTCAAGCAAACGTCACACGGATGGCAAATGTAGCAAAGATACATCGACACAGTCCAAGAGAGTGAGAGAGATAGAAAGAGATAGAATCCATGAACGATCACATCAGACAAGCGACGAGCGTACGTATGAGTGCATGTTCAAGTAAGCACACAACCGAGATAGTAGACGTGAAGTGGTGCAATACCAAAACGGCACAACACACATGTAACGTGTATGAACAGCGAGTGAAATGGATAGAAGATGCAATACATTGACAGCGAACGGTGGTGACATCGATCAATTAGATAAGCAATTAGAGAGTATTATTAATGGTACGATATGCAGTTTACAGTGACGATCGCACGGTTTACGGTAGAAGGTTGATGGATGGTTTTGTTATTTTGTTAGTTTGTTTGTTTTGTTTTGTTTTGTTTTGGCGAAGGCACAACAGGCACAGAAGAATGGCACATCGAGTTTTGGGTTTTGATATTTGTTGGAGGAAACCGACGAATGATGGCGATGATGTTGAGGTTAGGTAGGCGGTCACGAGTTCAAGTTTCATGGCCCATGAAAACGTGAACGGAAACGTGAAGAGGTGTAGAGAGAAGAGAAAAGAATGGGAAAAAAGAAAGCACATTTTAATTACTCGATATTGTGAACGCAAAACCGACACGGAAAATGGAATGTTATGGAGCGTTTCAACTTATGGAAATTATGCCTGAATAGGGAACAGCTACAGTTTTTTCTTTTGGCTTGGACAGTTTTCTGATATGACAATAAAATATTCCACTTTGCTTATAACAAATTCAAACTATAACATGAAACTTAAAAGTGGTTTCGTAACACTGGCACGTGATAATGAAACAAATGAATGTTCCAAGACATGGAATGTGGAGCGATGGCGAACGGAAACTGAACGTAAACGAACTAACGGACTAGAAAGGCAGAAACAGTTAACAGAGACAGCAGGAAAACACACAGATATGACATCGTGTTCGAACTTATTAGACGAGACAGCGTCAGTGTCCCGGTTCGACTCTTGAACCACATCGCTAAGCGTACGGATGCGTATGCGTATCATTTGGGCACACTTACAGAACATGGCATGTTCGGGTGGTGGTGGCGTGCGGTTCGAGGGCCATTTCCAGCCACCGAGCTTCATGCGCTCGAGAAAATGCTTCAGCTCCAGCTCGGGCGTAGCGAACGTTTCGTTCGGGTGTTCGTTTAAATATTTACAGTACACCCTGCAGATAGAGAGGAATACAGGAATGATGTTAGCCTCTCGATGATTCGTACACGCTCTGGATGCACACTTCCACGAAACACTTACCAATCTGGATGAATTTTCCAATTGTTGCCACTGAAGAAGCTTGCCACGTTGCTGCCTTTCGCGTGAATACGGTGGATCTCGTCCTCCGTACGTATCTGCAACCGATTGACGCCGTACGTCTCGGGATACGTAACCACCAACGTGAACGGGGTGTTCTTGATTGGTGTCCAGTAATACTGGCGCTTGGTACGAGAAACTCGTTTCTAAAAATTTACAAAACCATGAGTATGCACAATTCTGTGCTTGTCGGAGGTATCTTCTAGCTTACGCACCATTTCATCAAAGTGGTACTTCACTCGTATCCACTTCGCTCCAGTAGACTGGTTGATAATAGATTCACGCATCTAAGAAATAAAAGAGAAATGTTTCTTTATATTAATCCCAGTTTGATTCTCCTTCACCTTGTTGCGAACACTTACATTAAGCAGCATATTATTAAACTCTCGTGGCCCTTGGTCGTCATCGGTCAACTCGACCTCAATCATGTCGACCGTGTTGTAGGCTGGCTTGAGAATGTCTTGAAACTGAAACAAACATCAAATATTCCATTTTGCATTTCCATACTATGCACGTCCACGAGATCAACGACACTTACCACTGGACGGAAGTCAGGATGCGTCAGGATGTAGCCATTGTTGGTGACAATGAAGGCGTATCCATTTACACCAAGCTTGGTTGTTGGAGAAGGCAGAAAAATATTACTGATGAGTAGAACCAGCGCTGGCAAAAGCAACTCTCACGATCTTACTTACCAGGTGAGGTTTAAGGTATTTTTTAATTTCCGCTATTGGCACATCGGCTCCAGCAACACCGAGTATATTGGCCACCCGCGTCTGCATGGATTGAAACCGAATATAATTATAGCATTTCCATCGGAACATAATTTTAGCTTTCAATGGCTACATTCTAGACCCTGCGGTTGTCAAAAATATTACTATACTAATTTACTTAATTGTAGCAAAACGGGACAGGATGAACGATAATGAAACTTTAACTTCATAGTTTTCTATATTTAAAAAAAACTAAGTCGTGTATCTAATATGAAACGTGTGCTAGTGGGAAATTGGTGGATAGAGAAAAACAAATACAAAACGTTTCAAAAATGTATCAACAACGCGCTACTGATGAACAATTCTAAGATAAAATCGATCCGTAACGATATACTCATGACCTAAAACGATGAGGGAAATATTTGCTGATGAATGTATGCGTCAGTGAAGGAAAATGAGTGGAAAATTGTGTATAGCACCACAGAGTGTGCTAGTGAAATTATTATAAGTAAAATAACAAAACATTTTAAAGCGAAATGCGAAAACTTCATTTCACTCTATTTTGATGTTACTATAAATTACTCAGTGAGATAATATAATTGCAGCTCAGTAGTAAATTTTATAGGAAAACAAATTCAAATGACAGAACTTCATCAATAAACTATTCGAAGACATTTTGGATAACAAATTATATTGTGAAACAAATGTTATTAACTGTATTGCTGAAAAAAATCCAAACAAAAGAAAGAAACAAAACAACCATCTGGTAGTACAATGCTTACCATAAAAGTACTAAGCTATAAAATGTGAACTAGTGTATAACTGGTGTAAATCGAACACAGCCCGCTTGCAAACGTTTGACGGTTGTTGTTTTGAGCGACATTATCGTCACTCTGATACAGTATGGGTAGGAGAAGAAAACTCATTCGAACACTGTTCCTCTAGCAAACTGTGAAACTTTGCAAACACAAACTCACACACACACACACAAACACACAAATAGTATATAATCGAAACGCAGCACGCAGGTATGATGGAAGACAAGACTCACTGAAAGCTACTCAAACGTTATAAAGATTATACGAAACCTATCTAGTAACTTGCTTGCGCATGAAACGTTCAAACCCACTAGGTGGTTAAGATTTAGTACAAGAGTTTTAGAACATTACTGTTTTGTTTGTTTGGTTTTTGCTTAATTGCAGGATTTACTCTACACGCATGGATTTAGTCAATAGAACTCCATCAACTCCATTTAATCTGTAACTAAATGTTGGCTGTTGCTTACATGTAGAGCTAAGAACTAAGTCGTGTAGAAAAAAACGTGAAATACTCTAGCGAATTACACTAATGCTAACGAATCGTTGCAAACTGCAACGTTCACTGGCCAGTACGGTTAACGCTTAGATGTAGAATAGAATAGATAAATTACTCTCGGTACTCGGTCTCGTTACGTTCCTAGTTCACAACTGCTTTCAAAACAACGCACTAGGGTTTGGTTAATGTGTAAGTAGTAACAAGGGATGAACTTCAAATCAACTATACGGATTTGGATCTGCATACTGCCAACTGGTAAACTCGTAACGTATCGATACACAATTCGGCAAGTCTCTAGGTTCCTCGCACGATACAGTGAACTAGGTAACGTGTCTACCAACTCCTAACGTTATGTACCTCGCGAGTGATCGTCACCCAGTATGCTTCGTTCATCAGTATGTCTTCGGTGATGTTCTTAAGCGCAGTCGTACGCAAATCCACAGTTGGAGTTTTGGGTTAAACGTTCAGTTTGATACGCATATGTACACCGGATCCGACAGTGCCGGTAAAATGTTTGTCGCACAAAATGCATTGTATAAAGTAACATGTGAAGGTTCACATTCGTTGAGTAAAAACGGAAAGGAATAGAATCATTAAGAAGCTTTGTTAAGGAAATAAAATCGAAATCAATCGAACGTAAGCATAATGCAGAACATAACGAAGCACAGACAAGGCAATCAAAATGCGATCGTAACTGTAACGAAATGCTTAGAAAATAAATTTTAATAATAATAGGAAAAATTTCGTCGCAAAAACGTTGCCGAAACATGAATGATGGATGAAAGATGAAGCGATTTTGGAAGGAAAAAGAGCTAGAGAAATGTGTTGAAAAATTGTTGCTCTTGCTCGGCCAAGACAAAAAAGGAAGACAAAATGGCGTACTTTTCGTGGATGGAATTTACTTTTCCAGTTTGCAGATGGCATTCGTTTAAAATACCCTGCAACGAATCCTAATAAATGTGCTTAGCCGTCAGCACTACACTTACCGCATTTTCTCGCCTATCAAACACCGGCACCGAGACGGTAGTCATGAAGTTGTACTTCTGATTGTTCGAGTACGGATCTTGGTTCTAAAATTATACAACAAGCAAAGCAAGATTTTACAATAATATCCCATCAGTGACAAGCCGTGTCAATAAAAATTAATGTATCAAGTAGTTAAACTTCTTCAGTAATGATTAAATAATATTTTTCAGTAAAGAGCTCATAATAGACAATATTTTTTCGCTCCCACCGCAATCTTTAACTTCCAAGCATTAGCTATGAATCTTTGAACAGCTCAATAATGCAGCAATTATGCAAAACTATTACCAATACATACCATGCGTTGCTTCATGATCATTCGCCGATGCTGTTCTTCCGGCGAATAGAACAACACCCGGTTCTTCCGATAGTCGATGAAGCGTTCCTTCTGCTCTGCTCGTTCCTTAATCTCCCACAACCAATCGGTCATTTTGGGGTCCTACAACACAATGCAAACATTCAGACATTCAGTCCTATTTCACAGTAATTGTTGGAGACTATCACTCACTTCCACATCCGCATATATCTCCGACCAGACAACCGGATGTTCACGCTTGTTCAGCACCAAGGGCCGCGCTATGACCGGTATGTAGTTCAGCACCTCTTCCCGGACTTCCGCCATCGTGCTCAGGTGCACATAGTACCCTTGATTCCGGCACGCCATTTCCTTGATCTCCTTCACATCGGCGACCTCGCGACCGATCAGATAGGTGAACACGCGCACCGGTATGAACGGTAGCTCCTTCCAGTTAAACTGCTCGAACACCTCGTCGAAGCTGTATGGAACACCATCCGAGACCAACATGATCGCTTGGTTGCACCGGGCCCCATTACGGGTTTCCCGGAACTGTTCCAGCAGCTCGAACGCCCTCGTGAGGGCGGCTGAAACGTTAGCGATCTCATTGGTGTCTATGTTGTCCATACCGAGCTTCAGCTCGCGAATGTTGCCCATGTTNAGGTGAACACGCGCACCGGTATGAACGGTAGCTCCTTCCAGTTAAACTGCTCGAACACCTCGTCGAAGCTGTATGGAACACCATCCGAGACCAACATGATCGCTTGGTTGCACCGGGCCCCATTACGGGTTTCCCGGAACTGTTCCAGCAGCTCGAACGCCCTCGTGAGGGCGGCTGAAACGTTAGCGATCTCATTGGTGTCTATGTTGTCCATACCGAGCTTCAGCTCGCGAATGTTGCCCATGTTTGCCTGCACGAGCGTATCGCGAAAGCACGGCACCACTTCCGCCACCTCTTCCGAGAAGGTGAAAATGTTGACGTAGTCGTTCGGTCCGAGCGTGTCGAGGATGTTCGAGACGACGTGTTTGGCGATGTCCTTCCGCTGGCCGGTCATCGAGCCGGAGCTGTCGACCAGGATGAGCATATCCTTCGGGCTGTTGGCCGCCTCGATGTACCACGAGCGCAACCGGCAGTCGTACAGGTCGACCGGATCCTGCTCCCACTTGGTCGCCGGGAACTGGCGCAGGAAGCCGCTCGAGCTGCCGAAATACTGCCACGTCAGCGTCGGGTCGCCGATGTAGTTGTTGTAGAAGATGGAGTCCAGCGCTTCCGACCATTTGATCGCCTTGATCACCTCGGTCGCCCGGTCGTACACGTTCGTCGGCACGTGCACCGAGCTGACCGTCGTGTTGACGGCCTCGTTAAAGAAATGGCGCTTCTTCGTGAGCACGATCTCTTTGGGTGGTATCGGTGTGGTGATGTCTGCCGGATCCTCGTCGATCATTGGGATCGGTGTGGTGATAATTTCGCCCGGCTCGATCATCTGCTTCGCATTGTAGTACTGGAAGCTTTGGTTCACCGGTTCCTCGTCGAACGAGATGGCAGTGTTTTCCGCCGTATCCATGATGCGCTACCGGACAGAGAAGAAATGAGTCAATCAATTTGTTTCGTATATGAGTGACTGGTAACTTCAAGCATTACGTAGAAAGCCTCCGATTTGAATTCTAGGTAATTGCTTCGAAAAAAAAAACAAATATATGGATCAAGTTACTCAATCCATCATGGAAACTAATTATCTCAACCCGACGATGGAAATCATCGCTTCAGTAGAAAAGATAACGACTTGTGCATAATGAATGTGAACAAACAACATCAGTTACATCGGATACAATTAAAAAGCGCCTATTTAAAAGTAATCAGTGTAATTAGATTTGGGGATGTAGTTAAATCTGGATGCCATTGTTAGAAGGAATATTTATTGCATTATTCTCTTGAACCTAGTGAAACAACCTCTCATGCACGCTTTCGCGGTCTAATGTGTAGCTGCGCCACGATACAAAGTATCTGTCGATTCTTCTGTCTTCCAGTGACCATAATATCCCAGAAGGTGTTTCCCGCTCCTGGAAGATATATGCTCGCCCTATCATCGACCAGCTGCTCGGACACTTTGTACACACCCTGCCGGAACGGACATTTCGGTTTCGGACTGATCGTGCTGTAGTACTTTTCATATGTTGACTCCATAGATGTAAGCCAATCACAAAAATTATTGTGCCTGAGCTGACTTAAAAACACACGACAGGTGCTCGGATCCTGCAGATCGGTACATTTCTTCACCGATAACTCCACGGCCCATCCGTGGAGGAAATCTTCCCGAAAGACTATTTCACCGGCAATGGTCGAATGCGTACGATTGGGTGAAGCGATACGCATATCGGGAAGAAAGATGGGCAGCTTTTCCTGTCCGACGCACTGCCCGATCCGTTTGGGCAATACCCTTCTCGAGACGAAACCACTCAATATGGATCCACCGTTAAAAAAACCTTGATCGCTGTGGACTGAATGGACCACAAGGAGTATGTAAACGAGCAAATTAAACGTACACAAGTATATCTTCATGCTGGTCGGTTGCGTGAATGATCGAACAACTCACGGGAAGGTCACTAAAAAATTTGCTTGTTTGCTTGTTTGGTTAATGCGTCTGTTACTATGCAATTACATGTAATTTTGGTTTATTACGATGGTTGCTCAGGAATGGTTAAATTATCTTCCTTATTATGAGCTCGTTTTAGAAAATTAAGCAATTTGAACATTTGTATGCGGATGCGTTAAAATTACATTTTAATAGTACCGTTCTTGAGCAGCAGCCTTGTATTAAAAATGTTTGTTACTTTTGCACGCAAATTTGCATGATTGAGACTCCCTTTTCAATCCATTTAGATTATTAAATACAAGAGCTAAGCTTTTCTGAACCTATCTCCTATTAGTTCAATTGATTCAATCTCCCAGTCAAGGGTCATTACTAGTTCCATCACGTAAACATTGCATTGGTCTGCGCCATTGCAGCTAGAAGCTTTCTCGAATTGGTTGTCCAGAATCAAAATCTTGGCATTAGCAAATTAAAATCGATAACGACAGATTTCTTCGTGACAGTTTGAACAATAACAAAAATCCAATACTTACCTTCACGGCGCTCACTTTCGCATCCATCATGTACTTGAGATCCTTGGCCATCTCTTCGACAATTTTTTGCCCATTTTTGCTAACTACTTGTGCTTGTTTAAAACTCTGCCCGTGGTGCGATGGGAAAGAAAACGGAACAGGAAAAAAAGAACTCATTAGTGTGCAACGTTCGAGCATTGCTTGGATGTCACGAAGATGCGGGATGAATTTGGGTACGCTCCGGTGTCCGGTGTGTTCGGTACGCGAACGAAGCACGTGCGCGTACGTCCGGGTCAGCCTTACGGTGGCCCACCACCGCACACTACTACACCGTCAAGTGTATGGTAGCAAAGTGGGAGCTAGACGGACCAAAAATCGATACCCCATCGTGAGGTGTCAGATTTTGTTGATTCACCACCACATAGTCCGTCCCACTCTAGCGCTCATTATTTGGGGCGCATCATTTGGATCACTTCTTGTAGGGTGTAGCGATTGGCGAGTTTTACGACAATGTGCAGCAATTCATCCATTACCTTCGCGAGTGACACCAACAACAATAACAACAAAAAAAAAACCAGCTGAGCATGCATACCTCCTCTACTTCCTTTCGTCTAGTTATAAAATCGCCCAAATGCCACAGTTCACCGCCGAGTTTGGCCGCCCATGCTTGGACACTGAAAGAAGATGACGCATTATGGGTGTCATTATTCACCGAGCCTGGATCCTTCCGTCGAACAAGCTGCCTACTTACACGTTGTACTTGATTGTTGTCGTTGGCTCATCGGCGCTACGGGTAATGGAGATGGCAAAGAACAGTAGAAACGTGAACGCTAGTATGCCACAGCTACTTCTGCCGCCTATGTACAACATCGTCGCCGATCGACCAGATATCGGACGTTCCGAATAGCCTCCGAACTACCGAAACCACCTTTTGTCGTTTCGTTTTTGGGATGTTTCCGCGATGTTGGGATGGTTCGTTGGTCCGGCCACTGGCTGGCAGAGGAATTATGCTGACGGTGTGCTTTATGCTACAGCGAATGTAGTGCCCAGCGAGAGGTTCTCCTCGTACAGGACGCACAGAATACGGGCATCACAGGCACGTTGGAGTGGCCAGGCCAGAGGACGACTGCACACGCACAGTGTGCCAGCGAGGAAGAAATTATGAAGTAATTTTCCACCACACTACACACACACATACGCGAGCGCAGGCACACACACACACACGGGTCGTGCTGGGAGGGTTGGGAAAAGCGGGCAAGCAGTGTTGGAAAACTGTGCAGACGGTTTTCCAGCAAAATCACCAATCGCACACACAATCGCAATCACAAGCACTTTAATAATAAAAGCTCCTAGCTACGTTACACAAAGGATTTCGTGTGTTTCGCACCACACACGCACAAACGCACACATACACACACAGAGACACAGACACACTTTGTGCACTCTGGTGGATTTTTCTTCGTCACAAGCGATTTTCCGTTTTCCACTCCCCGCCCACCCGTTTTTGCTCACCACTCACACTCACCCGCCCCTTCCCGCTCGTCGTACGCACACTGCGGGGGCCAACCAACAAAAGTGTAACGAAAAAACAGAAACTTCCCGCTACCACGATCGGCAAAATCGACACTATCGCACTAGCACGTACCGTCCGCAAGCGATTCCGCACTGTTTCACCATCGTACGCATTCACTATTTAGCCGAAAATTGCACCCATCATCCGAGGGAAAAGGAAAAGTCAACCCGTTCAGCAGCAAACTTCAACAATGGCGTCCATCTTTTTTTCTCAGCAAACCCTGCCCTCCGTTCCCATCCCTGCCCGTGTGCAGGCTTTCTTTCTCCTTGTACGGAGCACTCGTACGGAGATGGCAGCCGTTTTGACAGTTTGCAGCCAGCAAGACAGTGGTGCGCTGCTGCGATGCTCAGCAGTTGCAAATGAAGTTTCTCGAGTTTCTCGGTCGGTCCTGCGCACTGCGCACCACGGGAAGCTTTTCCCGCACGGGACTGACTGTGCCGGGTGCTGGGTGCTGGGTGGAACGTTTGGGGGCGATCCGTTTTGTGCCCATTACGGCAGTGGCACGGAGGTAAACAATCAACATGTGTGACAGTTGCGGGAAAAAAAGGCGCGCACTCGGGCGGACAGCAGCACGGAAACATAAACACCCAGCCCAGCACGTGCGTTTGCGGATGACAACAACCGTACGCGTTTGATTCTGCGTGGTAAGTGTGGGTGAACCATGCTCGCGTTTCGGGTGGGCTCCACTGGGCGCTTCATGTCTGGTAGGAGGTGTAGGTGCCAATTTGTTTACATTCCGTACGAGAGCGAACGACGGTGCTAGTAGGACTTGCGCGGTTGAATTCGGGTTAGTAGGGATGCGAAACGGTACCACAACCGGAATTGGCTGACGAGATTTTTTTCTTCCACGACACGGTTGACCCCCGCGGTCTCCGCGCTGGTTAGTAGATAAATGGACGAAACTTGTTGCTACCTGCGCTCGAGAAACTGCTCGATTTGGGCAATGACATTACCCTCCGGATTCAAATTTTCTTTTTGAAACATTGAAAATGAGTGAAGGAAAACGAACGAATTTTTCGTGGCTAACCAATCTAGTAGTCTGCGACACAGACGACACTACCAGAAAGAAAACACACCTTTGAACACCATCTCACCATTTTACTCGCTCCCGGCATTAGAAACCTTGCAAAATGCCAGTTGCGGTCCGTTTGGTGGAGTTTTCGGCCGCACTAACGCTCTTTCTGCTCGTGACCGGTGCTGGCTTTTTGTTGTACTGTGCGGAAAAACTAATTGTCTCCACGTTGCTGCTTTCCGAGGTAAACCACTGAGAGACATTGGCTGTGTGCGAAAATTATCACTTACCCTATTCTTACTTCATCCATTTGCAGCCACTGATCGAACTGCTGCTGCTGATAGTGATGGGCTTCCAGTGCTTCTTTCTGTGGTGTGCGGAAAAATTGTACGGTGTAGTGAAATATCTTTCCGGATACGATTTGTTTGTGGCGAACATTTTAAAATGACAAAAAAAAAACAACACAACGCTCCATCGTGAGGAACAGAAAATTTAAAGTACAATAAAATTTGTTTTATTTTACATCTTATAAAATTTGTTTCACTCATTGTGCGGATTGAATTTCACTAATTGCTGCTTGCGATATTCGTTTGACGCTTTCCGTTACCAATGCGGCGAACGTTTCATTGCGGAAAAACTGTGAAAACACATGGTTCACACAGGGGAGTTAATTGGTGTCATAAGTTACAAGCTAGAACATACCTACCAGAAAACCAATTACTACCACCGTTGGCCAAAATAGTAGCGACAATATACGGAGTGCCATGCTCATGACGAGGTAAAAGAGTGTTACACCACAGGTGAAGAGTATAACCGATGTAAAATCGACCGATTGTAGCCATTCCGGAAGGTTGGACGTGTCGAACATGTCTGGGAAAGGGTTCTGGAAAGATCATTAGACTGTTTATTAGGTTCATTAGCTTAACTGCACTGAAAGCTTACCCAAACTGCATTTTCCTCCATTTCAAAATTTCGATCTCTTCTGCTTCAAGGTACCGAGTATACAATCAGTTGATCGCGTTGTAGTAATTAGAGCAAAGCCTATTTTTCATGTCGTTTTTAAAAAGCTCCACTGAAGCTCAAAATACGTGACACGATGTGCTTAAACAGTGCAAAGCAGGCGGCGAAAAAATTCTAACAAAGCTGATTTTGGTGCTACAATTGCATACCTTAAGGCGTATTTCAATGGAGTTAGTATACCTCCCTGAACAATAGTTCGCAAGCAGGTAATTCCGTATTAACTTGGTATATCCAAATTGGGATTTTACTTGGGATTTGATTTTAAACACTTAATGCTTTCATCGTTTATTAGCATAAATAGGAATTTCGGTTGCATTCTCGTACATATAGTTTCTTCTGCAATTCAACCTTTCCTCCATCTCAGTTTCGGTTATTGGCCGATTTCTTCGGTCTCACATTCAGCTGCATTACTATGCAGAACATTAAGCGCTCCTTTACGCGCCCCGTCATTCGTACTTCCCAAAATGTGCTGCCCGATCCTGGTAAATATCTGGGGGGAGAAAGCATATTTTTAACCTTAATTCCACCAAAACGTAATGCAATCTTAAAACACCCACTTCACCAATCCGTCATCTACCAGCGTTGCACCCATGACGTACGTTCCGTTCCAAAATGGACACTTGAGCGGTGGAGAGAAGTTTTGCAGATATTCGTTATACATCGCACCGGATGCCTGCAGCAGCGCACAACCGTCCGTGTTGACGATGTTGCTCAGAAACGGACGGCAATTGACCGTGGCCCGTATATCGTCGCATTGCTTCACGGCCACCGATAGCCGATAGGTTGGTATGTTCTCCCGGAAGTGTACCTCACCGCTCACCACATAGCTGGTACGATTGTGGGCCGTTATGCGCATATCCGGCACGTACACGGGAAGGTTTTTCTTCCCCATGCACTGCCCAACTCGTGTGACGAAAAGCTTTTTCCGCCCGATCGATCCTAACGGGCTGCCCGGTCGCAGTATGGAGAAGATGTCCTGTGCCCCATCGATTGGGGTGAATAATATAACCACGCACAGGGTGAGTAACGCACAGAACACCAAACACGTGCGTTTGACCATGACGATGACCGTGATACAAATGAGCCAAATCGTATCGCTTGCTTGCTGCTGTAAGTTGTCCATTAAACCGTATTGCTTAATTATCTCGATTATCTCTGACCATCGCTCTAACGAGGGTAGAGTTGACTTAAATATGGGAACCAGGGCAATTATGTGGCTCATTGCCGAAATTATGTTGCAGCCGTGCACAGCGACACTGTTTACGGTGGTGGTGGTGATGGTTAGTGTACAGCTCAGTCAGCAGTACTTCTACAATGGCATCAAGTCCGGACTGGAGCCCGATCTGAAGCATTCGCTCTTTCTCGATCGCATCGGTCAGTGTCGGTGGCAGCGCGATCTGGCGATTTTTCTCGCCGATATGCGGATCGTTCAGCGGAATCATACGCATTACGTGATGAGCGGTGTTTTACGGATTCGGCGTAACATCACCGAACCAACCTCGGCAACCGTTTCGATCGAAATTTGCCAGAATACGTCGCAATGCAGACCGTTTGTCGAACCACCGGTTAACATTGGTGATGTGTGCAAGTTTCTTCACGAGCAGCGCAATAGTTCGTTGGGAGAAGTATTGGGACGCAGTATACCACCCTTAGAGTGTCCCTTTACCCAAGGGCTGTATCGAATCAACGATGCGCTGGTGGACTACAAACCGTTTCGGTAGCAAGAGGTTTCGCAATAATCGTTTGGCTTCAGTTTTAATGGAAATTTGTCCATTTTAGGTACTTTTCGCCACATGTTAGTAAACTTTGGCGCATTGACTTTGTGGGCGAGAACGACCGTAAGCGAGTGTTTTGCGTGCGAATCGACCTGTTCGTCTACAGCTGGGAAGATATGCTGCCAAGGTACTAAAAGGGTGTGTTTAGCGAAGTGCAAGAAGTAGAGTTCTCATAGAATAGCGCTTGATTAAAATAGACTTCTCATTAGAAGACATTTTCCAATATTTCGGATAGTTCATGAATTTATCGCAAGGAAAAACATGTCGTGCTTTATATCTGCGTCAGCACTATATTACCTTGGTTCAAAATAAACTTATTAAAATATGCAGCTTATATCATCCGTTCGTATCTTATATATAAAAATGTTCGCTTAAAAACTTTGCACACACTGTAGCAACAGGTCGCGTAATTTCAACCGAAGGCTCTGCTTGCCACCGCACACAATTTCGGTGTTTTTCTCGCTCACCTTGATGATCGTATCCTCGGACGGTAGAACGAGCGTTACCTCTTCCGCACTGCCCTGCTCTACTTTCAGATCCGTAAAACCATCCTGGGCCAGCTTTTTCAGCAGCAGATTAATGTCGAGCGTTCCCCATTCGTAGCGTACGGTCCGTAGCTGACTGTACGGTTGCGGTGGTCCGGTCGGTTTCGATTTGTGTTCCTCCGCTAGCTCTTCCTTGGTCGGTTCGAGTGGAAGCAGATCGTGAATGTTGTCCTTAACCTGCAGCACGCCGGTTACCGTTGAAACGGTGACGCCGGGTTGCACCTCCTGCGGTACTATTGCCTTAGCCATCTTCGGATTTAAGTACACGCGTCCACGCTTGCGCTTCAGCGGTAGCTTGATAACTTCGCCTCGCTTAAACTTTATGATCAGCTTATCTGGGATTGGATCAATCACGAGATCCAGCTTTTGCGGTGCAATGGCCGGTGGTTGGGTGTAGTTTTCTGGTATTACCAGCACGCCCGGTTTCAGCTCCTTTATCAGCTTGTTCGCTTGCTGGAAGTTTAGCGACGTTTCTATCGGACAGTAAACGGTCTTGATGGCCAACGGTTGGTATGGAGCGAGTGCCTGCATGTGCGGAAAGTCCGGTTCCGTAAAGATGATGGTATGCAACGGGTTCGAACCCCACAGCTCTACAAAGTGCACCGCATCACCGAACCGCAGACTCGGGTGACCACAAAACACCACACACGGCTGCCGGAACTCGGTGCTAAAGCCTTCCGAGTCGATGTGCTTAAAGTGCTTCAGCTTTGCATTTTTCACCAAGCTAGCGTGTGGAAACGGTTCGTCCGGAATGTAGACTTTGTTCTGTTTGGACGTAGAGAGCCATTCGGCTAAGATGTTCGAGTAGGCCAACGAGCTGTCCGCGACGGGTGAGATGAAAAACATTGGTATTTGTGTGAAGCCCTGATTGTCCAAACTGACTGAAAGACACTCGAACAAATCGTACACTACACCGGACGGGTAGCAGGGTATCAGCACCGATCCACCATTCCGCAACGTCATCATCACGTTCATGCACAACTCTCCCAGCATTGCATCCGGATTGACGTGCGGCGCCTGTGTTAGCCCGGTCATAATTACCACATCCGAGTACTTCAGTGCAGTCTGATTGATAGGGCGTGGATGTGTGGTAAGCGTGGACGAGCCGCTAATGTAGGAAATTTTCTCCTGTCCCGACACGATCGTCCAGTTGCTGGATCCAAGACAAAAGCCGGAGCTAATCGGTGTTACCTGCAGTGCGCCGAATATGTCTAGCTTTTGGTCGTACCCTGTCATCCGCACACGTGCCAGACTCCTGTTGACCGCATCCATGCTAAACAGGTGTCGCCAGTTCTTAGGCTTGAACACATCGTTCAACGGTACCGGCAATTGATGCTGAATCTCTTTCCACATTCTGGCTGTGGTTTCTTTTGGCGAAGCCTCAATATACTCCACCAGTTCCTCGAGGAAAAATCGACCAATCTGTAGCGTTGGTTCGGTTGCATAAACAGTCCCACAAAAGCCCGTTCCTTCCGTAATGTACGGCAACGCTAGCATATTCGTGTAGTTTGAGATCAGAATCACATCGATCTCGGAGAAATCGATCAGCTTCTCTAAAGGTGGCACAAACTCCGGTGCAGAATTGACGAACGCACAGCCACAGCATTCTTTTATTTCCTGTTAAGTGAAGAGAATGTCAACAACGGAACGTCACGGTACAGGCGTTCGAATACATACCCCATCCTCCAGCTGTATGTCAGAGTCCCGGCAGTTCCAATTCGGCAAACACTGAAACTTGGGACTTTGCACTAGCGGCAATGGTAGAAAATTCAGCACCGAATTTATCGACAGCCCACAATCCAGCATTATCATCAATCCCTTGTAACTGAGCACATAGCACGGCTTTGCCGGGTCGCCACTCAGCGCGTACTGTAAACCGATGCACAAATATGCAGGAAAAACTCATTAGGCCAATGTTTGTATTGTTACAATTTATAACCTTACCAGTTTCATCTTAAAATGCTAAAATGTATAACCAAAACGGAGCACTAAAATACGCAAGCTAGGTGTTGTTTATGCCGGCTGATGGAATGTAAACAAACAACTGTCAAATCCTCAAAATCTTCAACCAAGGTGCTCATTGATGAGGTAGGGTAATCCGAGACACAGCGTATAACAACTCTTATTGCACCATTTAACCATGTAACGGATAAAGGAGTATAACAGAATGTGTTTAAAAAATTGAGTCACATGGAAATTTGGATTTAAACCAATTTTTCGTGCATTAGTCATATTACATGTTAGATTATTAAATCATAGATACTGTTTCATAGAAATACTTGAGACTCTGATTCGAATAGCTTACCAACCGAAAAACGTGCATACGTGAACATGTGTTCTTGGGCGTTTCAATTCTGTACGTAATATTTTTCACTTCCAAATGTTGTTGCACAACATTCTACAAATTACAACCATATCATCTTTACGCCAACTGATGAACTGCAGAATAAGAGCAATTGATGAGCTAATAGTTGAATCGGTCTATAAGAATTAATTCCGATACATATTAGAACTCTTAGATTCTAGATGAAACACTAAAGCTACTTCTCTTATACTAAATGGTTGTGAAATGTAATACTGACTTAGATAAACTCTAAATCCAAAGCAAAGCTTAAATCCAGCATGTGCATACTGTCCTAAACGCGTAAGACAACATATCACAGATACGAAACATCGATAAGGTGAAACACATTTTATTAAACTTTCTCGTGCACGCATCATAGCACGTTATTAAAAAAGAAGCCAATGTATGATCGGACTGGATCATTTAATTGAGCAACTAGCCTGTAATAAGGTGTTTCACTGGGTGCAGTGCGCCGCGAAATTGACAAACGTCGTGCGTCATCGATACTGTGCGTCACGGCACAAAACCAATCACGGTCCCGCACGGTCACTGCAGAGATAGCTTCGGATCGGATCGAACGCACGGCAATGTATCAGCACGCGGTGTAAGATCTCCGGCTTAATGTTATTGTTAATTAAAGTGACCTGCAAATAAGGGTCTCCACCTGTCCGCTTTTACCGCGCCCCCATTTGTAGCCCTCGTGCGGTAAGCACCTGTCCTGGTGGGCTATCGGAAGCGTATGATCCTGAAATCCAAGCCCGTTCCATTATCAGACCAGCGTATGCCATTTTGCTAGTCTTATTGTATACAATCGAAACTGACTAATTGCNAACTGATGAACTGCAGAATAAGAGCAATTGATGAGCTAATAGTTGAATCGGTCTATAAGAATTAATTCCGATACATATTAGAACTCTTAGATTCTAGATGAAACACTAAAGCTACTTCTCTTATACTAAATGGTTGTGAAATGTAATACTGACTTAGATAAACTCTAAACCCAAAGCAAAGCTTAAATTCAACATGTGCATACTGTCCTAAACGCGTAGGACAACATATCACAGATACGAATCATCGATAAGGTGAAACACATTTTATTAAACTTTCTCGTGCACGCATCATAGCACGTTATTAAAAAAGAAGCCAATGTATGATCGGACTGGATCATTTAATTGAGCAACTAGCCTGTAATAAGGTGTTTCACTGGGTGCAGTGCGCCGCGAAATTGACAAACGTCGTGCGTCATCGATACTGTGCGTCACGGCACAAAACCAATCACGGTCCCGCACGGTCACTGCAGAGATAGCTTCGGATCGGATCGAACGCACGGCAATGTATCAGCACGCGGTGTAAGATCTCCGGCTTAATGTTATTGTTAATTAAAGTGACCTGCAAATAAGGGTCTCCACCTGTCCGCTTTTACCGCGCCCCCATTTGTAGCCCTCGTGCGGTAAGCACCTGTCCTGGTGGGCTATCGGAAGCGTATGATCCTGAAATCCAAGCCCGTTCCATTATCAGACCAGCGTATGCCATTTTGCTAGTCTTATTGTATACAATCGAAACTGACTAATTGCTGTGCACAGCGTGTGCGAACGTGTGTACCTAGCGCGCGGATGCGTTTGCCAGTGATAAGAAAGCAGAAAGCGTGCTGTAGCACGCAACCTTCGCCGAATTATCCCACAATGAAGCGACCTCTGCTACCAAAGCGCGTGATGTTGATCGTTACACCGTAGCTTATCGTGTTGTGCCACCGTTACGGTGTGAATGTACTTTGTACCGACACGCTAGAACATCTTCCAATATCTGCATCAAACCAGTGTTATGTTACGGCGTACCGAACCAAAGGGGCTCGACACGCAGCGCATTGCGGCGATGGTCAACCTATTCCTCGGCTAACGTCTGCAGTACGGTGAAGTAGGATGCGGCACTTCGGATTATCTGTGGAAATCAGTCGAAAACCGATAAGCGTTCACGCTTGTTTACCGGGGGAGGCGTGGCATTGATGATGTTCCGCTTGACGTCAGACGCGAGTGAAGATCGATCCTTACCGTGGAGAATGTTTCGAGCGACATCGCGGAGAAGCTCCAGGCACGCATATCTATCTGCCGCTGGCTGTATAGTAGCAGGATGTGATGCGAGCTCTTGAACCGTTCTGCACAGAGTTCCCACTGTACGTCATACACCGATAGGGGAAGCTCGGTACTCTTGGGAAAGGATGAAACAATAACAAAACAGGAGTGTTAAAAGTTGTATCAATTCAACGAAGAATAGCTCCAGAATTGGGGCACGCTGTTCCCATTCTGTCCACATTGACCTGATTCCGTTCTTCATGGAATCATTACCAATAGTAAAAAAAGACTGGAGTGTGAGAAATATCAGCGCTCGAAACGAACTGCAGCGCAAACAAACCATCCCGTACCTCGTTCTGGAGCCGCTGGCCGTACCAGCAGAACTGGAACAGCTGGTAGATAGCCGCTATCAGGTACAGCACCATCAACATCGTTTGTGAATCGCCCTCATCCTTCCGGTTAGTGTGCGGAAAAATGTGAAACAAATTGGAATTTACAAAAGAAAACAACAACCATCATCGTTCCAGAGCTGCACTGACTCATTGCGCGAGCTCGTGCCACTAACCGCATGCATGCTGGCCGCAAACGCGATGACGCAGATGATCGTCGTACTGGTGAACAGTTGCACCAGCAGCACTGGTGAAAATATTTCATTTATCCTTTCGATTAACCTACCAAAACATAGCGATAACGATTAGCTTCCACCAACGCCATCTAGCGAGGAAGGTGAGTGACAAACTACTCAACTGGATCGTTCGTATGTGGTGGAGTATGCATTCCCGCTGGAAGAAAGCTCGTTCCGCGTCGGTGAGGTTCGGGTTCGCCGTTTCATGCATTAAATCTCTCAACAAACGCATTAGTGACGTTGCGTACAGTACCATCACGACGTACAAACCATCGAACGCAACCACTCCAGCCCAGGTCGTATAGCCGGACAGGGATTCCGAACAGAACAGTAGCTCAAATAGTGGCGAACGACGCTTTATCGGCTCAAGAATTGGATAGTATGTGTTGTAAACTAGAAGAAAGACAACTGGAGTTTGATTGTGATGGTAGAGTTAGTAACGGCACACGATCGTACCGAAGCTCCTATTGTATGCATTGCCCTGGAACTGATTGTACAGATTGCTGCAAGCAGGTATGATCGAATAGTTAGAAGCCACCAGCCCAACCACCAGCGTGTAGAAGCGCAAATTCAGCTGCACCTCCTTCCACTGTCCCAACAGCAGCTTGTGGATACGGGCATAAACGGTTGCCCTGTCGGCTGGAATACAGAAAACGACCCCGGATGTGAATCACAGTTCATACTCACGCTACTACGAGCACGCGAGATAAACGGTTGCAGTTTACTTTTGCGCAAAAATCTTATCTTCTTCAGAAAGGCGGCCTCTTCTAGCGCTTGCCAAAGCTGCCTAATCTCGTCCTCATATGCATGCATCCGCATCACCTTAATGCCGGTGGTGGTGATACTAACAAAGCTACAGAGACCCTGTGTCATACGTGCAAAACACAGTGAGATCGAAAGTAATGTAAACTGAATGATTCCCTTACCTGTACGACCAAGCTCAAGTTGCCCAAGTTGCGAAAGAAAAACTCCGTCTGCAGATAGGTGTTGAGCCAATGCATCAGTAGCATAAAGTAGTACAACCGTCTGTACCACTGCATGCGCATCGTAACGTACTGACCGGGCCATACGCCCATCGTGGTGGCCATCGCACGCACCCAGTACGAGCTGCGCTGGACAAGCTCGATAAAATCATCCTTCGGATGATAGTGGTCTGTATCCATGTCTTCCAAGATTCCGTACCGTTCCGATGTCTCCTTCAATACTAAGGAAACCTTAAGCTTTTGTGAACTCATTTATATAAAATGGGTTTACCCAACGACAATAGAAGTTTTAAATTCTCTTTCATGCATGTCCTTCACACTCGTTTCAGGGATGTCAGTGCTGAGTATTAATACTTTAGAGTGCCTATTAGCAAGCAGCGCATTATCAAGGTAGGAAATAAGTTACAAAAAGATTAAATGGATACGTGAGAAAAAAGACACATTTGACTCAGCTACCAATGAATTTAAAGAAAATTAGCTCAGAGTGTGACTTGACAAATAAAAGGAAATTTACCCACCGAACAAAGATTCTAAGTCATGGAACAATTTCCCTATTAGCAGGTTGAGAAATACACAATTTGTATTTTTTATTTCAGATAAAATGATTGACTGATTAGTGGTTTTATAGATATTTTATTTATTACAGGAGAAGCAAAAGAAAATGCGCTATAAATAGGTAGAGAATACTATTGAAGAGCTGTTGCCAACAATTGGAATAATTTTAGATTTGTGAGCTCATCAACGATCAATCGATCAGTGCGATCCTCACTTAATCATACTCTAAATATTCCCATGATCATCACACACGCTTGTAAATGAGACTTCCGACGTGTAGATTCTAGCCTTCTCGCATCAATCACCGCGTCCACACTTTGGATACGCACAATCACCAGCAGAGCAAACATTCACCCACAAGTTCATTCATAATCGTAGCAGTTCCGGTTAAGCACAACCGTGTCGTCGGTGTGCGACAACGTCCATCACAAAACCATAAACGCTGTGTGTCAACAGAATGCATCGAAGCCTGCCGAAGTGTCGAACCAAACCGAGTGTCGGTCCGATTAGTGTTACGGGCACTTGGGAAATTCACGGGTCGTGAATTTGCTGAATGGTGGTCAGCAACGGATGACGTCTGTCGGACACCCAAAAAAGTGACCCCACGTCCAAGGCACGTGGCACTTGAACCAAATTAAAAATAACCGATGATCGGTGTCACTCACCGCTCATTTGCGTCAATCCGTGCGGTGAGTAAGATGTGTAAGAATCGCATCGTAAGCTTTTGGGTAAACTTCCTTTCGGAGCTTTACGATGCATCATCAGCGAGAAAGTGTGGATAATACTAAGCCCTATTAACAGTGCGCCACGAACGGAATTTCACTGTTCCCAAGGAACAGCATAAGACGATTATTAACGTGTCATCAAATGAAAAACATCGGCTTTTCCCTTGTGTGACGTACTCACACTTTGTAGCTGAGATGAGTTCCGGGTGTTACTTTCGCACCTCAATTGTTCAATTAGAAGTGTGATGTACCGGGTGCTGACTGTACTGCACTAATAGGTGATAATAAATTTCATCAACATTGGCGCTATTACTGTTACTTAATCGCAAACATTCGCCATTCATCAAACGAACGCACAAATGATGGCTATTAAAATAAATTTATATATCTTTTTCTTATAGAACGACCAGGTCATGTATCTGATGTAAATAAGATTTATAAGAACATTAAAAAAATCAAACATTTATGGTTAACAAGTTTGAGGACCTTATTCAAGACGAAAACGAGAAGGTGTTTTAGTCTTTGTCAAATGTGTTTAAGTCTTTGGACATGTTCAAAATAAATATAAATTAGTGTCACTCTTCATAATGATGAAATAGACAACATTACTCAACAAAAAATACACAAATTTAGCATACTGTAATGCGTAAGCATTTTTCTATGCAACTGTCAAATCGGTATCTTCTTCAGTAGCAAAATCTGTACTAAGACAACTTTTTATGTTTTGAGTATCTTTTTTATTATAATCAACATAAGTACTTTGAATTTATTGAACACAATCGAAGAGCTACCTTACGCTCTGTCTAACCTACATTCGATTTAAACAAGCTGTGATATGTTCTCTGTGAACCACCGTTTGAGAGCTGAAACAATCCACCTGTCCTATCTGCCTCCACTATCTGGCATCTCCTATTATCAACTGTCACAATCTTCGTTGGCACACCAAATTGCGAACGTGGAATGCCTTTTGCAATTCGCTCGGTATGCTAAATGATAAAGCACACACGAGCATGATTGAAGCAAGGCAAGAACCATCACATCTTGACAACTCTCCGTTCGCCGATAAGAATTCGGGATGTAATGCTTACAGCGTATGTATGAAATGCCCGTCCACCACGGGCCAGCACGAGCCATCGGCGATAACATTCGATCGGATTCATTTGCGATCACTTATGTCACGGTGACAGGTGGGACCATCAGAAAAACCTTTGCTCTTCAGACCATCGGCTGAGCGCCAGTCGATGGCGTGCTTCATATGTGTCCTTCGGCGAAACACGGTTGAACGCACTTAATTTCGCACCGGTCAATTACCACACACGGCATGGAACTTCCTACTGCCGACGGTGCTTTCTTCCTTGTCGGTCCTTTCTATCCAGTCGCCGCAAGTGTCGTCTCTTCATAAATAATCAAACGTCCTTCCCGGTCAAAGTACACACAATCAGCTTGTCGGACGATATCGTGCCGGGATGGCTCCGTGACGTCCGTAGCTTCGTTCTTATCGTGCATTCTCCGCGGTGAATAGTGCTTCATCGCCAACAGCGTCAATCGTCTAATTGGCCTTTCTGTGGCGTATTGCTTGCACGACACGGCGTAGGTCTGATTTGCTCGTCAGACAGCCAAAAATATCCCCCACGTAGTTCGCCGCCTCCACGTGCGGTACTCGGCCGACCGGGAATTCATTGATCCCCTTTACTCGGTAATGCAAATTGGTCGGCGCGTTGTGGTTAATGGGTCCTGAGGTGAAAATCGACACTCACAAGCACACTTCATTAATGCATTGGCACTGGCAAGCAGTGCGACGCAATCGAACAGCATTATTCCGCGTCAGACGCATGTGTGCTCAATTAACACCTTTGTCGTGGGTGGGTTGAAGGAAAAGGGGGTCGTGGTGTTTATTACTCTTTTTTTTTTGCGGACAATTTTTCGACATCGTCTGAGGCGCAACGACGATTCATTCTGACCGACGGCAGAATATTGCTCCGGTACCAATTACGCCGTTGATCCTGTGTATCTTATACTACGACCTTGTAATATTTTAGGCTTTATATGTAACAAAGTGGAATCGATTTATGTGATTATTGTATAGTTTTATCTAATTGACCTAATTATATACTATTATTCAAAGTTTAAGTCGTTTACTACATTTACTATTCTGATTACTTCTTGATTTTTTTTCTATTTCGCCTATTACAAAAACTGTGACAATAAGGCAAAGAAGCCGTCATAATTAAAAATAAATTAAAAAAAATTACAAAAATTGTATTTAAAATGAACTTAGAAAGTTGTTGTGTCTCTCTTTGACTTTTTGAATATTAGTAACTTCAGCTATAACAAAACAAGAAATAGAAAGCTAAACTAAAATCAAAATTATCAAAACACTGCTTATTGGTGCTATAAATAAATTATAGCAGATATTTCAGTTTTCAATTAAATTAAAGAAAAAACATATTTAATGCAATTCAAATTATTAATATTGCAACTAAAACAATTCACTTGGTTCGCCATCAAATGCAATTAGTTTTGCACGTTTAAATTATGTTTCAATGTTATTGACTTGGCTTCATACGACATAAATTTGTGCGCATAAAAATTCACATCACTCCATTCGTGTAGATAAAGTTCGCCTTCCCGGTGCAGAGTGCCGATATTGTTGTGGCCCATACACGAGCGCGTCGTGAAGACATCCGTCTAGGGGCGGTCTAATGCTTCGAAAGATTACTAAAAAAAACCAAACGGTCGGTTACTCATCCACATCTACGCGTTATCGTCCCCAAACGTGCCGAACGGCTCCCAGGGAGCCACCCCAAACCAACCAGCCGTATGAAGCATCCTGGCCAGCGTTCCGATTGGTTCCACCTTCAAACCATACAACGGGCTGCAATTGGAATCGGTTCGGCCACACGAACTCCTTATCACGGGTTTCGGCACTCGTCGGCGGAAGGGTTTCGCAACACTAAAACAACGACAACGCGCAACAGCAAATGGTGTACACACAGCGCAAAAAAAAAAACAAGCAAATCGCACCCTGTGTGCGCGCGTGAGCTGCAAAGCACTCACCGTGAGATGAGAACGTACGGTGGTTTCACTGCGCGCGTAGGGTTTATAAAAGCGTTCCATCGCCACACTATCGGCTCAGTCGCTGTGCGAATCTTCAGCTGGTCTGAGAGATTAACGGAGTGTAGTGGTGACGCGAAGGTAACGCGAAACGCGATCAACGTGAAATTGCAAATGTGTAATCAACGCTAGAACCAGAGTTGTGACGGTGAAATCATTTTGTTCGCAAAAAGGCATTGCCCATGTTTCAAACGTGCACTGGAATGAGGAAAACAAGCCGCAATGAACGGTGCCGAATAAAACGTTACATGTGTTGCTATAAAAGTTAAGTGACGCGTTGTGCTATAAAAGTGTGCTAGTGGTATACTAAACCGAAAGGCAAATATTATAGAAAAAAAAACCCCCAGGCGTTATTAAGTAAAAGTGACGAAGAAAAGAAACTCAGTTCCGTCTGCAGCTGGTCTCAGCGGGATCCGTGTGCTGTGTCCGTGCGTGCGCTAGTGCGACGACGATAGTTTGCGAAAATGCACTTTGGATTGGCGGATGCATCGTAAGTGTGGTTTTTCTTTTCATGTCAAACAATCCAGCAACGTCGTGCCCGCGTGATCCTAATTTCTATCTCTCTTCTCCTCCGGTGCGGCGGTGATCTTTCCGCTTTTTCAGTGTGTGGCTAGTGTTGATCGCGGTGCGATTACAGCTTTGCAACTGCTCAAAGTACACCTGTACCGTCAGTTCGGATGGATTCTGCATCTTCCAGGGCGTGCACATCGAAAGCCCGGAGCAGGCGGCGAACGTACAGCTGGAACCGCCGGCCGGTGCGACGGCCGATGTGACGCGCGTCAAGTTCCGCGAATCGAGCATGTACATGCTGCCGTCCGGTCTGTACGGTGCCTTTCGCCAGCTGCAGGAACTGCGCGTCTGGTGGATGCATCTGCACAGTATTCACATCGATCCACGGCTGCTGTCGCTGGATGCGGAGAAGAACCGCATCAGCAGCATTACGACCGATCCGGGTATGGTGCCGTTGCTGCGGAAGCTCGAACTCAACCAGAATCGTCTGCGTAACATCGACAACATCTCAGTGTTTGAAAACCTGGAAGTGCTGGAACTTTCGCATAACGATCTCCGTACGCTGGATCTGTGCGTGTTCCAGCGGATGTCCAAGCTGCGCCTGCTGGACCTGTCCAGCAACAATCTGGCCCTGGTGCGAAGCTCCATCGGGCTGGAGAAGCTTACCTCGCTGACAGTATTATATCTGAACGATAACCGACTTACCTACCTGGATCTGAGCGTGCTGCGTTCGTTCCCGGCACTGGAAAAGGTCAATCTCGCTAACAATGCGCTCGTGTACGTGGATCACGATTCGCTGCCGACGATGTTGCCCCGGCTACGCGTGTTCCGCGTGCAGACCAACGACTGGCACTGCGAGGCACTTACCGAGCTGATCGGTCAGCTAAAGAAGACCGGCGTACAGGACTTTAAGACGTTCAGCTCGTTAACCTGCAAGGAGCGCATGGTCGAGGGCGTTTGCTGTACCGAAAACAAACCGTTCGCGCTGGTGCGCAAATCGAACCAGTATCTCGCGAGCTACGCAACCGAGCTGAACGGCCACACGCGTCATCTGATGCGTGAGCTACAGCACACGCGCCACGAGGTTGCCCGGCTGATCGCGAATGACAACTACACGCAGGTGTCGCTCCAGACCATCGGTGATGAGGTCGAGGAGCTGCGGAATCAACTGACAGATGCGCTGGCCGCACCGGACCCGGTGACGGGACGGCCAGCAAAGCCAACCACCTCCAGCCGACCGGACGGTTCCGTCACACCCGAGCGACTCGTCGCAGAGGTGGCAAAGTTACGGCGAGACTTCCAGAAGATGGCAGGTGAGAATCAAGCCCTGCGGCAACAGCTGCGCCAGTATGACAAGCTGCGGCAGGAGCTGGAAGCACTGCGAACCGATACCAACGAGACGAAGCTGTCGTCCCAGCTGATGAGGGAAGAGAACGCACTGCTCCGGCAGGATCTGCGCCAGCTGGAGGAGAAGCTGCAGCAGCTGTTTAGCAGTGGTGCGACCGTCTGACGGCAGCTGCCCGTTCCGGTTCGTGTCGAATTGATCTGAGCGCACGTATCCTATGCGTGCGCCATTTATCTCTCACATTATTCTCTCTACTAAAGCGCTTAGTGTAGCTCCCCCCTCTTTATCACTCTCGTGCTCGTATCACACACACGCACACACCCATACACGCTTGATCTCACTTTAATGGCTGGATTCAGTGAGTGACAGCGAGTGAGCGAGTGAGAGTGAGCGAGAGTGAGTAAGCGAGACCGTCTCTCGGTGTACAGAGTGGGAGCTTATCGTAAATCGAAACACGTACGCATCGTCCTTAACAGGTGTGACGCAACGGTTCACGCGGATCTATTACTATTACACTACTTTACTAAATCGTAGGACAAGCCACTGTGTCCGAATCGTACCAAAGATCACTCACCCTACATTAGTATATATCATGTTAGCCAGGTCATGATCTTCAGCTTTCGTGCGGCAGCAACAAGACGAAAACAAAGAACAAGAAAACAAAAGAAAAAAGATGAAAGGAGTTGTTCGAGTGCCGTACCTATCGTATATGATCGCTATCCGTACATCTATGTGCTCGTGTGTATTTGTGTGCCGTGTGTACCGTCGGTAAAAAAAAAAGAAAGTAACCGTGAGTAAGGGAATTAGCTCAAGCACGCTACCTCAAAGCAAAGTTCGCAATGAAGCGAACAGAAAAAAACAAGATTTACAAAAAAAAACAGAAAAAGAAAAAAACTACGATCCACCCGTTGCCCTTTCCGTTGATACTGGTGCATTTGTTTTGTTTTCGCTCGCGATCGCTGCATGCGACCCTCGGGCGTAAACGCGTGTCACAAAACAAAAACAATGGCCACCAGGCCACCGGCTAGACGTCACACTCGTTGCGTCACTCGTGCGCCATCCTGAGGCTCACGTGATCGAGGTGTGATGGTGGTCGGTGGGAGAAAACAAAAGGTGCAAGTCAGCCTGTGCAAGTCCGGCACATTGGCCAGGAGCTGGTGTGCATCGTTCACAGTCCGAGATCATCGTTTGGCTAATCATCATAATGGCTGTCCAAGCAAGCTTCCTTTTTTAATTCTAATCCTCCATAGACGCTAGGCGTACATGCTTCTTTTGTTTCATTTTGCATCGACGGGTCGATGCAAGCTGTTCAGGGTAAAGGATTTATTTATTAAGCTTACCGCACGTTACGTAGCTATGTTTGAGCAACATTCCGAGCGAATAATTAATAAGGCGCAGCTCGATCGATTAAGCTAGATGTTAACAATGATAATTAATGTCCCTCTCTCCCTCCCTTAGCGTACGATCGTAGAATGGGCTTTCCCTTTGGGGTGGGCAATTTTGTGTGATTTGTGAAATTTCCCTAAATATTTATTAAACATTCAAGCAGAAAACCACCCTTAGCCGGCTACGCTTCCGTGCCGTGCGCTGCTTATTGTTGACTGATAGGCGCGCACGGTGACTACTTTCTTAGATGAATGGCTCGAATTATGCGAAATTAATGTACTGTATTGCTTTTACTATTCTTTTTGCTAAACATTACTAAACGAAACAAAACATAACAAAAGTCTAAACGCCAGCGAACTCCCTCTGACACCGCGCTGCCATTTGTAGCATGTATTGTATTAGTGTGTAATGAACGAATGGAATAAAATTAGAAACTGCAACAGTGAGACTGCTTTGATCGTTAAACGAAACTCACCTTGAAATGTGGAAAGAAATTATCTTAAAACGCTTACATCGTAGTATGCGGTAATGTTTACTGTCAGGCAAATTTTATGTTTCGTGTAAAATTGTAACCTTTCACCTGCTTGTCACTGGACACAACACTATGGTTTTAAATTTATTCGAAATAGTTCAACATTTCGTAAGTAGCAAAAAAAGGATGTTTTGGAAAGAACATTTTGAAAGAATCTCCACAATTGTGACCGTTGTTTCATTCCACAGCTAGAATGTGTCTGTCACATCTACAGCTCGGTGTTCGTAGGGGTGCTACAATTTATCAATACGCTTACCGATTATCTATACTGCCTGGTGAATGCGCTGATGATTGTGATGTACCTGCTTCTTTTCTGCTTGATACTGTTGATGAGTTGGTCTATAGAGATATGCCGTTTTTTGCTGCATTAATGTTTGAATAAACTTGTTTAGTGTTTGATGGAATGTGAATGTTGATTTTTTGTTTCAATTAAAGTATATTCATGTGCCCATGCTTTAAATGTTTTAATTATTGTACAAACCACCATGCGTCTCCATTGGCAGTATTATCCTTCCTGCTTATAATTTTTGCCGGATTTTTTCCATTTTTCCCGTGTGCTAGTGAAAACAGCACGCAATCACAGCTCAACTTACCATCACCAATCACAACGGTTCACTACGTGATCGATGACGCTGCGCGTATATCAGCGCGCCAGCACGGTATCAGTATTTCGCATCACATCCCGCAATGGCATCGGCTAAAGTTCGCCCACAGCCCATAGCCGAGTGTGGCCAGCGGCGCCAGTGCGAGTCCTCGCGTGGATCACATGCGCAGTCCTCCTACGAGCCGCTCGATGCGTGAACAGCATCGTCCCGAAAGTGGCCTGCGGTTGCGCTTGCTTGCCGTTGCAGTGTAAACTATGCAAATGCCGCTGCCGCCGAACGGCTGATAATGAAGGTGTGAGGCTGTGAATATACAGGCGAAGATTACACATGGTAAAACTTGACCAGCTAAAAGAGCGATTGCGTTTCATTTCAACATTCTCCGGATGATCCTGCAGACTGATAAGGGTTGGGGCCTGTCGCAGTGGAGGAAAGGTTGTCAACGGGACAACAAGGCGCGTTATGTGTTTGCAAACGTCTGAAGCTGTACTATTCTGTTCACTCGGTCACCCTCGGTTTGAAGACGGGTCAGTGCATCCCGTTGTTTACCCTGGGGCGCGTCATCGTTACGAGCGCACCCGGGAACGCTAGCCCACCGGGTACCGTACCGCGCGCAATTAGCTGAATGCAATGTAATCGGCATGTAATTGCGATGAATTATTAAATCATCCTGGTTGCACCTTCGTTCGGCTTAATGCCACGCTTATCAGCAGAGTGCATCGGGGCTCGTACCGTACGGGCAAGGGAAAGTGAAACGGTTCGCCAACGGTGTGATGGGAAGCTCGGGCTGTAAGTTTGGCCCAAATGGGGTGGACTACGTTGGGGTGAAAAAAAAAATAAACAAAACACAAGCTTGCCTTTGCTGGCGGTTGTATTTCGCCTTGCGGGAGATCGTTGCACGTAAGGGAATTGAGCAAAGGTAGGCAAATCCCCGACGGATGCGAAAGAAAGTTGCATCAGATTGTTTTGCTTCGGTTGGTCAACCTCTAGAAGCAAGAAATTTAGCAGCTGCTTTGTGCTATTGATAATCCGTTTGATCAAGAACAATTTGTTAATCACTTATTATTTATATTAATTACTTTTAAATGTTAATTTTGTGTGTTAAGTAGGTTCATAGTTCAGTTTACATTCTATTTTACTTACGTGATTTATAGCTCCATTTAAATTATGGCTGTTTGAGAGGAACAGCTAGCGCCATCTATTGCGTATTTATGGTACTACACATTTATAAATAATTTATAGCAAGTTTGCACTGCAATATGATGTGACCGTTCGATGTTGAATAACACAAATTTACTAATAAAACTAGTTTTACATACAGTTGATTCTTAACAATCAATAAATATACTACAGAATAAAGTACTTAAACATCAATTTGAACAATAGGAAAGATGATAAATGAATCTGCTGCTACATCCGTTAGCAGTAGCTTAATACTACAGTTAGCTGTACTGCGTTTACTGCCCAGCAAAATGTATATGATTGCTTAAGTTCTCCTAAATTATAGTTAAAAATAATAAATCACTTTAGCAAAGACAACACCCATTATTTTATTTACTATAAAAATAATTACCAACGATTATCATCCGCGGATGACACTCGTTTACGATTTTGTATTATTTTTGATTTTCATAGAAATCATACACTATTACCGGTTCGGTTAAGGGCAAACCAGCTTCACGTCCTGCAAAGCCCGGGGTAGCTGGGGTTCATGCCAGCTTGACACTCCGAACCAGCCCTACCCATCGTGTACACCTGCTGGCTGATGATGTTATTGTACGAGTAGTTGCACACGAAGTAAACCTTCGTTGCACTTCCTTCGGTCCAGCTCTGCATCGCACATCCTACCTTCCAGGTGCGATCGTTCACCAGCATCGTAAAGTGGCCGATGGATTTGCTAAAAGTTAATAACAAAAATAATCGACATTCACTCATCGCCAATGGAATGTATGCAATCATCCAACTTACAGCTGCGAACGTGGAAACGCCTGAATGTAGGCAGGTTTCGTGTATTTGTACTCTTTCCACCAACCGGCAACGAAGCGTGTTATCAAATCGGTCACGGTGTACGTCATGGGTTCGTAAAACTTGATCAGTGCTAGGTTCTGGCCGGAGGTGAGAAATTGGGGCGTATTGCGACACCGATCGTGAGCAAACACACACGATCGTGCATTGTTAGCGGCCTGTGCTGCCAGCTCATCGTCCCAAACCATCGTGTACATGCGTGTGGCCGGTCCGAGAGGAAACTGATAGCCGGAAGCTACCCGCGAACGATAGTAATTGTGCAGATGAAGGATGTGAGCCTGGACGGTGGGTGTCATCAGTACGACACTGGGCGATTTTCCATAGCAATACGGGCCTCCAGAGAGTGGTGGTGGATTACAGCCAACGTTTGGTCCACCGTGCGGACAGAGGCTTGGTGTGCAGTAGTAGTTAGGCCCATAGCAAACGACGACCGTAACGGCAGCGATAAAGCAAGTGAGTGCTGCTAGAATGAATTAACATAATCACAATTTATACAATAACAAATACAGCCATTGTTTTAACAAGAAACACGTACCAGAGATATAGCGATGCATCTTTACACTATGAAATGGTTGGTGATGAAATCGTCAAATATCTGTTAAATAAACGATAATTTTAACAAGAGTTCATTCAACGAGGTTCCTCGCTTATGCTATCAAAGTCACTCTTAACCCATGTACGCTTTCTATTGAAGAGGGGTCAAATTATTTGATAATATTTAATATGGGATTTGAACAAATTGTACTCAATAGATTATCATTTCTTATCTTCTTATCTATCAAAAACGTTTTGCTCCAAAAAGGATCGCCTTGTTCACGATAGTTTCAAGTAAAAGTATTATTTCACTCATATCTTCTCACTTCAATCTGTTCGATACTAGTTTTTGGCTTGATAATTAGTACGATAAACTTGTTCACACTGTATTAATTAACATCAGTTCGTCATTCGCACCAACAGTCAACCAACCATCCGATTCCCGATCCAATTACACTTAAATGAACTATGCGAACCAGTACGAAACGTTTGCAGCGCAACGATACCACGTGCCCTGAACTGTACTGTTCCACTTTCTGCACACATACGCACACCTCCCGTGTACCGAACTGCCAAAAGAGATAAAAATTCAACACTAAACAACAGCAAAACAAACCTCAACTTTCTTTCGCCGCACAATGACGCACAGCTAGTTCGAGCGCTAAACTGCGACTAAAGCTCTAATCCGCACGTATCGCGCAGATCACACTTTGTATGATCCGACTCGATTGCCAAATCCCGAACGGGCAGATCGCTCATCGTCCAACCGGGCTGGTTGGGTCGGCCGGAAGAAAACCTTCCCGACCAGCGTGCGAACGTGCCTATGTTGCCCACCGAACACCGGTTTTATTTACCAAAAGAAGCAAACGAACAAAAAAAAAACGCACACACAGATAGACGACATCATCTTCGGCGACTCGTTCGCGATCAATTTATGAGCCGCAATTTTAAAACACCATCGCCGGAAGGGGGCATTGGCATAAATTTAGCCTACTTTGGGCGCATCCCATGGGGCGGCACCATGCTGCGAAAGGCTTTGGACCCTTTCAAGGCCGACCGCCGGATTGTACCGGCATTTTAGGGCTTTCTCGATCGAGTTTTAGTTGGATGTTTTTGTTGTTGTGGGGAGTGATAAATCGCCCAGCAGGGGGTAGGAGAAAGATGGTAGCGCCTGGCCATTTTTTTTTCGGGGAGATTAAATAAACAAACGATACAAAAGAAGCATCTCTTCCTAGCGATTTATGCAGATCAGCCGTGATTGGGGCTGTTAATCTTTTGATTCCTTTACAAAAAAGGGAAACAGAGGCAAAATGAGATGCTTGGAGACAGATTAAATTAAGGACCATATAACTTCTGCAGATGACAGTCAACAACAAACAAACAAAAAATGTCTTTGTTATCAGCCTTTTTGAAAGGGTCGCATTGAGCTGTTCAGTTATGACCGTATTTGGTTTAAGATCGTTTATATGCGTTAAGAGCTTTTTTTCTTGGAATTAACAGTTCGATTCCAGGAACATATAACTTGTTTCATTTCGTCCTGGCAACATTGCCACTTTTCACAAAGTTACTTTATTCAGTGAGAAACGATCAGTAATTCATCGTACAAATGATGTATTTAGTTCCAAACATTACACTCTTTGACAGTTTGTGAATATTGTGGCCGAGAAAAGGAAAAATTTTACTTGTTTAAGGATTTTATTCTAGGTTCGCCGCGCTTACGACGTTCGCCGCCTACTTAGATGATGTCTCCAACAACAAGTTCACTCTTCCAAAGCTTGTTGATCGTAAGTAATGGAAGATCACATAAAAAAATGCTTAAAAATATGTCACCTGATTCAAAGTCGTTTGCTACTTTTATTTCTCAAACACCAAATGCAAACTTCAAATTGCTTAATTTTTAGCGCGTCACTCGTCTTTACCAACCATTGCCTGTTTACTCCATTGAAAGTGATAAATCGTTTGGATCACGCGATTCATTGATCCATTCATCAGCGGTGGATTAGTGTCTGCAGGGCGCACGCAAATACAGGAAGTACCGACCATTAGGTGACGCTTTGCGTTTGTTAGCTCTACTCAGCGCCGCACCGGTCATTGCCCGGTCGTTTATTTGGAAGACACTTTTGTTTTTTTTTTTTCTTTTAAGCGTAAACCACACTGCCCGACCGACCAGATGCAGCGTATATCCCATCGCCGACCATCTTGCCCACCGGCATTTCTTTCCACGGAAATGTGTTGATTTTGAATCGATTTTTATCTCCGATCTGCCCGAGGACATCGTCAACGGGCCGGTTTGATGAGTTCCGAAAGATGTGATCAAGCTCGCACATCAATCATTCGTCAGTTAGTCTTTGACGCTTATCAGGGTGCTTGATTTTTGCTGACTTCCTCTCTCACTTTTTTAAAACCGTTTTCTCGTTCATCTGTCCGATTGTCTTTACGGTTTTGTGCGCATCTTCTCGAGCTTTTCTGTGCGTAGTAGCTGGTAGCTCTGTGTTGGTAGTAGCTGAGAGAGTAGCTAAAACCTTGAAGGCACAAAAGAGAGAAAAAAATCTGTACAAATAGTTAAAAATAGCACCGTTCTTCCGTACCGAAATAAGGGAAATAAAATCGACTTCACTGAAATCAGGGAGATTAATGCTAGCCGGCCCGAAGCGACAAGCTCGGTATGGCTTCGAAGGTTAGTTGCGCGGTTCTATACTTGGCTAATGAGTTGCTTACCGGAACCGTGCATGAAACTGTAGATCGATCGATGCAAATTTTGGTAGTAAATAACTATTTAGAACTGATTAGTGACGGGTGCCGTTCGGATCTGTATCTGTGAAGAGATTTCCCATAGTAATAAAGCATCTGTCTGCGTGATACATGCTTCTGTTCCAACTTAAATTACCATTTGATAACACATTTCACATGTGCTGGTAGCCGGGGCGTGGACAAGTGATAAATTATGCTCTGATTGCATTAAACATTGAAACGATTTTATTACACCTTTTTCAGAAGTCGGATTATTCTGTCCATATGTACGGGCTTGTAAAATATTCAACAATCAGATGTTTGATGAATTATTCATCAGATTTTACAAATGTTCATCGTATAAAAACTGCGATGTTTGGCGCCGCATTAGCAATATGAACAATATTCGAGCACTGTCAAAGCAAGGGTAATGCAAATTGCATACCTTTAGGCGTTTTCATGCGATGCTTCACATTACCAATGGGAATAGTGAACAACGATCTCAATCCATGGTTTAGTTGGTCAAACAAAGAAAATACTACTTAAAATCAAAAGAAATAGTTTACACTTACAAAATGGAATTGAAACATTAACAAAAAAAAGGTTATTGTCATCAGCAGAAAATAACTTGAAAGCATAACATTAACTTAAAATAAAATTTATTTGTTCTTCATTAGTAAGAAAGGAACATGGGCACTGACGAATAAGTTTTGAATCGATGCAAACATTGTAAATAGATACATTTTCGTACATTTCGATTTGTTGTTAATTTTGTTCCAACAATAATTAAATGGGCATCTTGATTTTGTATTCTTCATTGGCACTATCGAGTCGAGATATTGTGTTCCATGTGGAAGTACATGCAAATGCATGGGCAGTAGTGTACCAAAACAATTTGGAGCTTTAAACATAATGCTTTTGGTGAAAAATAAATCTCTTTTTTTTTTAAAGAACACCAAAACAATGATTTTTTTTAGAAATGTTTTTGACATTTTAACAGTGGTTGAGTATTCATTTTGCTTACAGTCTACACCAAATATTAAGCTGCATTAATAATTCCTATTCAATATAGATGATTTTGTAAATCATTTCTCCGCTATAGCTAGGCTCATTAAGCACGAGGACAAAAAAACGTATATAAAAAAGATAGCAGTGCGTAACTGTGTGTTTTTTTTTGTGCAATATGTTAAGAACACTTTTTAAGTAGGACAAAAATATCTTCTTCTTCCTTTTAAATTATCTTCCATCATCATCATCACCATCATCATCGTCGTCGTCTGGCACCTGAATCGTTTATCACGCGTACGTGTACGTGTAAAATTGTTTTCTGTTTCCTGAGAAATATTATTGTGTCCCGCAATTCTTGTGCAAGGTGGCATCCACTGTAAGTCCTGAGCTGTAAATGCATAAATGACATAAGATTTCTGTTCTGTTTGTATGTTGTTGCTTTTTTTTTGTTCAAAATTTCAACGTTAAGGCGTTCATAGAGGTGTTCCGATAGCGAATTCTTCCCGGAGAAGCGATGTTTAACGGCGTATTTTCTTGTTATTGCCGCTCTCAAAGTACATGTAGTCCTGGAAAGGTATGGAAATACCAATAAATATTCATTCATTTCTCAGGGAAAAAAGGCAAAACCATTCCACTCACAATCAAAAATAGCGCCCCAAGCATGGTGGCCTTCACCCTCACGTCCAGATCCATCGGGAAGTTGATGCCAAAGTTGTCCGCATCGGTAAAGTGTTCCTGTACGAATCCGGTCCACTGCTTCGTCACCTTGCCGACCTCGGTACCATCCTTAGAAAATACCTACAAAAATAATTCGACCCAATTAATGTTCACACCAAGTTGCTATAAAACTAAGTAAATGGTTGCCAAACTCACCGCAAACTTCACATCGCCACATGGCGAACACTGACAGACAGGACCCCGAATGGTCAGCACCGTCTCATTGTTGCGATCGCGTATATCGAACACCGGACGGCACAGGCTCCACTTCTGCACGACCGTGCCGATCACGTTGCCCGGTGGAGCGGACACTTCCAGCTTCTGCAGACAGCACGGGAAACAGCACGACTTGCAGCGCAGATCGCGGTGCAGATGCAACACCTCGTTCTGGTAGTTGTCCAGGATCTTGATATCGAACGGACGATCCGGACCGCAGCACATGCGGGTACAGCAGCTGGTGTCCTCCACCGCCCAGTACACGTTCTGTCCGAAGGTGTTCTTCACCGTGTACTTGTTGGCCATCTCGAAACCGGTGAAGGCCTCCAGCAGCTCGACCTGCTGGTGCACGAGCAGCTGATCAACTGCCGTCAGGTATTCCAAGCCAGGCGGACAGTTGGGTATGCCCTGCGGCATAGGCATCCAGGACACTGTAAGAAACATGAAGCAAACGGAAGAGACATCATTGGAATGGTTTGGTCCACAGCAAAGTAAAAGCCATCGAAACATCCACAAGGAGATCGCTCCTCAAGGTATAGCACCTTCGTTCTTCCTCCGTTAGCAATCGCTCAAACTGCTGGTCGCGTTCCTCCGCACACACCTGCTCTGCCCTTTTCTTTTCCTTCACCGATCGCTTCCCGAACCGTACATTGCGCATAAAACGCCCACAGTTTGCCAACTTCTTCTCCAGCACATGCCAAACGACGATCACCAGCCGGCGGGTTTGATATTGTTTCCGTTTGCCTTCTGCACGCTCCCGACTACGAACCGACCCAATGTCCGCGGGTTCATCACTCACGCAAAGCCGATCGACCGATACGCAACTGGTGAAATAGTCTTCGGTGCGCTTCTTCGGCGTCATCCTGCGTGGTAGAGTTCTGCCACTGAACTGATCCCGGCTGCATCGAAACGCGTGACGGTCGTACGCTGGCTGACAGTGTGCGAAACATCAGCGGCACTTATCTAGCGTTGCCATTCTTTTACACCCCTCAACTAGATTCACGTACATCTTATCTACTGGTGGACCCATTGCCGATTGTGCGCGTGTAGAAAGGGAACAAGCGACGTTATCAATTGCCTTTCGAGTGGTTTCGTCGATACTGGAGTTTAGGTTTTTTCTCATATTTTTTGGGAAACAAAGACCAAGATGAGCATGGGCTGGGAAACGGTATGGGAACTAATACTCACTAACTTGCTGCTGACCAAGTACGGGTTGCATCGGCATGCCTGGCTGTGTCATGATCGGCATTCCGTTCTGCGGTACCGGCATGTACCCGGGCGGTGGCGGTGGTCCCGTGGTCTAACAAGGGAAAGCAAGATGGTACCAGAAAATGATGTACATTATCGCACTATAAACAACCATTAGTTACTTCATTCTTACCATTGGAGCCGCTGGATATGCTGGAGCGGCCTGTGGAAGCAATGGGTTTGCTGCATCCTGACCGATGGAAGGATACAGAGGATTGGCAGGCTGTTGCTGCTGTTGCTGCTCAAGAGGAATCTTTTCTGGAGTGTTAGCCATTGTGTTGCCTTCTGGAAAGATAGGGAAAACATGCAATACAGCAGTTAATTACTAACATCTCTTCCGCTTGAACATTACACAAGACAATTTGTACTAAAATCTGTCTTAGTACCATAATTAGTACATTAGATAGCATAACCAGATATGCGTTGAATTGCATACCTTTAGGCGTATGCACTCTTGATATCAAACAGCGTCTATCATGCACATTAAGGAAAAGATCACAATTCGAAGTAAGTTTAACTTTATTACAGAATGATTCTATCAGACACCATAACTAATGACTCTCCAGCTCACGATGAATGCTACTACAGCATGATGCAGCAGATTTATGACTCCGGCATCGTTACATCATTAGCGTGAAGAGGTTCGCATGTGTAACATTCGCTTGCGTAACGCGGGCACGTTTTCAAATATAAGTGTGAGATGGTACTTGGCTGGGTTCGATTGATACAGAACTATCTTTACAAGTTGTTGAAGATAGTTGAGGTGTTCTGATACTGTAGGGTTTTCTGATGAGATAGTAATACAAACATCTAGCGTTGATACTAAGCCAACTCGCCCACCGGCTTGATGATAACCTCATGCACCTGCACATGAGGAGGAGTGCCCAGCGCATACAGCATCGCTCCAACAATGTCCTCCGCTTCCAGCATGGGCGTATTCTCGAACTGTTTACCCTCTGGCACCATCTCCGTCCGCACAATGCCGGGACTGATGCTCTACAATGAAGCACATATCACCTTCCTAATTAGTTGGATGCAGTCTTCCCCAAAACAGACACCGAACGTCCTGTTCGAGCCGCAACATTTCAACATACCGTGACCTTCACCTTGGTGCCTTCGTTGCGCAGGTCGTTGCGCAACGTTTCCGTTATCGCCGTAACGGCATACTTGGATGCACCGTAGATGTTTAGGTTAGGGAACCCGACGTACTTGTGTCCGAGAATGCTATTAATGTTCACTATATGACCGGCAACTCCGCGACGTTTCATCGATTGGAACGCTTCCCGGCTGCACAGTACCAGCCCCATCACGTTCGTGTCCATCACCGTGCGCAAATCTTCTGCATTGCCGGGTGTTAGCAATGTGCAGGTAAGCTTCGACACGCCTGCATTGTTGATCAACACATCTACCCCACCCAGCTGACGATCGACAGCACCGAAAGCGTTCACTATCGAATCCTCACTAGTCACATCGCATCGGTACGCGTGTATACGGCTGCCAACTTCCGGGGGCAGATTTTTCTTCAGCTCCTCTACACGCTCAACACGGCGTGCCAGACCTACCACAACCATACCGGCACGGGCTAGAGCCTGTACGGTGGTTGCCCCAATTCCGGAGCTAGCACCGGTAACGATCGCCACCTTTCCTATCCAACGATCCATTTTGTACGCTATCAGCGAGAGAACTGATCTGGGAATGTTCAGTAGAAGCTGGTATTTATTAGCTACTCAAACGTGCCTGATGTCATAGCCATCGTTTAGACAACGCCCTATTGCAACTAGTCGATATGTACCTGATGCTAATTTGCTTAGATGATGGCGCGAGACAACTGCTTGCACTTGAGGCTCTAGTGAGTCTATCCACTAGTGGGGCAGGTGAGTGCAAAATGCTCATTTACTCTACGATTGTTAATGACCCAAGCTTTTTTCATTAGTGGAAGAGTTCCGATGATGCACTCGGTATGTACAGATTAATAGTTTTTATAGACCTTAGAGGATTTCCGTAACATTTGATTGATCTTTCGGAAAATCTTGTAAAACGATCGCTACAGGGTGTGCAAAAAATTAAGAATTGCATACTTTCCGGCGTTCCATACCAAACCGCCCTTATATCCAACAAATGCACAATGATATTTTGCTCGTTTGTATTAGCTACACACGTTAATACAAATATAATTGTTTTTGAAGCTAAACTCGTAGTGCCGCGATGCTTAAAAATATCTTTACGTACACATTTTCTTCTTCATTCGGTTGGATTGTATACGTAATGGTGCCGAAAATGCATAAACATGCCGCCTTGTTTACATTCGTTGATTAGCTAGCCCTTTCCTTATGCAAACAATAGCAAAGATTGTTTAAAACGCAAAATAGGGAAAAGAAACAACTTAGCCGAAGCATAAATACATTACTCTAGTATTTTTTGGCGGATTGGTTGCGCAGTTTAGATTATGGAATACTTATTTATACATAGTTTCGACGCATGGATGGACCGATAGTTTATGCTTGTGGATTGAAATGTTACTATGTTACTGAATGGCCGATTAAAAGGGTGATGTTTTCTTTTTGATTATGCTTCAACTGATCCAACTTAAGCTTCATCAACTTCAAACAATTTCCTCGTTGGCTTATGATTCCTTTGCTCAAACATACGAACAACACTAATACAAACATGCAGAAACAGAAAAATACAATAACCGGTGAGCAATGGACCGAATCAAGCTCACTGCCAAGGGCGCCCAAGAGTTTAAAAGGCTTTATAAATTCGTTGCACTTGGCCCGTCCATGCAACATACGCTTCCGAAGCCACCGTGCACGCATTATCGTAAGAAATAAAAGCCAATTTTCGAGCCCCACAACATGGACAGATGGGTAGGAAAGGTAGCCGTGGTGACAGGTGCCAGCTCGGGTATTGGTGCCGCCACTGCAAAAGCACTCGCTCGTGCCGGTATGGTTGTGATCGGTTTAGCAAGGCGCGTGGAACGAATAGAATCCCTTAAAGCGGACCTGCCAGCAGATACGGCCGGACGACTGCATGGTATCCGGTGCGATGTCACCAAGGAGGAAGACATTTTGGCCGCTTACCGTCAGATCGAAGCCCAGCACGGTGGTGTCGATGTGCAGATTAATTGCGCAGGAATCGCAAGACATACCGTGCGCATACTTCAGGCAAACAATACGCAAGATCTGCGTGATATAGTGCACACCAACCTGCTCGGATTGACCCTATGCAGCCGGGAAGCGTACTTATCGATGCAGAAACGCTCGGTTGATGGCCATATCGTGCACATTAACAGCATTGTCGGACATTCGATTCCACCGTTGAACACGCTAAACATTTATCCAGCAGTTAAGTATGGTATTACGGCACTCACGGAAACGATGCGCCAGGAGTTGCGGTTTGCCGGTACGAAGATCAAAGTGACGGTAAGTTAAGATGGGATAAAATTAAGCCTCTCTACGACGATGGTAACTTCTTCTTTTACACGAATGGTTTTTAATTTACAGAGCATTAGTCCAGGTTTTACGCGAACTCCGATCAATCCCAACAGCGACACATACACGGGACCCATTCTCGAGCCGGAAGATATTGCCGATGCGATCCTATACGCTGTCGGCACTCCACCAAGGGTGCAGATACACGAGCTTACAATCAAACCAGTTGGTGAAGTTGAATAGTTCCTCGTCAAACATTATTCACCTGACGCTTAACAAGCTAGCTAATGAAAGATCAATATTTAATGGAATTCTTTATAGGAGCCGTTTTACTGAAGAAATATAAATATATTTTTTCTTGTTTTCCAAATGTATCAAACTTATGGAATTATCTCTTTAACCTGTTCAACCATTCAATAGACTTTTATTTATTAACGCCTAAAAGTATGCAATCACCGATGCGAGGATCGTTTAATAAGGCACATTTTAACACTTTCTTGTCTCAATCGATCATTTACCTTGGCATAAAATATTACTCAAAGGCACAAGTTGCTGTCAATATTGATCGTGCTTCTATCAAAGACCTTTAAGTTGTTTGTGTTTCATAGTATTTCTATTAGTACTGTATGAAATGCTACCCGTTTTCATTAATCCCCCTGTTCCATGCAATAATGTTGGGTCTAAAACCTATTTGGCATGCTTTTTTTGTTTTTCACTGGCTAGTGTTATTGGCCGTAAACACAACGAACTCACTGTACGAACCATTCCCCTAGGTACGCGCATTTCAATGCATGTGCGTTTGATAAGGTGCCTACCAACACACTGATACCGCAGTGATTAGATTGTGTTACGATTCAGAGTGGCTTTCGAAACGTTGTAGCACATGTGCATCGTTTACATATCGGACAGACGCGTTGGCAGTACAGTCGCTATCCAACCGTTGAACAGTGCCGAACGGTCTTTAAGTGAATATTGGTCGACTTTTTCGGGGTTCATTTAAAAATCAGACGTTTACCAACGAAACGATGGAACGCTGGCAGGGAAAGGTAGCGGTCGTGACGGGTGCTAGTTCGGGCATTGGTGCGTCCACAGTGACAGCTCTGGTAAAGGCAGGAATGATCGCATTCGGTCTAGCGCGCCGTGTCGAGCGTGTCGAAGAACTGAAAAATGGTCTTCCAGAAGAAGCCCGCGAACGGCTACACGCTATCCGGTGTGACGTAACGAAGGAGGAAGACATTTTGGCCGCATTCCGTGAAATAGAGGAAAAGTACGGTGGCGTTGATGTGCTGATCAATAACGCAGGTGTGGCAAGATCGTCTTACGGTGTGCTGGATGCTGGCAACACGCAAGCACTACGAGATGTGATCGATACGAATCTGGTTGGATTAGCCCTGTGCAGCCGGGAAGCATTCCAATCGATGAAGAAACGATCGGTCGCTGGGCACATCATCCACATCAATAGTATACTCGGCCACTACGTGCTACCGATGACGACACTCAACGTATATCCGGCCTCCAAGTTTGGTGTGACCGCACTTACGGATACGATGCGACACGAGCTGAGGATGGCCGGGACAAAAATCAAAGTCACGGTAAGTTGATAGTGATACATCACTGAGCAAGGTACCAAGCGTAGCAGCATGTAGTTCTGTTCTGTTATCTAATCGAATGATTTACAATACGAAAGTCCAATATTCATCGTTTCTCTATTTTTCTTCATGATATTTTAATATGCTGAATATGTTCTCCAATTTTATAATTTGAAAACGTTACGTTTTTATCCTTTGTCTTCTGATATTATGCTTTTAATTCCATGCAAATTCTTGATCTCCAGAGCATAAGCCCTGGACTGGTAAGAACCGAGATCATCCCAAGCAGTGCTGCAATTGCCGATATGCCCATACTCGAGCCTGAGGATATTGCGGACGCTATTCTGTATGCACTCCGGACCCCCCCAAGAGTACAAATACACGAGCTAACGATAAAGCCTGTGGGTGAACAAATGTAAAATTTGCATCGCAATTACAAGCTGGATAAGCAGATTGAACGGTCGAAGGAACATTCAAAGAGTTTTTTTGAATTAAAAATAAAAAAACAGTTCAAACATAGAACCGAGCGGTTGGAAGTGTTTTATTTCTACAAAAGTACATTTTACAGTACCATTTTTATAGCACAATTTTAAAAAAAATCGTAAGATAATACTACAATGTGCCACAATGTGACCTTGATGATGAAATTGTATGCACAGCAAACGTTAACTGAATAATGACAACAAATCAGCACTTGATAAAGGTATCACAACACATACGTCATGGTCAAAAGACAGAATGTAAATGATGGCAATAAGCACCGTCATCTGTTAAGTGTGTACACTATCAACAGAAGCTGTTACCACCACAACCATCAATAGGAGTTCTCCTGCAGTGTAAAGATATGGTACGACGCCTTTTAACGCACACGACAGTCGCGAGCCAACCGGCGAACTGAACAGTCCGCATTCGTGTGCCGTTTTGGGCCGTTTTTTTCACGTGTTTCTTATCAAACCCGATCGAACCGATGGAACGCTGGCAGGGAAAGGTAGCGATTGTGACGGGTGCCAGTTCGGGCATTGGTGCGTCAACCGTAAAGGCCCTCGCCAAAGCGGGCTTGATCACATTCGGTCTAGCGCGTCGTGTCGAGCGTGTGGACGAGCTCAAAGCTGATCTGCCCAGTGAAGCAAAGGAGCGTCTTCACAGCATCCGCTGCGACATCACAAAGGAGGAAGACATTTTGGCCGCTTTCCGGCAGGTGGAGGAAAAGTGCGGTGGGGTCGATGTGCTGATCAACAATGCGGGCCTAGCGAAGGGTGGTGTCGGTGTGCTGGATGCGAACAATACACAGGTTATACGGGATGTGATCGATACGAATCTGGTTGGATTGGCCCTGTGCAGCCGGGAAGC
>CM032178.1:7106616-7328062 GCA_018908115.1 Anopheles rivulorum
AAAAAAAAAAAACAAACGGCTACCCCTATCCAAACGTCGATCAAACATCGCCATGTGAAGAAGCAGTGGGTAAATGTAAAGCGATGCAGCAACATAAGCCGTGAATAAATAAATAAAAAATGTAAAATCAAAACGAGACGAAAAAAAATCAGCAAAACAAAAAGCCACACACCTACAATCCCGCGCATTGTGCGATCGCGTTGCAGACGTTTCGCTTAACCACGTTGCGCACGTTAGGACGTGAGTGGTCAAAAGTAAGAAACGAAAAAACAGACCAGATCAGTATAATTAAATGTAAACTTCAACTACAACTTGCTGCTTTCTGCGGTAGCATATTTTTTATGTTTCTTTTTTAGTTCTTTGACTGATAATTGATAAAACTTTCTCTCAAGTGCCCTCAACTCATTCTATGGTGACTTAATGAGGCATTTTTCGACTAAAACTAGCGACTTAAGAAGACGCCCAGTAATTGAATAAAGTATGCAGCAGTACTAAAAGGACGATAACCCCAAAAAAGGAACAGTTATTATTGTGCGAAATGGCGATCACTCAATGGATGATCTTTTGAAATGAGAATTGATGCACATGCAACGTCAATGTAGACTAATAGGGAATCGATGAGAGAATCTTTCGGAGTTCGTGAGATCGCTCTCCGGTAGCTCCAGTGTCATTTTAATTGGCGTAGAATTTATCTTTTTATCCAGACAATTGACAAAAATTTTTTTTTTGTCCGCCATGTGTGCTCGACCAGAACCATAGTGCGATCTGCACACGACAAAAGCGGCAGTGCGGCCTGTACGCTTGCAAACCAACACTATGATCATGTAGGTTTCGAATCCCAAAAACCTGTATGCGATGCTGTTAGCCGGCCAGTAACCGGCCTCCCCTTTTGAAAGAGCAAAATAAAATAAACATTTCAAGAGCAAAAACGCGCATCGTTAATGTTTGTTGGTGGTTTTTGTTTCTTGAGCCGATATATGACCGGCATGTACAAACACACACACGGATATGCGAATGCACAGCATAACGCGAGTCAAGCCATGCCAGCCCCACAAACGCACAAACCCCCCCCCCCCCTCCCCCCATGACCTCAAACCTATACCAGCAACACTTTGCCAGCTTGCTACATTCTTTCCATTGCAAATCTTCTCGAGCGATTGCGCAAACTTGGATGCGCGGTTTGATTTGCCTTCTTGTTTTCTCCCTTCGCAAGAACTTCACACGTACGCGTATGTGGGATGGCTTTTGGGCGATACGAACGGTAACTTACTTTCACCTATGCTACTGCACACACCACAGTAAGCAGCTGTAAAAAGTAAGAAGAAATGATTTATGACTCGGTGCTGGTAAAAACCTAACGATATGCCGTCAACCTGGCCCTGAGCGTGTGTGTCGTTTTGTAAAAGTCGAAACATTACGTTTTTAAAAACAAGCTAACCCTCCATATTATTATTTAAATACACCAACCATGGGTTTAATGGGTTCGCCAAATTTTTCCTCCACACGCATGCTTTCCCGAAAAATACAATCCTACCGTTCCGTAGTATTCCTCCTGCGCATATTTTGTTGTTTTAGTTTTGGTTTCACACAAAACGTACCCACCTGGGTTCACCCGGATGGCATGGCGGCAAGTTAGGTAAGGCAACTCTTTTTTATCGTTTTACCGTACACAAATATGCAGAAAGTAATCAAATTCGCACCCGTATATGCATACATAATGAAGAAAGGGGCTAGAAGACGATAATCGAACGGAGAATGAAAAACAAAAACACACGAATGCACTTACAAAACGAAAAAGAAATCCTCAACCACAAAACACACAATTACACAAAATGCCATTGTTTCGGTGCTCGTTAAAGAATTGGTGGGGCCACGGTGTGTCACATTTGCTTTTTGGTAGATTCATTTCCTGATCTTTGTTTTCTTTTTTTTTTTTGGCAGGGCCAAATACAGCAGCAGACAATAACTTTTGTTTGTGGGGGGTGCATAAATTAACTAAGGGCAGCACAAAGAAGCATACGGTAGAATTAGCAAACGGTGAAAAGAAATCATCGACTAACTAAGTTGAAAGTGTTCCTTATATTTTCATATAACATTCATACAGCTTAAGGGATACATCTAGCGTTAACTTTCGTGTAGTGGACATTTGTTTACTCTCGCTTGCAAGCATTCTTCTTAAACAACACCATCCTTTCTTTACACAACGATACGACACAAACAATAAAGCCTTTTCCATTTCGAAGCAATCCACAACGATTATTTAGAATAGTTAATGAATGGGAGAGATTTTTAGGGAAGAAATGTTTAACCTAACATCTATGGCGGTACTATTGGTTCCACATTAGTTTCGATAGGTATATAGTAGTACCATCTTTTATGCAGTAGTCTTAACCGTAATCTTGTTACATGTATATATGTTTAAATAGTAAACTTGTAAAAAAAAAACGTGTGAGGCAGCAAGTTTTGTATAGAGATTTGTATATTTATGCTTAATGTTCGTCGTGCGTTGCGCATCCTAATTTCCTTTACTCTTCAAAGGAAGGAATTTCATTTCCTTTCGTGCAAATATATATCAGAAACAAAAAACATTTTTCCTTCTTTAAACATTAAAACTTCGTTTCAGATTGTATCTGCTAGCACTTGTAACCAGTCGCTTATTATGGTACGTCTCAAAAGTGCACTCGTGTATACTTTCGGCACACACATTTGCGTCGTTGTTTTGTTTGTTATTGTACAGTTGGCGGCGAGAAAGAAACGAAATAATAAGGTTTGTTAATATTCTGCGCACTTCAGATCAATTCGATTATTGCCCTGATTGTGCCCTGATCATGCGCGTCCTTCATTACGCTTAATATTTTTAAGCTACTCAGTAAGTAGATATACTCATGCACGAAACAGCAAACCGTTCTGCTTCCCGATGCTTTCCCATTTCTAAACGCAAACACTGGGCTATTCAATACAGTAAATCCCCTTGTCTTATCCTTTCATAGCCGACGCCGAATATTTGTGCTTTGTTCTGGGTGAAACCGTACAGATCTCGATACATTCTTAGGCTTGCACTTTTGCACTGTGCGTAACAACAAACTCTTTACGGGACGGTCTCCAATGAAATAGTTTTGGATACATTTTGGTATTTTACCACGGTAACAATCGTCAACAACTTTGGAAGGGTATCAATGGTGTTGATTGGTGTAATACGAACAAAAAAACAAACGATAAACGGAAATAAATGTCGTGCAAACGAACTGCTTAAAGTATAGTAACAAAAGTACATGAACACTACACCACGTCGTCGTCGTCGTCGTCGTCGTCGTCGTAGGATGGAATCGCGATTGTATTTAAAACATTCCCGGTCGATCCTGTTCCTTGTTGCCAGATTTTTCGAAGAACATGTAATCCTAACGGAGAGAAATAAGAAGACATTTACATGAGATGAGATGACTTCGTTCTGATGATGCATTGTGCTTGCGCCTTACAATCAAAAACAGTGCGCCCAATAGGGTTGCCTTCACCCTAACGTCCAGATCCATCGGGAAGTTAATACCGAAGTGATCTGCATCGGTAAACATTTCCCGGCCCAGTCCGGACCACTGTTTGCTGATCTTGCCCACCTGTGTTCCGTTGGTGGAAAGCACCTGCAATACGACGAACAAAGTTTCGATTATTTCCGTCACATTTTAGCGTATTATCTGACTGCAACAATACTCACCTCAAACTCCACATCACCACAGATGCTGAATGTGCAGAATGGGCCAGAAATCTTCAGCACCGTATCACCGTTCTGATCCTTAATGCTAAACTGTGGCGTCAGGATGGACCAGTCCTGTTCGACGTATCCGATCACATTACCCGGCGGTGCAGTCACTTCCATCGTCTGCAAACAGCACGGGAACCAGCAGGAGCTGCAGCGCAGCGGACGGTTAAAGTGCAGCACCTCGTTCTGGAACGTGTCGAGGATCTTCATGTCGAAGGCACGGGCAGCACCGCAGCACATCCGGTTGCAGCAGCCGGTATCCTCCATCGCCCAGTACACTTTCTGGCCGAGCGTATTCTTGATCGTGTACTTGTTGGCCGTCTCGAAGCCGGTGAAGGCCTCCAGCAACTCCACCTTCTGGTGCACGAGCAGCTGATCAATGGCAGTAAGGTATTCCAAGCCGGGTGGACAGTTCGGTATCCCTTGCGGAATAGGCATCCAACCACCTGGTGTAAGAACGTGCGAAAAAGCGATAAAAATGTGATAAATAAGCTTGCATTATTAAGGTCGGGTTGAATTTTCACCAACTCTAATCGACAACTTGGTAATGGAACTAGTTATGTCAACCCAAATTTTCTTTTCAACAGCACTGGTGGTGTGCTAGGACCAACCATGAACCTTATCTGCTTTCAATTGCACAACTAATTTTAATTAGTTTTGTGCCTCTGACGAGTAATGACTGAAGAAATCATTGCGATAAGAGTACGTGTTTCTAGCTCTTGCTACAAAAACCAAATAAAAGTGTAGTTTTTAAAGAAAACTATTCAATAGCGATACTGGAAGTTGCAGGAAAAGAACTTTTTGGTGCAATAGTGTACAGGTTGAAATCCTTAAACACCAAAAAAGTTCGGTTGATCATGCTCGAGGAAAGATGACTTTGTTACTGATATCCGATAAAACCCCAGTTCCGGTTCACATCACATGTTATCACTCAATAAACCAACCTGCGCTCCTCATCCGTTATCAAATGCTCGTAACCCTTCGCTTTGGCCGACTTCCGGACGCCCGGTATAAATCGTAACATCCGGCGCAACGACGCCTTGCCCTGCCGGATGTGTAGCTGTCGGCCAAGATCGAGCATTTTCTCCTCCACAAAGTGTACCAGAAGGCGAGCCCGATCGTAAGGTGACCGTGAGCGTGAGCTCGCACGATCACAATCCACCGTGCAGTGCTGCATACCATCCGGAACACTTTCATCCATTCCCGATGCACTTTCCGCAACGCTAACAATCGATCCGAACTCCAAAACCATCGGACGGCGTACGAAACGTTCAGCCGAATTGATCTGCACCGTTTTACGAACCATCGTCTAACGAGTAGGATGAAGACGATCGTACACGGGATCACAAAAGAACCTCAACCTTTCACTTCACGCACAGCAATGAATATGCCCTTCTTGTACAGCAACGGAGCACTTGCTGCTCTGTGAGACCTGCTGCCACACACAATTGGATTTAATTTAACCTTATCATTTCCTAATAGTCCACTAGCAAAGTAATCCCCGTTTTGTCGCTCATCTACATGCAACTGGGATGGTATTCTGGGGACCAACAAACACGACACACTGCATGCGTTGCTCTACGCAGGCCACACCTCAGCGTATCTTTCAGGCACGGACGGATTCTGGAACTGCTCTGAGTTCTCGTTCCGTCAAAGATTCCATTTTATTGCACTATACACCCGCGATAAGCAGCGTGACCACACAGCAACGTGCAACGTGTTACTGTTGATATCACAATTTAAATAAGGTTACCCCTTGTTATGGAGCACAACGGGCACTGGAATGAATTCTTCCGAGCAGGGTGTTGAAGAATAAATACATTTCCACCTCACCATTGAAAGACGGCAAAGTTGTGATTACTCTTCGACCGCATACTTATGACGGCCTGTCCCTTACTAATCGAAAGGCCCGAAGAACTCTACAAGAAGTCAACAGATAATCCCATATGCATACCCTCTAACAACCATCGGATGCAGTAAAGGGAATGTATATGAGATAGCGCAAAGTATGGACGCTCCGTTGCAATGAGCTTGGAAAGACAATGAATACGGTGAAGGGTTATTGAACTGCAAGGAACGTGTCTTCTCCCCGTAGCCGATCATTTTAATCGAAGGCCGTATCGAAGGGTTAACAACATGTTGCAATCGTACAGCGTTCTTCCTTCTCCTGGCGTACATTCTGTGAGGTAGGTAATTGATAAGGAACTGAGAGCTCCGCTGGATTATGCGATCGTGTTGTTGTTGTGAATAACACAACACAATAACGTGTAATCCTTGGATCCACGATCTACTAGGTCATGTTTATCATATAGTCACGGGACCATTAGAGAATACTAAAATTTATAAAAAAAGAATTAACGTTTTAAATCCAATCACAACAAACTAATCTTGTGTCCTATACGTATAACTAGCGAGATAAGGTCATTCATAAGATCGACTACCCAAACAATAGTCACAGTCAACCTTCTTTCATGTCAAATTTCGTTGCATAGCCTATATGCGTTTCTTATCTTCCTTGATTCCTCGCTAAGCTCTTTCACAACTCCCAACCATTCCATCAATACTTCCTCATACACTATCGCCATCGGCACCATCCATCAATATCACGCTTTGGCTAGGCTTTTGAGATAATATTGTGCTACCCTTGGGTGTTGATACCTTATCAACACCGTATCTCTTCCGGCCCGAGTGCTTTTGCAGAAAAATGTACCGGAAATTATGAAACTCAATATCCGAATGCAACGGTTATTCAATCGCTGATCGCGATGTAATTAATGTTTCAAAGTTGCCCCTGCCATCGTGCAACCGATCCGGGATACATTCATACCCCACAACGAATGGTCATTTCGATGATGGACGAAAGACAGACGTTCGTTAAATATGCATGCGAACACGAACCGTACACATGTACCGGTGGTGTGCGTGTTTGTGTTGTTTGTCCAAACGATCGAGCACTTCCACAGTGTACTTAACAATCAAAACCGCGCAGTACAGCTATATGTGTGATTGTTTGTCGTCAGGGTTAGGTTGATAAAATTGACTTGTCGTTCGCCGGTGCGTGCCTCTTACCTGGTATCGGTTGTCCCATTACTGGCGGTGGATGGCCCGGCATGCCTGGCTGTACCATGACGGGCTGATAGCCGCCCCCGTACGGTTGATTCGGTGCGTACATTTGTTGCGGTTGTGCGAATCCCTGGCCTGCCGGAGGATATGGGGAGCCCTAAAATTGAATAAATCAATTAGACCATTGCTGCTTCATGGCTGTTGCGGAAAGCTTTGTAATTCAATAAGCATTGAATGGATTAAACAAAATGTACAATTACCCAATAGCCCGGCTGAGGACTTTGCTGGTGATGCGAAGAACAATAGAATAGTGCAAACACAACCCATATACCACCACAACATCGAGGCCAAACACATGGTTGAGAAATGAACATCCGACACCGATAAGAAACAGAAAACAATAAGGATAAATAATAACTAAAAGCAGCGTTTTTTATCTTCAAAAGAATCACATGTCACAAGACGAGAGTAACGCAAAATCGTTATTTCGCAAGGTAATGTTCGACACCTTTGTGCGATTGTTTCGAACGACCCGTTGTAATCTTGTCACATGAAACCATCAAGCAAACACTCAAAACAGTCAGCACCATTAATTGTACAATAATTTAAACTCCAAGCGACTTGCACGTAGGTAATCAATGCAATGGATTAACAAAGAGGGTGTGCAGCATTATCGTTATCACAATCAACTCCCTATACAGTAGTGATATTGCACAATCTGCAAGATAAGACACACAATTGTTGGTGGCCAATGGAGAACAACTGTACCAACGGTTGGGATTGAGAAATAAGTCCCAAACATCCTCCAAAATTGGATACATCAGTATGCGCACCGATGGTGAACGTAAAGCATTTGTTTGTTTACCGGAAAAAAATATTTACAACTCGTTCGACAGACGAAACGAAACAAATGCGTAATGAAGAATTGCACAGGGCATGCGAGAATACAATGTTTGAAAAGCAAGCAGATGTTACAACACACAGCACAAAGCACTTAAAAGTAGGGGGAATGTAAAACCATCACATACATACTATAAATAAAGTTAAATAGAGGATCGTATTTTGGTAAGCAATCCAGCCTAACACACACTTTAATATTTATGAAGCGACTTTTTGTACATTTTTTGTATAATCCACAATCCTCTGCCCTTCATTTCTTACCTCATTTTTATTATTATATTCCATAATGTTACCAGAAGATCACAAACGTTAAATTCACTCACTACCCGGCAAGATAAAAACCAAATGGACAGCACGACGACGGTGCCAAACCGTTCAATGTGAGGTGACAAATGTAACTAAATGCGATAGTCGATAAACATATCGACAAAGCAGCGAACAAAAAAACCTCGCTCCGAATGGTGTAGTCTTTCACGCTTTCATTGGCCACATGGTCGGGCCAGCGGAAATGTTCTTATCGTGAATTAGCACTCTACTCGTGGGCGCGGACTAACATACATGCAGCAGGCAGTGTGTTTACGGATCGTGCCGGGTACTTTAATAGTAGCTCCCAATACACATGCTACACACATGCTGCTAGGCTGCCAAATAATTACTAATACGAGTGACGGGCTGTGAAGCACGTCGCGCTAAGCGCCGTTAGCGTGCAGACACAATCAGTATCCTCATTTTACGAGTATGATTCATCCTACACACAAGTGTTTGATGCACATTGCTAATTCAAACTATGAACGATTTGCGTCAAACCACACATTCATTGGGACTCGGCGAAATCTTACTACTGATATCACTACACCGGCAGTGTTGGTGATCGTTTCTGCTTGTTTTTCTAGTCCATTTCTGATTGATAAGGTTTCTGGCTTAACATTATTTCCACTTATTTTTACAAAGCTATGCATTAATGTACAACTAAAACCAATATTATTAATTTTATATGCGGTGTTAATCTCTATCAATGATCTTAAAAATAATCAAATGCTATAATCAATCGTTGGTTATTTGTCTACGTATAAGCTGCTATCGACCTTCATCCCACGGGGAACATCGTTTTCAGTTTCAACGTAACCGCGCTTCCCTATTGAGTGCAAACAGCGCATCTCATTACGCCAGACGCCCTCATACGCTGACCATTCGCTGATTCATGCATTTGTTTATTTCACCACTAGTACGGCAGTTAGTCATTGTCTGTATAAACTTAGTCAGAGCGCCAAAAGCACAACTATCGCACATAAATCAAATGCAACAAGCTTTCATGTAGTGTCTTGGAAGTGAACCGTTCACTGGAATGCACAATCATTACGACTGCTTATCACCATTAACCACTTCTTCTACTTATTACTAACAGTTTACTATTTGGTGCAAATTAAAGCTACGTAAAAGCAAGCAAACACTAAAAATTAAAAACAGTCATTAAAACAAGCAAAACCAAACAAAAACAACAGCATATTACCAAACGATAGATGTACAGCATAACTTACCGTTCCCGGTGCAGGATATGGTGCTGGTGGATAACCACCGGCCGGTTGTGGATATCCCGGCTGATCCCCGTACCCTTGGTACTGTGGGGCGTACGGTGCGTACGGAGCCTGTGGTTGCTGCTGGGGATTCATGTCCGAATTTTTTCAAGTCTTTGATGTACTGGTTTCAAAACTGCAAAATTGTGTAACTAAGAGATAGCGACAATTAGTGCACGAGATAAAACAATTGGTAGACACAAAGTAATATAACCCCGATAAGCCCATACACTACGCTGCGCAGCTGTGCTGTACTGCGAATTATCTTATCCGACTGTAAAATGATAGACCACTTTGATAAGCTCAATACGTACTCCCTACGTGCGCCACAAAGATATCGTTTTAACGTTTCAAATTAATTCACATGTTCTTTATACTTTAATTTGAAATATTAAAATTCAATTATCTGTAATGGATGCTTCATTTACAACCAAATTTCTTTTTCAATTGATCGAATGTATTCAAATGTTTGGCTCATAAATCTATGATCGCTACCAGCTCTAGTTTATGTGCAAACCCTCAGTCAACATAGAACTGGTTCTTCCATCCACCCTACGGTAGCCAAAATCTTTTTGTCACCATGGCCCTGAACTGGACGAATTGTGTGTATCGATCCATGCCACTGTTCCCCTTCTACCACCACCAAACACCAAACCCTGCCGGTAGGATGGGTACTACGGTCAGCCAACAACATTCTGCTCGTTACCATACAATTCATCTCAACCACCGGCTGGCCGGCAAAGGCGAAAGTGACCATAAACCGGGTCTCGTTTGCAGCCGCCAGTTTGGCGTCGTTGCCATCTTACGTCATCTGACTGGCAGGGGGAAATCGTAACAGAGACAATTTTTGGTGTGTGTGTGCGTGATTTGATGGCGTGTCTAGCACGGTTAGATAGAACCACACGCACCAAAACAACAGTTGCATGTATATACTGTGCCGTGCTGTTTGGTTTTGAACTGTCTCACTCTCGCTCTCTCTCTCTCTCTTTCTTGCTCTCTCTCTTTCTCTCTCGCTCTCCCACTCTATTTCTCTCTTGTACTCCCTCTCAATCGCCCTCTGCGCGTCTGTGGGTGTGAAAAGCCTTCGGGGGGTTAGCTTCCACTTAGAATTAACCTTCGACACGCACATCGGCCGCGCGCGCTTTTTTGTGCCTTGCGGGAAGGTTGTCCCTTCTTCTTCTTCTACTACTGGAAACAGCAAAACGGGACCAAGTGGGGGGGCCTTTTTGGCGGGCATTGTGGGTCGAGGTAAACCATTTTCCACCATTAAACAGGTGAACCACACCACACATGGGGTAGGTAGCTCTGGGACTAGCGCACCCTTCGTGATTCGACCAGTGTGATTTTAATGTGTTTTACCTACAATAAGGAACAAAATTAATTTTCTTACCGCCAACATTTACGAATAGTTTGATTAGTACTGAACGATTGATGATCGCTTACCGATCGGTGGATTAATTTAGTTTAACCCAAATTCAATTTCAAACGATGGATATTTTATAAACAGTTGCATTCATCGTACCGCCACAATGAACCGCACTGTTATTCATCGTATGACACCGAATCTAATGATGGCAAACAATCATCGCCTCCTTTAACATGCGTGCATGGTACTCCTAACCCTCCAAGGGAGAAAGCAGATCATTTTACGATAAGGAATTTCACCAATACACAAACAGTTACACGGGTGGAAATACCGGGATGTTTCGTGCATGTAGCACCAGTTGAACGCTTTGGGTTTGTTGGGGTATCGACATTCCGTGACTTTGCTTCGCGGCTTACGGCCCATTTCGTCACACATGTTGAAATTATTGAACAGAACAAAGTGAAAGTGACACTTTTCTTCGTGACGGAATGTCGATAGGGAGGGCAAAGCTGAACGAAATTGCAGTAGGCTATAATTTCGAATTTGTTTCACGGTTTATTTTTCTAGCTGAGTGATCAGCAAACTTTAATTTACAACCAAAATTATGTTGTATTTATGTTATAAAGATTTTGGCCATTAAAAACTAACATTCTGGACACATCATTTTGACCATGGCTGCATCATTCGTGACGGTCGAATAAACTTCCCGTCCAGAAAGCATATTTAATTTACGCATTTCACGCCACAAATCTAGATGTGAGTCAGCAGAAATTTAAACACACTTTGTATGGCAGCATATGAAACACGAGTCCCGAGAGAAAATATAAACAAGATACGAATTGGCAGTGGTATGCGTTGCAGTCGCTTATGATTTGACCGCGATTTCATCAGAAAGAAGAAACAATCATATAGCTGAGTCAACTGGCTCGACAAATGCAATCCCCGGATTCCAGGAAGTTTGCTCACAGCAAGTGCTTCCGTTGTATGCCTTCTTTAAACTGTTTGTTTCCTATTTTACACAATAGCATCGTTTTTTTCTGCTCTAAAATTTAATCGAAAAGATAAATGGTGCCGGTGCCACGAAGTAAGTGACGGCGCGTTACTGCATCTCCGCTGGTGTAATTTCACACTTTCGAAGGCCAAATGCTCGCTTTTTGCTTTTGGCTAGCGCCATACGCATCACGACAAGATGGTAAAGGAGAAAACACCGAAAGCACCACCGATTTAACGGCGTTACGCCCGTTTTGCGTTGTATTTTTAGCTCCGAAACGGGAAACGCAAACAGACAGGCCTACAATAGAAACGGAACGTTCTTCCCTGTCCTACAACTACACCGGAGATATATTTAACTTATTAGAAACCACCATATTCACCTTAAATGCAATATTTTTGCAAACGTTTTCTCCACAATGGCCGGCTCGTGAGTATGCAACACAGAAACGCAATGATTCAATTCACAGGAAGACGACNAAAAGACCGAAAGCACCACCGATTTAACGGCGTTACGTCCGTTTTGCGTTGTATTTTTAGCTCCGAAACGGGAAACGCAAACAGACAGGCCTACAATAGAAACGGAACGTTCTTCCCTGTCCTACAACTACACCGGAGATATATTTAACTTATTAGAAACCACCATATTCACCTTAAATGCAATATTTTTGCAAACGTTTTCTCCACAATGGCCGGCTCGTGAGTATGCAACACAGAAACGCAATGATTCAATTCACAGGAAGACGACGATAAGGACAGCTCGTAAATGGTTAATTTTATGTTGTTTTTACTGTCCCAACTTCACACACACTCACACCCGTTCTTCCAAACCGGGCGCGGAAATACTGCAATTAAATGCAGCTCGTATCCGATAAGCACGATTACGATACGCTTGCCATGTGTACTCGGCACGAGAGAAACAAACAATTTAACGAGAAAATCCACGCCAAATTTAGGTAAACATCGTACCGGGCAGGGTTCGCTCGGAAACAAAATGCACAAACAACTCCGTCTATAACCTAGCGTTGAGATACGTACGGTACAAAACCGATGTGTCTGTTCTGTGTTGTTTTCGTGTGCTGTTTCTTTGAGTTTTTTAAATATATTTCCGTTGTGGTGCATTTCAGACTAATACAAAGAAAATCATTTATGTACTTTAGTGAACAAATGTTGAACTACATTTATCAGGAACCGATTAATTTATAAGCGTATTGTAAAACCATCTTACCAGTAATCAATTTCTATTGTGCAGTTCTGTGTTTTATTCAAGCCGCTCATGTACTTCATCTACTCGCTGTTTCGGTGTGATTAGTGGTGGACGGACATTTAACCATTCCATTCGACTTTTACTACACAGCTAGCTTCAATCACTTTCTCAGTATATTTTATTCCACAACAATAAAAGAGAGATGTACATGAATCAGTTGGTAAATATTGGCAAATTTTTATTTAAACCTTTCTCGGCATGTCACTATCGGATTCACATACGCGAAACAAGCAAGTTTGATTATCGTCACCCGCAGTGTTTTTACGGAAGTAAACACATGAAAAAATAATCAAATGTTTTAACACAAATAAGAGCTGGATCGGATACACTGAGACTATACAATATGTTTAAAAAAAAAGATAAAATTAATTTTACGTCATTTGAAAGGATCGCGGATTCTTTTTTTTTCACGTTTACACGATTAGGCAAATCGTTTGCTCAGCTGCGCACAGTTAAATCACACCCAACCGCACGTGATTATTAGGCGCCGATGTAGAGAGACTTGACCGCAACAAAACTTACATACTACACAACTTACAAGCTAAACGAACTAAAAACAAAACTATAGCTTTTTTCGGCCCGCTGGCGTCGTACGTTGCTTACAATCTAAGATGTGCATGGTAAAATGTTTGATAAAACAAAAATAAAATAAACTAAAGCAAAATAAGCTAAGCCAGGGTTGACAAGCAATCCGTGTAAGGAAACAGGGATTCACGCAGGATGGTTCGGCTACAGAAGGGAATCAGCTGTCGATATACTTAATGCGCGAGTCTTATGGAGAAGTTAATATTCAAAAATAGATGGCAAACACAGGAATACATATTTACTTTGCAACAAGCACTGCCCACACGAAACTGATTCCAAGCGAAAAAAGCTATTATTTGTTGTCAGTATGAAAATGAGAATTATAGAAAAGTGTGCTGTAATTGTAGAATATGCTACACAACCACCGTATGCGATGATTATCGTTCATGTCCACTTATGCTTGTTGTGAAAAAAGTGTTTAAACACGTGCAAAAACCAAAAGAAAAGAAAATTTCCCTAGTAGTTAAACCTATTATCGAAGGTTGTAGCTCTCAGCAAGTAAGTGATGATGGTTTCGGGGAACCATTTTGGCGATACGACGAATGTTACACACTATAAACACGCTACACACTAGCTTTAGTTCTAATTTTAACAAGTTTTGTTCGAATGGTACTTGGTGACGGGAAATCTCAAACGTCCAGTATCGTGTTGCTATCTTTTGGCGTTTACAAATCTCTAAATTGAGGCGATGAAAATCGATTTTCTTGTGCGTAACGGAATCTCTTCGTTTGTTGCTTTTGCAAATAATAATTATACAAAAAAAGGTACTCATAAGAAAAGGCTTAATACATATGGGCTGTTCATTGCGCCGGTAAACAACTGCTGTCTCTGTTTCTCTGTCAGAGGATTTCGCTTTTTCTACCTTTTTCTCTTTTACATGCACTTCCATTGCAGTGTACGGTTCCTAGGCCTCGGTCCAATCGAGATTGTAGCCCAGATCGGACATGTTTCTAAAGCCATTACTGTGATCTTTAACTCTTTAATAGAGAACGTTGTGTTTTTAAGGTAAAACATGTAAGGAATTTTACTTGGATATGGTATTATTGTAAGACAGACCACACCGTTCACCACCAGCAAGAGATGTTTACCCAGTTACGCTATTACAAACCAATCTCAAAGGCCAACAAAATGATCTTGGCTGTAGTTATTAATCACCATTGTTGCGACAGTTACTAAGAGAATATTTAGCAAAAGCTGGTACTGGAGTTTATGGTGCGGGTTCGAATCAATCGAGTGTTATATGGTACTTAGTCGGTCACACATGCTTCACAATGCAAGATTATCTTCAACCACATTCAACCACTGTACACAAGCTCACCATCCTGTACATACAGCTGCTTTATACACACCGCATTTCACTGTCAATGTCTAGCGGCTAGCTTACAGGCAAACGAAAAACTTCAGCAAGGGATTGCGTTACAACGAAATAATAGGCTAAAAACACTCACTCATAAGCAAAACTAAAATAGTGCCTAGCGGTAGTAGTTGTCATGTAAGCGGTCCTTCGAAACCGGTAGCATTCCTGCCGTCGTTCATCCAACAACTTAAAAACCCTGGCCCCGCTCTGTGTTTCATGCGCCCCACGTTTGTCTTCAGTCTTCAGTACGCTCCTCCATCATGTCCGAAATTGCCTTTTGTCCGGCCGGTTTGTTTCTGTGCTTTCACTAACAGTTTGTGTAGCGATCGTCTGTAGTGCCCACAGTCGCTCTTGATCGATCACTGCACACGCTCACGCATCCACACGCACACAGAAGCGAAAGAAAGGATTGTCTTCGTTCGTCCTTGTTCGTTCGTTCGTGAGTTTTGTGTGTGTGTGTGTGTGTTTGTTTGTTGTTTGCTTTTCTTCGACTGCTTTGCGCTGTTGGAAAAGCGTGTCCCAGAGTTCCGGTTAGAAGAGTAGTTGTGCTGCTGTTTCCGATTGCTAACGTCTCTTCACACCTTTGCCAGTTTCGAAACCGTTTCGCTTGCGTTCCTGTTCGGGTCTCAACATATCAGTACGGGTCGTCCAGTTCTGTGTCCAGTGCGTGCAGTGTTTCAAGTTTTCGCTCTATCTTCCGATAGCTTCGCTCAGTACCTCATTCTTCACAATCACGTCCACACTCCACTCATCCCGTCCAGCGTCGAAAAGCGTTGTGGTCACGGTCGTCTGCCGGCGTAGACTGGCCACCACCAGTGTGGGTGGCACCGATATGCCCCGTCCTGGCCCGTATGCATGAGCGTGCAGAGGCAGGAAATGAGGGAAAGTAGTGATGATGATGAACAATGATGGCTCGGTCAGGGTTGGGTTACGATTGAGTGATGTTCAAGTGATTGCTGGTCCGTACATTTGCGTTGCTGTCGCCCCAAACGCCCGCCCGGTTGTCATACGTTCGTGCTGTCCAGTGCGGGTTTCGGAAGTGTGTCCGGGACAGAAAGAGAAGAAGTGAGCGAAAGACAAGCAGAAAGTACTTCGTCCTTCATCGATCCGTCCAGCAGAGATAGAGTGTGAGAGAGTGTGAGAAGGAATGGTCGGTGTGTGGCGGGTTGCAGTAGTAACAGTAGGACGGGAGCACATCGTCACGTGGTTTTTTTTTATGTGGGTTTCTTTACTGGTTGGTTGGATAGTGTGGATTCGCGCGCATCATCATGTCTTGGTGGATGTTTCTTTGTGTGGTTTCTAGGAAACAGATTTCTAATGTGTCCTCGCGCGTGCCGGGTTGCGTTACAGTATGCTGCGTTTTCTTTTCTTTTCTTTTCCTGTCCAGCCGTTTTTTTCTTTTTCTTCGTGCACGTACAGGTAGGTCCAGTTCTAGTAGTTGGTAGTGTACGACTTCTGGAGGGTACGCGGTTTTTCCTTCATGTAGGTATATTATTCAAGTAAAGTATGCTACAGTAACAGTACCATTATCGTTATGCTCGTTTAGTAGGAGTAGGTTCTTTTTCCTCTCTGTACCGGTATTGTTCAGTGCGTCTCTTTTCTTTGCGTAAAATGTAGTGTATGAATTCTGTGGAAAACAAATTAGTTAGATGTGTTAAGAAAGTCAGCTAAAATTAATGTAACGAGTGCGTTGAAATGAACTAAACACAAAAAAAAAAACAAATGGATACAAAACAACCATTACGTAGAGCCGAGATGTTGCGCAGATATATAGTAAGATGCAAGCTATTAAAACATGTACAGCGAGCGAGCGATTACCTGATTGTTCTCCAAGATTACTCCACTTTACTTTACATACAACGATCGCCGACAAACGGATACGAAATGAGGATCAATGTTTTCATTACGTTTTCCTTTCATTGTAGCTGTGTTGATAAAATGAATTTGTATGACAACATTCGTCAACAAATGTCGATGAATAAAGAAAATAATTTAAAATGCAGAGCGGTTTGTACTATTTTGATATCAATTAATGTTGAAGTTTCGGAATCCATATATTACATCCGACATGAAATCAGTGCAAAGATTCCGAAACCCTAAATAGTTCACGGCAAAATATCACAAGAAAAAATGGATAATAAATATTCAGTACAAATTTGTGCTTGGCACACTGTCTGTAAAACTGATGCTCTGCATAATTTATAAACATTGCAATTAAAATTGGTTGTTGAAACATATAAAAATATTGTTCGATAAGTTCTTGTTCCATTATCACAGATAAAATTAACGTCACCACATTTGTATCCATTATGGGATGAAAAATTCGCATGCCTTCCGTATCGCATGATCGAACCATAAAGTGTCACGTGTTAAATCCATCCTTTACAATCTCCACTATTTAACACAAACGGTTAACTTTCAGTCGTAAAAATGTACTAGTTAATAGATACAGCAAAAGTTAGACAACAGCATAATATTTACCTGTATATGGACGTGTTACGGTACACATCTCATCTCTCGCGCATTGGCCCCATTGCTTTAGGTGAATTATTCGTTTTCCATGCGCTCATCGTGGCGCATCCTTTTCCTTCGATCATTGCTTGGTTCCTCGGCTTCCAATACCTAAAACGATTTGGCAGAGAGGTTTAATCTGCATTATCTGGCCTAGACTTTCTCAACCAGAGCGTGACCACACACGAGCACACACACACCTTCAATCGTACGTTCAGAATGTCTACACCGTGCAGCAGCTTGATCGCTTTCTTCGCCGACTCCTCGGAGGCGTACTTGGCGTAGCCGCAGTTCTTGTTCGGCAGCAGATACACATCGATCAGATCACCGAACCGGCAGAACGTCTGCTTCAGCACGCTCGTTGGCAGCGCCTTCGGAATGCACACGATAAAGCAGCGCTGGGCAACCTCGGCATTGGCGCTAGCCATCGGCTGCGGTGGCGGCAACGGCACGCTGCAGAACGCCGCCTCACGATCTACGGCGAGGGAACAGGAAGAAACAGGCGTGGTTAGCGGCGCTCCGGCACGTGCCACCATTGTCGGGTCCACCGGCATTCCTCCACCCCGGTTACCGCCACCCATACCACTTCCGTTGAACGGTTCGACCACACCGCCGACACCTCCGCCGCCGCCTCCTCCTCCGCCGCCCATCGTGCCGACCGTTTCGTGTCCGAGCCGTATGATCAGCCGCTCGCCCGGCGGATACTCGAGCCCGTGTATCTTGTCCCGTGCGTACATCGCCGACTGGCTGTTGTTGTACACGACCGTGGCCGTCACGTTGCGGTTGTCTGTTGTCGTTTGGGGAATGAGAACGAATGGAACGAAAAAAAAAAAAACAGTCGAATTAGCTCAATTAGCTTGTGTTTGGGTGGTGCAAACAGGCAAACATGCCGGTGTGCCGGTGCGAACTTACTGAAATCGTTGTTAATCTGGCAATAGTCCAGCCCGGGAATGATGTCGAAAAGGCGCCACAGCTGGTCCTGATTCAGCACGGGACTGCACAGTACGGTGAGCTTCGTTTCATTGCCGTTCGGGACCATCGCACTGTTCGCGCCCGCTCCGTACCCGCTGAAGGCACCGAAATCGTTGCCCACGCCACACCTATCCACGGCACCACCCGCCCCCGATCGCCTATCGTTTCCACCCATTGCAGCAAAGCCCATCATAGCACCAGCCCCACCACCCCCACCGCCACCACCGCCGACGCCGCCCGGTCCGACCCGGCGGTCGTCGGCGAACCCGTTCGCACTGTTAACGGAACCCCCGAACACACCAGCCCCGGCGCCACCACCGCCACCTCCCACTCCACCGCCTCCTCCGCCACCGCCACCCCCGCCGCCGCCACCACCACCGCCGCCGCCCCCACCCCCCACGAAGCCGCCAAAGTTCTCGTTGGACGAGACGGACGCATTGCGCGGTGGCTTCGGCTCGGCAAACACCGCCTTATACTTCGGATCGCACCCTTCGAAGGCTTGGGCCGCGTGTAGGAACCGCCCGAACTTGACGTACGCGAACCCTTTGCCCTCCTTCGTCACCTTGTCGCGGATGATGGTGACCAAATCGACCGTACCGTACTTCCCGAACTCCTCCCGGAGCGCATCCTCCGTCATGTCCTTCGGGATGATGACGAACAGCCGCAGGTACTTTTCCTCCTCGTTCTCTGTCTGCTTGCGCGAACCTTGCTGCCGGTTCGCGGCAACCAGCACCTTGATCGGGCGCGTATTGTCCCCGACGCATTTCCCATTCATCTCCTCGAGCGCTCGGGCCGCGTCGGACGTTTTTGCATACTTGATGTACGCTACACCTACGCGCAGGGAAAAAGAGAGCAATTAGATTGTGCCGATGTGTGTTTTGCATTGCTTTGCTTTTCCTTTTGTCAACAGAAGGGGAACGAAAGAGATGGCAAACGCGAATATGTCAAATGTAATCGTGCGGAGGGGTGAGTGCAAAATAGCACATGTTTCTGTATGAGTGTGTGTGTCTACGTGTGCGTGTGTGTGTGGGTGTGTCAGGGTGGTGGCAAGCGAAAGCGAAAAGTGACAAAATGAGCTAAGGGGTACATTTTTTATGCCCGAAACAACCCTCGTAATCCATTGCTTTATGGCGCTGTAGCAGCAACAGTAGGCTTCACTGGGGTAGACAATCGTTCTTCCATTCCATCGATACGCGCGCACCAAGCTGCACGGTTCCAAACACCTCTCTAGCTATGAAAATGCAACCCCTAAACACACACACGCATACACACACACACATGCGACCGCGCGTGCATAGAAACAATCGCAACCAAACGTTCGCACGGGTTCGGTAATACCTTTGCCTTCGCCCGTCGACCGATCCTTGACGATCCATATTTCCTCGATGTCGCCAAACTTGTCGAAATGTTCGCGCAGATTTTCCTCGGTAACGCTTTTGCTGCATATGATAAACAACCGTGACATTGGCGGCGTGTCGGCCGAACTTTTCTCCTCGGTGAAATTGTTGCGGCTCGAGCCGCCCGATCGTCGTTCTGCCATGGTGATGTTCCGCGTTTGTGGCCTTCTCCGAACTGTCGTACTAATAGTTTCCGTTTGCGGTTTAGGCAGCGTGCTGCACCTTCTAGTCTATTCCTCGCACCAGCGCCTACTACACTTCGACACCGACGCACAGCGAAGGGTTCGTCTCTTCCGTAAGTTGAACTTACTTCTGCTCGTGTTTTCGTCGCTACTTGATAATGCTATTTCTCTTTTTTGTTGGTACAGTTCACTCTTGCCTTACTATCAACTACACCGAATGATCACACACAAGGACGACACAAAGGATGCGGAAATGAATCGTTTACATCACATAGAAGGGAACGTAACGAAAATACAATCGCAGGGAAAGCCAGACATCAAAACTTTGATCTGAGCATTGACAAACACTGTGACAGCCACATAGTTTGCCGAAACGATGACGGCTACGCATCAAAACATATCACACTGGGTGCGTACATAAGCGTGGCCAAAAAATGTAGTATATTCCTTTACGGTTTTACAGACGTATCTTTCTCATGAAGCATGGTTTTGAACGTTAAAAAGTATTAAAACTCGTTATATAGTGATAAACCATGGTCATAGTGCTTAATTTCCCGTTCCAGCATACATTTAGCTATTGCAGAAAGGGAACAGTGTGGATCAAAACAACTGCTAATTTTACACTTTTTTGGTTTAGTCACTAGTTATTATAACAAAAAAAGGTAAAGCAGCTTTATTTTTAAAACAATCAGCAAAATATACAAAAGAAAATTAACGAATTATTTAATTTATTTCACACTCAAAATCCAAGCAAAACAAATTAAAAAGCCAGCTGTCACTTTCAATAACCGCACCGCAGTCCTTCGTGCAACGGTCGAGAAACAGAGAGTAAACAAAACGCCGTGAGCATTCGTGGAAAGTGCACTCAGCTGTTCTTCTATTGCCCTTCTGGTGTGCGAATCGAAAACTGCCGTGGCCTAATTTATTCGTTCATCCAGAATTCAGCGGTAAAGTGTAATTAAAAGTGTAGTTTTCATCAACGAAACAGTTAGTTTACGAACGAATTGTGACAAAAGTGCGCATAAATCCTAGGAAAAAGCATTTTTGAAAGCCAGTCGTACATCGTACATATGAACCATTTCTCGGAGTCGTCGATACGCCTTTCCATCTCTTTCTCTTGCACGGCTGGCGCCGTGTGACACGATCCCAGCTCATCCGCTGTCTCTCTTTCGCTTATGGCTCTATTTTATCGAAGCACACCTATCCAACCCATCATGCATTTGTCAAGTTTCGTCTAGGCACCGTACTGCTCTTGGCGAATTGTTCAATCTGCTGTAGTGAGAATTTTGTTGTCCGAATTGTACCACACAACCATCTTGTCGGCTGTGTCTTGCACAGAAAGACATGCGTGTGTGATTATGTATTTTCTATCGCAAAGAATGGCGGCAGTTGAAGGTTCATTCACAATAGCTCGTGTGTGCGCTCGATTTTTGATAGCGAACACGCCATCGTTTTCAATTCGCAGAAAGTCTGTTGTACAATTTAGTAGTGAATTTAGAAAAAAAATCCACTACTCGCGTGATAATGTGTGCAATTTTCTGTCTGTCCGCGGTACTACGATTCCTGTCAGCTACAAATTAACCAATTTCTACACGCACGCACGCATGTACGCACTTGCATGTAGAGTGAATTTGCCGTGAGCGAATTTTTATCAGCATTTCCAATTTCGTTCGCTCCCTCTATCGTTCTTCCATCGCGAGTGCGCTTTCTCTTTCATTATCCCCACTTATAGCGATAAAAATCAACTCCATCTCCTGAGCATGACGAAGAGAGCACGTGTGAGTGAGTGAGTGTGAGACAGAGAGAGAGTGAGATAGGAAGCAAAAAAGAACAGAACAGAGAGTGAGTGTCGATAAAAACGCTACGACGAGGCAGGAAAAACACAATGCTTGCAATAGGGAAATTCGAATCAATTTTCCTCTCTCTCCGGTGTGCCAGGTTCGTGAGTGGGAGTTTTGCTGTCACTTCCGTGCTGACACTACTCGGGAAAACGTGCGTGACACTGGCAAGTGTGTGAAAAACAGGGTTTAAAAATCTTTCCTAATAATGTTGTCCCCCCCCCCCCCTTTTTGCTCTAAACGAAATATGCTCGCAGTGTGTGAAATGATGCATTAGAAGAAGAAAAAAACACCCTTTAAAAGTGCGATCAAAGTGGTTTCCTTTGCCTGTCAACTGCACCTGACGGTTGTTTTCTTTGCCATCTTATCAGATTAGTAATGTTCTTTTCTTTTCTTCCTTTGCATTTTCTCAAAGCGATCAAATCCTAGTGGCCGTATCTGGTAGTAGTGGCGTATGTGTATGTGTTTGTGTATGCATTTTGGTGTGCTTGTGCGTATTAGTGTTCGTGCTAAAATCCGTGTATAGCGTCGTGTATTCCGTGTGTATCCGTCTACTTGCGCTGATTACCATCAACAAAAAAAAAAGAAAGGAAAAGCACGACAGACGGAAGTGCTGGGCGCTTTTCGAGTATAACACACAAAAAAAAACACACACACACTTACATACACGAAAAGAAAAACACACAACCGCCGAGCAGTGTGAGAACGAAAAAGTTGTTCATAATAATAATTGCCATCGTGCACGGGTATAAAGAAAAATCTGGTGCTACTACCACTTCCGGTGCGTTTTACTCTCGCCATTCGCCCAATTTCCCTTGCCGTGCGGCGGTTCCTTTGTGTAGCTTTCGAGACGTGTAAGTATATTGCCACTGTGTGCGTTACTGTTGAGATGTTATTATGTAAATAACATTACACACCTCTTATCAGGCAGCAACACCTTTCCGTAACATATCCTTTAGGTTAACATATCGGTTTCTTTTTTCTCCTTTTTTGTGTGTGTGTGTGTGTATGTGTTTTGTTTTTCATTCAATTTTCCCCGATTACCTATCCAAACGTTCCCACCACATTGAAACCGATTTGTGGCCATTAAATTTGGGCATGCCCACCGACACGTGAGGATGGATATTTACAAAGACGTAAAAAAAAACGGATTGCTACCGTGCCACTGGCACACAGTACGTAACACAAACAGGTTTACACACTTTGATCGGTTTCGCCAATGTGAAAAATCAAACGAAAAACAAAAGGAAAAAAAAACAACATTAAAAAGCCCATTAAAGGCGACCCATTCGGATGTGTGTGTGTGTGTGTGTGTGTGGGCAGGTGAATACAGCAAAGAAAGCACGACAGCGTGTGCTTAATCGAGAGTAAATACATTTTGCATCGTCGAGAACATTTTAAACAACACTTAACCCTCCCCAAAATAACCTTTAAACGCGCACCATAACCGTTTTTCCTTTCCCGTAACAGTCTCTCTCTATTTCTCTCTCTCTCTCTCTCTCTCTCTCTCTCTCTATCGCTCTGTAATGGTGGGTTCGGGAACGGTGGAAAAAGGCTTTTACTGCATCCTGGCGTTTTACTTCCGGTTTGTTTGTTTGGCAATTTGTTTGCCCAAGCATCATCTCACCGTCACTCTTGCTGCATAACCTTCCACTGCTGACTGACTGCTGGGCGCTACGTTTTCAAGGTGGCACAACGAGGTCCTCCTTGGCGCATGTAACACACTGTTCCCGGTGCAGTAAACTCAAGTGCAAGGGAATAGAGTCTGTTCCGTGAGGAGTTGGTGGGGGATGGGGAGAGAGGGAAGAAGAAGGGTCACACACATGCACACATGCACACTCTAATGAGTTTTCTTGCTTTTCTACCGGTTTTGTGGTGCCCTTTTGCTGTGCCTCTATCTCATACCTTCACTTGCCGTACGCCACCGAGACAATAGGGAGCATTGGGTTTGCTAAATCGTATTTCGCGTTTGCTTGTGACCTCGGGAAAGCGGAGGACCCTTTTTGGCAAAGGAACAACACAGCGCAGAAGGGTGCGCTGTGCATATTGTTCGGTACAGCTTTCCTTGCGCTGCTTGCTACATGATGTCGCCTCTCGAATTACCGATACACAAAAACTAGTCCTCCGTGGGCTTGCTCCATTGCTCAACCACGCCGAAAAGTGCATCGGCATACGATGATTATGCACGCGCGAAGGAATTTTCGGATATGGTCAGCATACGAAACGACGCCGTTCTTCATAAACGAGGTTGGGATTTTAAGGTGAATTTTTTCTTTTTGCCTCAATTAGAAAAGCATAAATGTACAAGCGAGAAGCACCGCGTGGACGGTGTGTTTGTGTCTTCTTTATTCTTTAAGGTTTTGGCAGACATGACTCTTGTCTGCCTAGCACGAAGTACAAAACATGGGAACGAATGTTCCCAACTGCGAGATGCGGTGTGCGAAACTGTTCGTCCAGAAACGGTGGAGGGTGATCGACATTCTCACACTGCTTAAAGGGTGCTATGTGTGTCGTGCTGTGCTGGAAAACAAGGAACTACTAATTGCTTTTCAATTGTACGCCCTGCGAAAACGCAGAATGGGAGATGATGGTGAAGGTTTTTTGTTTGTTTGCTAGAAAAAAGCTGAATGTTTGGGTTTTAATTGTCCAGTCATCTCTCCATAGACAGTCTCCCTAAAACCTGATACATCATATGGTCGGTAGAATATGCTTCAAAACTTATGTTTGCTGGAAGACATTTAAACCCAGAAGAATTTCGTATCTCTTGTTGTCCATGGTTTTTAATTCATATTTTGTTTTGAATTTTAAAACAGCCCGTTTATGAAGTTATCAAGCGTCACGTAACAAGTAGTAATTCGTTTGTTTAGAACATATTCCATAAGTTTGCCCAGATGTTGGTATAAGGTGATAGTATGGACATGATAGCATTGTGCCTCTAATCTCCTTTATAACCTTCTTTGGTTTTTATAATTTGGGTCTTAGCCTTTTTTACTTAATAGCTATACTCGAGGACCCATTAACTGATATGTGCAAAATATGTAATTTGAGCTCCATCAGCATCTATCGCAATGGTTTTATAACAGTTGACTTATCTGACGACTTCCCATACGGACTAAACTGCTGCGAGCAACTGAAGGCAAGGAAAATCAGCAAAAAGGTCAAGACATTTTGCGCTTTTAATGCCACAGTAAAATTGAAATTTAGTAGAAATATTTTCCGTTTGACATTAAAATAGAAATATTACTAGATTCTCACGTTGAAGAAGTCAGGTACATGAGAAATTTGAGCCGAGATTGAACATGTTGGTTGAGTCTCTTTTGTTGTGAGTGGTTTGGTCAGAATGAGTCCATCACAGATTTGGCAGCTTAGTATCTGTCGATATGTACTTTGAAATGGACATGTCAAACATTATAATGCACCTGTCACATTAACGTCGTTCAACAGGGCGTGCGTGATATGTGTCTCAATGTTCAATACACATCGGAGTCAGACTAATCAAGCAAATCTTTGTTGCTGTTCTAGTTTTGGTCTTTCGTTGTAGTTTCGAAGGTTTGTAGCATAGATGTGAATTTGTTGATAGCATAAAACACTTTAAAAAATTTATACTGTCAACATACTAGTTTACTCACTGTTTCGTGGTTGGTGTACAATCTCGCCGACCCTGTTTTATGGAAGTTTTTTAGATCTCCTTTCAATATCACTCGTAAGCAGCAAGTAACATTTTACTATGTACAACACTCTCCACCACTGTTACGTGATAGTTTAGATAGAAGACATTCCATCCACTTCCATTGGAAATGCTATAAAATTTTCCCCCGGCTATAAACAACTTCCCGACGAATCAATCTTACGCCACCTTTTAACTTTGAATGCGCATCGTAAAAGGTGCAGTGAAATGCATAACGTCGTTTAGCCAAATTAATCGCCTACACTAATGGAATGGAGGCTGTACACACATATACACTTAAAATGGATTACCGGTCCTTCAAAGTGTGACCTAGTTTCTTGTGGGGCGCCTATATCATCCCAACTGTAAAGGGAGATGGTTAGTAATTTCCCGCAAACACGCACACAACTACACGCTGCATCGGAATCGAATCTCCGAATCCCGGATTGATCGAAAAGCCTAGAGCAAGCACAGCCTACCAATCGTTTAGTTCAACTGTTTCATAAAGAATCGACGCTGGGCAATCGCTTTATTGTTGTGCGGTGCGGCCTGAGAACATTCATTCCGCGGTACAGCGTGCCTTCCTGCTCGGGAAGATGATGATAATGGGAGGGACTGCCTTTAACGGGCAAAGTATCGGAATATCTGAAAGCTCGCTGTAAAACGCTGAGTAAATGCTGCCTCCGGGCGCCCGTATCCTTATTACGTTGGTGCTTCTTTTGCTTCGGAATGTTAAAGATGTGTTGTTTTGTCCTTCATTCGTGCGTAGTGAGTTGCCTTTCTATTGCGATGGCGATACAAGCGAGTGAGAGAACGAAAGCGAGAGAAAGAGAGAGAAAGAGCGCTGCTGGTACTGAGAGCGCATTGAGCGATGAGTTACCATCTAAGTAGCTCTCGCAGAATGAGATGTTTTTCGGTGTAAAACACACGGCGAGGCTTGCACGCATCGAAACCGACCGCTGCTGGTTTAGTACTCAGTTTGCCATTGTATCGACCGTATTGTTGTTGTGCCGTGTCGCGCCTTGTGCCCTTATACCAGATCTACTCGGTGTACGCGTGTGTGTGTGTATGTGTGTGCTTGCGCGCAAGTGCGTGTATGTTTTTAGTATACAGCACCCCGGTTGTACTACAGCAACGCTTCCTAGGTGTGTGAACTAGTATTTTCCCTTATTTTTGGGGGTTCTAATTTCGATACTAGTATGAGTATGTGTGTGTGTGTATGTGTGACGATTGTGTGTGGGTGGGAAAATTATTATTTTTGTTGTAATCGAAATATTGCACACGACTAGGAAGAGAGCACACTTGACGGCAGCCGAGCAGTCCCATTTTTTAAGGGCATCCCTATTGACCATCGGCAGCGCAAAATGTTGTCGTACGGGCGCTTTGTTTCCAGCTCTTTTTTTTTTCTTCTGCTCGTTTTTGCTGTTCCTCTTGACAAATGTGAACTTTTGCGTGGGCTTTTCTGTATGTATGTGTCGGTCCGTGTCGCGAGTGTGTTCGGATCACGAAACACGGTGCGTTATTAGCTTCTGTCATTGCCATATACGTGTGTGGTGAGCGCGTTTAAAGAAGGCGTTATTCTATTCCTTTTCTTTTTCTTTTTTGCTATATGCATGGGCATTTGCAGTCTCGTTTGCGACGACTGATGAGCGTGTGTTACGAAAGACTACTTAAAAAAGGCTAACTAATCAAACAAAAACGTTAAACTTATATCTCGTCTAAGGAAAACGTCAAAAACAAGTGCAATTTGTTTAGCTTTTCGCCTCACTCATGGTAGAAATATAAAAGAAAGGGCGAAAAAGTATCATAAATTAAATTATGATACAGCTGAAGCAATTGAAAACAGCAAACGATTAATGTTAACTAATAGGAAGCATTAATTAACGCAACTTTAGCCTGCGGGTGACAAATTAGGTCGAATGTAAAAAAAAACGTTTAAAAAAACTTCCTCCCCAAAACGGTCATACAAAACAGACAACAGAAAATGCACAGCAAAAGTGAGAGCGTGCAATAAAGTCGTCGAAAAATATATCTTTGTTAGCGGAAACATCACTATTAGCTATTGCGATTGATTTTTGCTGTCCGTCACTGCTCTTTGATGTTTCCAATCAGCTACTCACACACGGGCCTCCGATATCGAAAGGGGAAACATTTTAATAATATCCGCAACCGGAAGTGTGATGCAAGTGTAACAAAACGGCAACAAAACGTTTCTGGTGTGTTGTGTGAGATAGGTCGTTTAGTGCGATGCATCGGATGCGTTAAACGCCAAGCGTTGTAGCAGCAGCAGCCGCAGCAGCAGCAAGCTTTCCTTTCGCTCTCTTGTTGGTGTGCATGGTGTGCTTTGCTGTATTCATGGTTTGTTGTTTGGCTCAGGTGAAAGTGAAGAAGTGTACGCGAACAAACGACATCGCAGCAGCCCTCTCGTGTGCCTGCGTGCGCGTGTGTATGTGTTTGAATGTGTTGTGTGCTGGTGGAGATGAGAAGATAACAGAAACTAGAGAAAAGCGCAGAGAAGAGGAAAAAAAAACAAACACGCAAAAAGAAACCCTTTTACGCGGAATGTGTGCGTATGTGTGGAAGGGAACATGTGTGTTTCTATGGTGAACTCGTGCGCGTTCCACACACCTGTCTCGAGTTTTGTCGCATTTGGCAGCAATTGTGTTGTCACGTTTAGCTTGAACCCTTCGAGCTATTATTATACACTTAGTCTGGAGGAAGCAACATTTTGTAGAAGTGAATTTTATCTTCCCACATACCCGCCCATCTTATGTTTAATTTAATCCCGCACTCCTAGCACTGCATTCTGTGCTACCATTTCTGATCATTCGCTTCCTCTACTACTACGCTACTTTTTATCACCACCACTCTTGCACAAGCGAACCGCACACGACGGTGGGGGGTACTACTAGAATGAAGCTTAGATGAGACAAGCATGTCGCTGCCGGTAGCGTGCTGTAGAGAGTGTATTTGTTGCGTACAGTCTCGCACACGTTTACTAATACACAAGTGCTACGGGCTGTACACGGTGGGGACTAGCATTGAAAATGAGAACTCTACGCCATGTGCATTTTATTGCTGTTGCTTTTTTAGTGGAAAGCAATATAAAAACGCACACAGGCCACAATCCACACTGGCAGAGCAGAGAACGTGAACTCCCTCATTCGGTTGGTTGTTAAGTTCGGTTGAAATGTAAGAAAGTCAAATTTGTCATTCATTTGCCGGTGTGCCGAGGATCGAAGTGTGGTCCCTGGGATGGGTACTTGCTCTGCAGGTGAAGAATGTGATGACGGCAGGTGACGACGATGATGGGAAGGCAATAAGAGTGTGCGATACCTTTAAAATGAAGCAATACCACTTTGAGGTGGGAAAAATAATAAAACACAAGTGTAAAAACAACACAAATACCGCACAATTGAACAGCAGCAGCAGCAGCAGCGGCTGGTAGTGATGCAAAGTTGGCTGTGTGTATTGCAGGGATTCTTTTATGTGTGCTTAAACCCTTGGGTGAACAGGACAATGAAGGCATAATTATTGCAAGGAATACTTACCTTGAACTGGTTTGGTGAGTTTATCCAATTCTTGATGGATGTCCGATCCTTAATGTCTATTCGGGTTTCAATCTGTTATACCCATTCTAATATTTAAAAAATCAACAAAGGATAATTTGGAGCCGGAAAGTATTCACCAACTTCATATAATTAATTTCAGAAATAATTACTAAGTTTTTTTACAAGATGAAGGCAATAAACGCATGTATTTCCAATTTTTTTAATAATTGTCAACTAAAAAATGGGGGATCACAAGAGAGAAGCACAAAACATTTGTTTAGCTATGTTAAAAACTACTTACCGTATGTTTGATAACAGCATTTCGAACGAAATATGATGGACTTTACTGAAAGACATTTTTGTTTAGGCGTTTTTTGGTTTCAATTTTGTTTCTATTTGATATTCCAATGAAATGTCTACCAGCACCTACATGCGCAGATCTTACAGATGGTCTACGACTAAAAATGGTAAATCGTACATGCCCTTATTGACCTTTGCTTGATTAATTAACTGGCCGTTATATGGACTACCCTTCGAAGGGTTTACATTCAACACTTCCGTGGGGTCCATGGCGCTCCGGGTGCTGTTGTTTTCCGAATTCAGTGTGTGCGATCTTGATGTGATGTGATGTCTTATTATTGTGCGACGATTTGGTCGCGTTGTTCTTCCACGCTCTTACCACACCAGGGTCCGCCCTGGTGCAGTCTGGGCCGGCGGTTGGCCGCTCGGCTTTGCGCTTATGTTTTTTTTTTTTTCTTCGTGTCAACCGAAAACAAGCGAATCGCCAGCACCTATTTTTAAAAATGAAATTAGCCATAAAAGCGTGGCAAGCGAGCGTACCTCGCTCTAAAGTACAAAGTGGCTGGCTTGCGGCACACTGGGAGTGTGGTGGCCGTCTCGAAGATGCGGACGAGATACAAACAACACAGCACGGCTGACAAGGTGTGTGGTGGGGAAGGTGTGGAAGAAAGGGGCTGATGAAACATGCCTCTGATGATGAGACAATCGGTTGATATGTGTATGTGTGCGGAGGTTTATTATTATTATTTTTTTGCGTTTTGGTACACTAGTGCGATGTCGCGAGATCGAAGGGCAATCTTGGGGACACAATGGTAGTAATTTATGAAACACAATAGCCCCAAACGGTGGTGGTGGTCGACCCGCGCAACAACGGTGGGATGGAATTATGCTTTTTTTTACTGTTGCTGTTTTGATTCGTCCAAACCCTCCGGCTACAACCACATGCGCGTGATTAGAGCGAGAGAGCGTAGAGCTTGATAGAGAAAAGGGAAACGATCGCAAAAAAAAACCGCGTGTGGAATAGAAAAGACAGCTGCGAGCGAGACAGAGTGAGAACGTGAGCAATTTGCAAGGTGTTTGTTGGAAGAGAACCACACCGTTTCGTGCAAAGCGCGATGATAGAAAATGATGAGCGCATGCATGCATTTTCCTCTGCGAGAATGCGTGAGCACTCACTCTGCGCGCGAGCCACTCACACTTGCTAGTGAACGAGATAGTAACGAAAGAACGAGTTGGGAAGATGGTTAGAAAGAGAAGGCCACGTTTTCCGTGGGTGACATTTGTATTGAGTGCCGCATTTACGGCGAGCAGGATCTTTGTTCATGCTCGTGCTCGTGGCAATTGATGCTGTTTTTCCGCTCTCACAGTTCAGCTATTTTCCGCTAGTGCACTTTTGGATTCTCTAGATAAGCACATTTCCCGGTGTGGCGAAACTAACAAAAAAAAAGGCAGTAACTAAATTTTGCGTTGCCTTTCGTTAGCGTTTTTGCGCAACCATAATCTGTAATTTTTTAGCCCAATGAGAAACTTTTGGGCGTAAAAGACCGAAAAATATAATTTTTGAATTAGATTTCCTCTCTCTTTGTGTATCGTCCTGTTTTATTAAATTAATTTTTCCCCTTCAAACACATACAGACCAAGAGAGAGCGTTATGGAAAGATAAATGCTAAATGGCTCGCCCGCCTGGTACTCAGCTTGTTCTAGCTTGTTGAAGCTTTTCACTCCCAAATCGTATACGCTTTCCCGCAAGCTATTATGCGAAAGGCTAACTTTTTGGGCAAACTTTCCGGCAAACTATGCGATACCACACGCTCCCGTCCATCTCTCTGGCCGTACATTTTCTACGTTTTGCCCCCGAAGGCACACGTGTGGTATAGCGCAATCGGATATTGAAATTCCAATAGCGGCAAAAAGCATTTTCCATCCGTTAGGAAAATCCGTTACCATCCACCCTGCTGCTGGTTTGCTGTAGGAGGGATCCTCAAAAGGGAAAGGGATCCTGTTCCTGCTGCCAGTTTCCAGAGCAAATGTAGGACAGCGTAACGGCGATAAGTGAAATCTCACCGGAATTTCTCCAAAGGACGATAGCGAACCGATGCCGTCGGAATGGTTGGCAGCAAGTCGCACGGCGTCCGGCTTTGAAGACGTCTCGGAGCATTATGTAAAATTATGCATTTTATGCAATTACCGTCCCACATCGTTACCCGTGGCACATGCTCACAGTGCCCCACTCTTGCCGGGGGGGGGGGGGAAACAACGTTCCCAGTAATAATTAAACGATCGTTTTCTGGTTCTGAAGCGGTCGTCTCTGTTTGACTTTCCGGTGTGTGCTTTTCTTCGCTCTAGGTATATAGTTTGTTCAGCAAACCGTTTGCGATTGGACTTTTTCATGCACACGTCGGCTTGATTTGCTCCTAGGGTGCCCCTAGAGTAGAAGTGGATTTTCATACATATTAGTTTGTAGAATTCAATATTTCACATTGCAATTTTACGTTTTTTGAGTCGAAAGCTTTAAAATAACAAATCTCTTCGTATTTTTATCAATATTGTACGCGATACGAATGCAAAACGCGACTATTGAACAAAAAACCCTTAGCGTATCCCATCTAACTAAACGACCCCTACAATATACGACTTTTGGACAATTGCACAGAAATGAAGTGTATCATCAGACTTTCCAGCCATTGTGTAACTGCTTCATAATCGTTCGTGATGCTTCGCTCCTGCTACGGTAGAACATAACCTACATTGCTCCATCTCTCGATCTCTGGCGCTCTCCATACAAAATCTATCGCTTTTTTTCTCCTGGCCTCCTGTGTATGTGGCACCGTCATAGTTTGCTGCTGGCAAATCGTGTCATTTGCCACGGCGCAGCATACGGACAAAGCACCACCGGGCAAAATACACGTCGTTCTAATCGATATTTTCTCGATGGTCAAAGATTGGTTGGCACGACCGAATTCTGCACCCATCAGCAGATGGTTCGGTACGCCCCAAAATGGCTCGTTAGCGTTCCCTGGGCATGCCGGTTCGGCATGGAAACGGAAAAGGGCACTGCTGTGTTGTTTCTTCGTGATTTGTTTTTATGTTTCATTTTACGGTACGACACACACACAAAGCAGCAGCAGCAGCAGGTGCATTGGAACTCGTGTAGCAAATACATTGACAAAATTAATTACATTCATCGACATAAAACTGGTTGATGGTTGGGTTGGATTCTTGTTTACAATAATCTTAAAATTACTGATAACGAGGACGGCGATACAGCCGTCTTGAACGGTTGTGCTGGGCCACCCCGTGCGTGCACGGTTATCGCAAATGATTTTCTATTCTTCTACCAACGAATGCTTTCGATAAGCGTGCGACTCCACGGCGGATCCTTTGAATATGGTGTGTCACGCTCGGGAACATATCTTATCGCCTAAACACTGACGATAACGGCATAATCCTGAAGGGTTGGTTAAAGTTGTTTACCGGCAATTTTTATCATCCCCTGTCTCAAAGCGTGAGCGGGCTTTGGAATGTTGATCAGTTTGTGCTTTGTGTTTGTTTTTGTATATTCTGTGCATCTAATGTGTTCCGGTCAGAATCGCAACTTTAAACAGAATGCTTTAGTTATAGAGCATTTTACTAGGTTTTTTTTTTATAGAGCATTATACTGAGGCAAATTTGATAAAAGTTAAAACGTTTAATTGCAAAATTACAACTTGACTTTCCTTCCGTGGTATGTGCTTGCGACTTGGTAATTATGAAAATCTATGCCTAGCACATAGATGTGCGCGCCATCTGGTGGTAAAATAGTGCGACTGAAACAAGTACTCCATCAAATCATTGATTCTAACAAAAATCCCGACCAAAGTTCATTCCAGCCATGCATAAATTTCATTAACCGGGAAGCCAAAGTACATTCACCGAAAATGAATTAATTCCGAATTGCTTAATCCGGCATCTGGGGAAGCATGATTTGTCGCTGCGAATTAAATGAAATTACTCACTTTTGCTTGCGTTTGGTGTTTGGCTCCATGGCAAAGGAAACGTTCTGCTTCCCACTTCCCGGCGTTTATCTTCATTCTGCCCACTTTTGGTGCAAATTTGTCGAATTTTCCGCCCGGGTTGTTTCGACATTGCGAATTAAATCCTTTACGCGAAACATTCGAAAGCTTCGTGGATTTAGTGCAGCAAGGATTTGGGAATCTTTGTGCCTTCGCATCAGTTGGCTGCGCTGCCTTCCGAGAATGTCTCTTTCTTCCTTATCTTTCCACCAAGGGAGTGAAAATTAATAATGCTTTTAGTTTGTTCTTGTTTCCAATTTACAAAACTGACCAACATTTAATTAGAAAGCCTATACATTGTTGTGTAAAATTAGGTACTATGGATAGCAAACGGATGTAGCGTGTGCTGTTGACTAACATAATTACTTTTACGTGTAATGCTGCTGAAAGAAGTCACTGCACTTGATGTGCAATTGATGATGGGCATTTGCAATATTTCTGCAACCCGTAATGAGAAAAAGAAAACAACATCAGAACAGCGGATGATACAATTTGTGTGTGTGTGTTTTTAAAGACAACAAAAAACAATAGGGAAACAAATGATGCGTACTGCTGTGGTGGGATTGTTTTTTTTCCTCCATTTTCCGTATCTCGGTCTCCCTCGACACCCGGCCGTACCCGTTTCTTTCTGACCAAGCGGCGTTCCGTTTCGCTTGACAACGGTGGCCGACGACAGGCAGGGCATGATAATCACTTTTTGGTTGATTTTCCGCCCGAACACAATTAAAAATAGCCCTCTCCGCTGAGCACATCGCACATTGCAGTTCTCGGTACGAGCTCTCTAATGCTGTGCACGGCGATGTAGCCAAATGGTGAAGGAAATGAAAGTGGTTTCTTTTAATTCTATTTTGCGGCTTGTGGGAACACCGTTGCGAGTGGGCGAGGGAAGGTGCTGAAAGGATCAAGAGACGAGATGGGTAACGAAAGATAAAAAAATAAAAAGGCTAACAAATTAAAGCATCACACAACAGTCAGCGATTGAGTTCGTTTTGAAACACACAAAAAAAAAACTATGGTAAATTGCACAAATCTAAGGCCGTACAACATGGGTTGCAAATAGTGAAAAGATAAACAAAAAGGTAAATAAAACCGAAACGATTGCAAAAGTATATATTCAACCGAATGTGAAATTTTTGGGGTGCGCGCCCCTTGCTTTTGAGGGTGTTTAAGCGGTGGTGACCACACTTGAACTGTACGAAACAACTTGAGGCGATGCTCTACGGGATGCATACAGTTGAAACAATTACGCCGGTGACTGGTCGGTAACATGTACATGTGCGCTATCTGAACCGTTTGCGGCTCATCTCCGTGCGACACGCGTCACCGAAAGATTGTTTGCTCGATGAAACATGTTTCATCTCCTTTCGGTTCCCTTACCCCTAGATTCCACTACCAAGCGGTGTGCTGAAGAAAAAAAAAAGCATGCAATGCATATATAAACACACAAACGTAAGCACTCGTCGCTCATCGGAATGTGATGAAAATTGGCTGAATTTAAATCTCTCACACACACCCTTCCTTGTGTGTCTCCTTTTCGATGTGTGCCGGTGAACGGTGTGTGCAAATTTTGGTTAATTCAACTATAATGACACATTTTTTTGGCTCGTTTACGCGCAAGCCAGTACGAGCAAGCGAACGAGATGGTTTTCCGCATTTCTTTGTAGGAAAGAAATGAGCAACGAACGAAAAAAAAAAAAAAATGAGCGAACTGACATATGCTAATGACATTTTTGCAATTTATTTATTTATTTTATGTGTCAAATTATGTTACGCCGAAGAGGTCTGTTTGATTTGAGTGGTGAACAGACATAACAAGCGTTTTACATTCTTAGTAGTGTACGGAATTAGAGGAGCAGCGCCTGAAAGTATGCAATTTTTAAACTTTTAGTATTTGATGTTTGTTTAAATGGCTTAAATGATGATTGGTTGCATATCTTCAGGCGCGTGTATCCCTATATGATTACGTTTAATTTATTATGAAGCTAGCTATCTGACAGTGGTTATTAAATTATTCTTTTAGCTCAACAATTACTAACATTTCACCAAAAAAAATATTATCCGTAGGGATTTTGTTGGGATGATATTTCGTAAAATAAAAGCAAAAACTTTCAACCAAGCCACATCCGTCTATAACTTTATCCCATTCATCACAACGGAAGCCTCTGTTTTGCCCTTGCGTTTGAAACTGAGAAAAGGTTTTGCCTCCTACCGCGCAGTCATATCTGACCTTCAGCATTCATTACGGCTTTTATCAGCTAACCGCTTGGTTATCGTCGCTTGATTTATGCCGGAAAATTGTTCACTGAAATTTATGTAATTTATAAAACTGGAGGGCGAAGAAGAATGTAAAGATTAACTGCGGAGTTTATTAAAAGTATTTCCTTTGTTGTTCTTTCTCCTGTGGAAGTTTTTCATTATGAGTAGCACTTGAATGTTTTAGAATTCGTTTTTAAAATACATCACTTTGTTATCATACACATATTATTGTATTTTATCTTCGAAACCTGTTTAAACATATTGCCATAAAAAGTTGTTGGACTCTGCATGACTCACCGTCGAAGAAAATTATGCCGGAAACATTAAGCTGCAGCCGGGAACCTAAACATTTGTCAGCCAACTTTCATCGCACTTGTCGTTTGGTCGCGAATAGAATGAACCTGTTCAGACGACGGCCGTACCAGGTCCACAAGAGAGAGAGAGAGAGAGAGATAGAGAGAGAGGTCTCATGTCGGGAAATGAAATGAAATGAAGGCAAGCATGAGCGGTTTGCGTTGCCGGGAAGTGAAGCTTTTGCACTCGTAGCCGACCTTAAGTCACTCACCTCAACCCCCACCGAGGTGTGACGATCGTGTGGGGGCACTCGAAGCTACGATCACGGTAGGGCAAAATACCCCTGTGTGGCGAGTGCTGCGACGAACCCCGGGGACGGGGACGCAAAATTTCTCCTCGCGGCCCAAAAGCCGACCGCTGGCCGCTGCGTTTGATGAGCGCGTGAGCAGGTGGTGCTGGGGGTGTGATCCGGTTTTTGGTTTTAGGTCGGCGGCATCGGTTACTGAGTGTAAAAAGTCGCGAGAATGGGCACGTGGAGAATAGTGTTTGTTAGAGGGCGAGCAATGCTAGGGTACGGATTAGAGCTTGGTTGATTTGAAGATTTTTATCAAGAAGTCGCTGCGTGGTGCAACATTTATCGCACAGCATTGCTTATCAATTGCATGTGGCGCTAATTACTCGATACATTTTTATATTCGCAACATGCGTCAACCTTGAATGCCCGTTCAGTATTTGTGCCCTTGCATGCCTGTTTGTTGGTGATGAATTTTTTAAAAAATAGCTTCAGCGTCGACGATAAACAAGCGACGAGAGAAACAACAAACTCAGCTGAAAGAAGAACGCCTTCCAACAAATAGAATTTATAGGAAAAAACAAAGCTTACAAAGCTTACATAAAAAAAATCTACATTCCCATTATGATTTCTAAACATGTTTTAAGTAACAATTGGTTTGGTTTAATAATTTTGATGGTTGAAGTTATGCTTCGGTGATTGATGAGTTTTATTTACATTGTTGCAGACGCTAAATTCCTGCCACGAACCATGTTGGATATCAGTGCACTGTTCCTTCTTTAACGTGCGTTGCCGTGGAGCCAATCGTTCAATCTTGTGCAACCGGAGATCGCATGCGTCGATCGCTGCTTAGGCCCGATCACTCACAGGAATGTGATGCCCGCTTGCAGTGCGTGAGCGTGTGCGTGAATGGGGAATTCGTGTGGAAAAAAAACAGTGGGGAATTCGTCCAGCATGCGTGGCACACGCGAAAGCTTTACGCCTTGCAACATTAAGCATTCGCTTCATTCCCCCATGCGTTCGTCTCTGGGCAGATTGGAGCTGTTTTTTTTTTTTTGTTTGGGGGATTTGTTTGTTTGACTTTTTTTTTGTTCGTACCGCAAATCGCCGGACAGCTGGCTGGTTGGCTGGTTGGGAGAGAGAGTGTTGCTCCTTTCACTTTCCATCATTGCTCGGTTGATCGAACCCAACGGCTGGAGATTCTTGCCCGTGTATGGAGCGGCCCGCCGCGTATAGCCCGGAGCGATTAGGTGATCTCCAGCGGCTGGTGGTCTCTATTCCCACCTAGCGATCAATGTGGAAGCAGATGAAACATGTTTACCGAAGACGTTCATTTTTTTCTGGTACTCCAGTTGAACATTTTTCTACTGATTTGAAGTTTAATTATGGTAGGTTCAGTTCCATTGTTTGATTGTTTGTTTAGTGGAGTTGTTTTTCATAATAATAATAAAATCTCTTTGATTGTATTATTTATCACAGAATACTTTTTTATAGCATACTACTTAAAATGCACTGCTTTATAGCAAAATCTGAGTATGCTATAATATAATAATGCTAGACTGTAATTTAAATTACTCTTCCAAATTCAATCATTGTGGAGAGTAATGCGTAAATGGCACATTTCACTCTTAAGAAAATGCCATAATTTAATTAAAAAATTACGACGTTTCCCTTATGTTGCCTTTACTCTTCCTGCAGGTTACAAAAGAAAAAAAAAACCTCTCTAAAATCATATCCCTCGACCGGTTCACATCATCGACGAATGGATGTGACGGTTCCTTACAACCACCGGAAAAGCCGACCCTTATGCTGTATCATTTTGGGATTTGTTGTTGCAAAGCTTTTTCATTCCCTTTTTTTGTTGCTTCGAGCGAATCGAAGAAGAAGCCTCCGTGAAATAAGGCAATTAAATTTTCATATTTTCCTACCCACACGGGACATACAGGACCCCGGAGGGCGAATGGGCAAACGAAGGGGGGGAGGGGGCTGCGCATTGGTCGTGTTTTATTATTATCATTAAAAAGCATTACTCAAACATGCGGAATGGGTTTTTTGGAGGGTGGGTGGGTGGGGTCGGTTTTTACTTCCCATCCCATCCCACTCGATCCCGTAGGAGGGAACCGCATTATATCTTAGCTCGCTGCAGTCCTACTTTGCCGAGTGCCGAGGACCTTTTAAGATGTTCCTGACCGTCTAATGCTATTATGGTTCCGGATTTGCCATCGGTCCTCTTGACGTTGATGCCGGTGGACAGTTGCCTGTCTTGAGGGAGGAAGCATGGGAAAGAGAGAGAGAGAGAACGAAAGTGGGTGGTGATGGAGCTCCAAATCCAAAATCCAACCAGATCAAGGGATCAAGGGCTAAGATGCAAGGAATGAGAGAAGTGTCCTGCAGAAAGGCAACACAGGCAATCGGGGTAGAAGTTCTATTTACATTTGCCAGGCCCAAACCCAAGTTTGCAAGGTATGATGTCCAAATCATACTCCCATTTAATTCTCCTGTAATAATGTTTCCCGTTTGGCCTCGATCTTATTTTCTGCTTTCTGTGTCTGGTTCGGCCAAACAATGAAGGTATAGGTAGTGGAAGGTGAAGACGATTTTTCCTTGTGGCCAAATGATTATTTACTGTGCGGAGAACGTTACGCCTGTGGCCAGTGTATTGAGTAATAAATTATGTGTAATTAATTTAAACAATTCATTTATTGTAATATTTAATGTTTGTTCATCAATTCTCCTCTCCAATTCAATGGTGCTGTAGGTTTCTTCATAACCTCAAAAACATTTCGCTAAATTTGCTATATTATTAGTGTATGTTAGATTATTATTGTTTTGGTATATTTTACATAAAGAAATAATGAAGCTGAATTGTTGGTAGGTATTTTTATTGATAATACTTACGACAGATTTATATTCCCTTTGTACCATTTTGTTTTTCCTTCGCTCACACAATGTACACACACGTGTTCGTCTTGTGTTCGACGTGTCATCCAGATTGCGGCTAACTCTGTTTTATGCTCTACACACGCACACATACACACATCGGGCCCTTTTCTGTCCGGCATTCTTTGCCTCCCCGTCTAATGCGTCTAAAACTTTCTTCCACGGCGTATGCTCGTATGCTGCTGCACGTGCGTGTGGTTTTCTCTTTCCTTTTTGCGCACCGTGGGCCAAACGTGTTGGGGCTCATTCATCTTCTCCGGTTGTTGTGATGATGTTAGTGATGGTCGCAGTAGTAGTTGTGTTGGTGGTAGTAGTAACAGCATCAGTAAAGTCTTACTGGCGGCAACCGAAACTCCCACCTCCCTTCACGTAACGAAGGTAACTTTTACTTTCCACACTTTAGCCAAACGCTCCTCCAGATGATGCTTACCGACGCCGCTTGGTTTGGTTTTTATTCGTTGTTTTGTTTTGCGTTTCTCAATTGATTGGACAAAACAAACGCGTGTTTAGCCCTTGCGACCGTGCACCTGTGCGAAGGGAATTGCGAACAGCAGGAATAAAGGAAAAAAAGGAAGCAAAAATAGTATAAAGTGGCGGTGTAAAAATAAATAAATAAACCACTGCCAAGTGTGACAGTTTGATGAGCTTTTCTTTCCCCACCCAGTACGGTTGTACAATGTTACGTTTTTCTTTAAAGCTGTGTACGTACCATTAAAGGGAACTGTTTTTCCCTTTTTTTCTTTTTGGTTAGCTTTTACGCGCAGAAACTTTTCTTTTTTTTTTGTTTCTTTCACCTTTCCATACCGCAGCATTGCTGTTCCTTTCGTGTCTGCTGCCACCCTTCACGGGGTGGGCAGATAATCGGGCCGGCGTGTATTCCCAATGGTTAGGGCACTAACTGTCCCTTTCCGCCCGTCAACGGGCAGAAAATCACCCTTTTGCTTCTCCACCGCAATCAACCACAGCTTCCGGGGTTTGTTTTGCTCTCGAATGTTGTGTTTTTCTTTTGCCGTTTTATTTGCTTTTCACCATTTCGGAACCGTGGCCCAATCTTTACGTGCTGTATCTTTCCGTTCTATCACTGGAACGGTGGTATGGTACGAAATTCGATGAAATTAGCATGTTCTGAATGAAGCAAGGAACAACCGGTGGCGCAACGAGAGAACCGAAGCTGGAGCGGATATGTATCGGTACACGGGCTCCTCCCCGGGATGATGGGGTCTGCCATTTTTTTTTTCGTTGTTGTTGTCGCTTCCATTCTTTGCTAGGGGATGATGATGCGTAGGGTGGACAAAATTGAAAAGAAAACGACCAACTGTATTATCTCGTCCCCGGGAATGTGCACCGAAAAAGCCTAACAAAACGGATTTTTTTTTCATCTCCCGCTCCCATCTCATCAGTAGGAGAATGGAGAGTTTATTGTGTCGTATGATTTTCGCATGAGATAAACAAAAGCTCATTTGAAGAGGTAAACCCGTGGAGGGAAATACTTGTGTACTGTGTTTTCGAGTACGAGCTGCTGGCTGGTTCAATTTTACTATAAGATTGGCTTTTGGTGAAATAATATTTTGAAAGTACATTTATTATGAGTACAAAATTATTATGTATTTGAAGTAAAAAAAGAGAAAGAAGGACAATAAAAAACTCTTTAAAGAAATTATCAAACTTTTCTTAAGCACTGTAATAGTGTATAAAAAAAGTAAAAAGCTTGATTAAGAAGACGACAGTGCGAGAAGAATAAACAGTAAAATTAAACAGCAAATTCCACCACGCAAGCGAAATAAAGCTTTCGCTGCTTCTCCCCGGCACGAGCGCAGTTCCCCAGTTACGTAAAAGCATTCCGTTGGAGCCCCTAAGCCTGGCGACAACGAAAAATACTAAAAGAAATTTCTGTTTCGCCCCAAAATCTAAACCAGCACCCAAAAAAAAAGGAAAAAAAAAACGCCAGCCAGCCTGAATTCTTACTGCTTCTGCTAGCCACCGTAGCGCCACTTAAACCCTTCAGATAATGATAAAGAGTAGGAGATATTATGTTGTTTCAGGACAAAGAGCGAAGGCTCCTTTAGCGCACATCGGTGTGTAGGTTAGGTGTGGATGAGCGAGGGTGCCTGTACACACCGACCCTTGGTACCGACGACGATCCGGCACCGAAAAAGTGTGTTTCGCTTCGCTACCGAGAGAGATGACGACGAGATACGCGATGGACGTGTACAATGGGCGCAAAACGTTAGACGCCGAAGGAAACATTTCGGCTGGCTAAAGAGGCTGAAGGTGATGGGTGCATGGGTGGGGAGCACGGGATGGCAACCTCAACGGTTCGCCTAGGACTGTGGTTTTACGACGTGCAGCCAAGGCAAAGGGATAGTATCAGGAGTCACACACCACTAACAGCAGTAAGGAGGAGGAAGTATTAGCGCGCCGCCAGGGCATTCGGAGAGAATGGGCATTTGTTCTCGAACCGGGCGATTTAACGCTTCTGGTGTGTAATGTTTCGACTTGTTTCGGTCGTTCTGCAAATTGGAGTAAAGAGATCCGTAAAGATATACTGCATACAAGTGAAAGAGTGAGAGGGAGAGAGAATGAGGGAGAGAGAGAGAGAGAGAAAGAGGGAGAGAGAGAGAGAGAGAAAGAGAGGGAGATAGAATGAGAGAGAGAGTGAGAGAGAGCTAAAGAGAGAGAGAGAGAGAGAGAGAGTGAAAGAGAGAGAAGGAGAGAGATCGTGGTGGATATGATTTTTCGATCTCCAAGCGTCTTCTACCATCATAGAGGGAAAAAACTAAGCCAAACACAGAACCATTGGGAAAATGCGAATTTTTGGAGCCCATTTCTCATCAAGCCGAAATGGGTAAAAGGCCAAAGCGAGTAAGGAAGCGGGGAGGGTAGTTTCGGAGAAAAGTTACATCTCGAATTTTCCAAGCCTAGCCTAGGATCATGGGTGTGGGTTAGAACATCGAGAACTGGAATGAAGAGAAGAGAGTTCGCTTGCGAGATGGCATAGCATTGCAATGGATACACAATAGTTTCCCCCCTCCCCCCTCCTTCCCCTCAGTGGCCTTCCATCCCTTCCTTCCACTCGTTGCTTTTCTGCCTCCCCTTTGCCAGTTATTGCTCAGGTATGTGTGGAGGGTTTAAAATATCGATTTTTCCTGCCGGCGGACATAGTCGGCGGTGAAGCAGGAAAGGCGTTTGTAACACTTTCAAACAACGTCACCCACGCCACCGATGCCACCGTGGAGGAGGTGGAGTCTTAGGATTCCCGGCGGTGGGAAAAACTTTTTGCCAGCCGGATATGCTAGAATGTGTTAGTGAAGGACGAAGGATTCGCTCCGATCCCTGCATAGGCCGGCCAAGCAAGGCCTTCACCTCGCGTAGCTCGGGCGTGTGTAGCTTCGCTCGCTGTTATTATGATGATTTATTATCTACCGTGCATTACATCAACAAGAAAGCATTAGCATTGCTTCTCGGCTGGCAGGCGCAAAGGTACAGAATTTTAGTGCTCAGTGCCACATCCGTCATCCGTCCGTTGCAGGAAGCTGACTAGCAAAAGGGATGTACTGGTGTGAGCTGATTGGTGAGCGCAACAATTTCTACTCGGCTGGGTTTGTTCGTACAAAAAACGCGAAATTATCACTTGGTACGCACGTTCGATTGCACCATGGTGCGGTTGTTACGGTATGGCGTTGTTCTGGACAAGAACTCTTCCCATTGCGAGGAACCTTATTTTTTAGGTGATATTGTACACTACTTTGTTACACTTTATTTATATTACTTATTGCGTGAGTATATCATTACTGTACCGTTACAAAGTTTACAGCGCCTGAAAGTATGCTACCACTCGTTTTGGAAACACTTTTAATGATCTAAATAACTTGTTTCGTACTTTTTGGTTTGATTGGGTCTTTCTGCAGTAGAAAGCTATTTTAGCAACACTCAGCATCGTTCCCAATTGAAATGCTTCCATCTTGCTATAATGCATTGGTTGCGGATAGAAGATGAGATTACTAAAATTCCCAAAATCCCGGATCGCTAGATACCAAATCCGATCCACATTCTGTTGAGGGAGATTTGGTTTACAAGCATCTAGCGAACAAATTTCAATACATTCCAAAAAGACGACAAATTCACAATGAATCCCCCACCCTCCAAAAAAATAAAAGAAACGGAACTCGAGGACTGTGGAAAACAGACAAACGATGAAAAAATTAAAAGCTCTCGCGTCAGGACGAATTATTAACGCCGTAATGTTTACCATCCGCACGAGACACCCTCCGCTGTGTTTCATTTTTCTCTCACGCTTACGCTTTTCATTTGTTTGTTTTACTCTTGTTCCCTTTCTTCAGTCATTTGCCAGTCTTTACTGCTTGGTTTGTACCTTTTTTTTTGTTTGTTTGTATGCTTCTTTCCGCCCTTTTGTCACTCCGTATTATTTCGTTAACACCGACCCCAGGGGTGAGGGGATAAAGAAAATTCGATTTTTATTACCGTTCCGTTTTCTGTTTTCACGTGCCGGCGTTATTTTCGGACCCGACTCAAGAGTCAAGCGCCGCACACAACGATATACCGTGTTCGTTGCGCTCGTTTGCAGGTGATAATTACACCAATTACCCGGTGTCGTGGGTATTTTTCCAAAGTTTCGACCCAGGTGTAGACGATGGGTGTGCTGACAGTAATTCACACCTTGTTCGGGGTGGTTTTTCGGTTTCGGGTTGCGATTGGTCGCGATTGTTGCCATTTGCCAAAAATTAATGTCCGTATACCGCTGGACGCAATGGCTGATCATTTGTCATTGATATTATGTATTTCGAAATAAGTGTATTGAATCATAGTCTTAATTTAAGTTATTTAATTATCGTGACGATAATCTATATTATATTTTGTTATAGTTTTATTGTTGTCTCACTTTAGTGACAGATCCCAATCCAAAATAGTGACAGATAATCCCAAGTTTATGATACTTACGTCACTAAACAGAAAACTTATCCGATCCCGACCTTTGTTCTAGTTATCTTGTGCACATTCGAAAGGTTTCACTATCCTGTCATCTGTTGGTAAATAAGAAAAGCATAGATTCATATTTCTGCTTAAATACAAAATTTCGTGACCAACTTTATGTGTAACAATCAAAAACAATTCTTCATTTTTCTAATTAAAAAACAAACCCCAAAATTTCTGTTGACTTGTGCAAAACCTAGTACCAGCAGAAATGCGTGCGTAAGTAAAAATCCAATCCCTGCTAGGTAAGGTACACACCATCGCTATAGTAAACATTCTGTTTGCCAACTCTTTCCCCGCGTAATGAAAGGTTTCTGCTGAGTACCGTAAAGTTTGCCACTTTCAAGCTCCTTTTGCCATTCAAACCATGGGCATATGGGGGAGGTTTTTGTGTTTGCCTGCTAGTGTTACCCGCCCCACATGCAGAACATCGATCCGCCCGAGCAAATGGAGGCTTGGCGTGAAGTTAATTTGATTCGATTTCGTCCACGGGTTTTTGGTGATAGCGCAAAGTTTTTTGAATTGTGGTGGAACAGCCACGGTAGCGAAGGGCTGTTGTGGCTACCCTGTCCGCGTGTCGAAAGTTACATCGAACTAACTTTTTGGGTGTCGATCGTGGGCGCGAGTAGTAGCAGGCAGCCAGGTTAATACCATGAATAAATAATCCTTACTCCTAATGCCGTCAACTTCGCCGGACGGGAGTGAACCGGATTAGGGATTAGGCGGGAAAGCTGCTGTTGTGTGCTATCACATTTCGCTTCGGGGGGTGTGAATTATGCCGTACCAAGGTGGGATGTCATTCTTTGCTTTCGTGCGTTCGACATCATCCGGCACGGGTGAGGCTAGAATATCAGCGTTAACTCTTCTGCCCCAAACCACCAACCAAAAAAAAAAATGGGGCCTTGTTCCGGTAGTGTTGCGTTGCCTAAAACACGAGCCTCCTATGGATCATATGGCAAAGTTGGTAGATTAATTTTTTAAATATTCATTTACGATCTCAACTCATCCGCTTCGCCGGCGGGTTGTTTCACTATAAATTTACAGCAGTCGGGCAGCAGGATACATATTCGATGTGTGCATTCATAGTTTACTTTCACCACGGCAACCACAAGCACCCACGGCGGTGTGGCAGCAAGCTTTAATAAACTAACAACACTTGATTAGATTGGATTTACGATACGCAAAATTGTCGTAAAAGGACCGCCGCGTAAGGATTCCGCCCGAATGAGCGGTGAAAGGAAATCGAATGTTCCTTCGCCGTCTCCCGGAAGCGTCCATTTATGAGCTAATCGCTTCAAAAAGTTACGTTGTCTCGTGTGTTTGTGTCCTGGTCCATGAAACATCACACATTCGCCAACATGGCCACTTCATTCGCAGCGAAATCGATCGCGTCCGACCGAAAATGGGAAACAACCATTGTGTGCGCGCTGCGAAATCGTTCAAAGTTGTGGCACATATATCGAATGAATAATTCATACACATCCTCATCTCGCTTCGGGTTTTCCATTCAGGGCGATGGTTGCTGCTGGAGCAATAGCAATGGGCAATATAAATATGCTTCCCCGTTACATAGCGTACAGGCGGCTCAATCGTAGCACTGTATGTTGTACCTAGGACAATTTACACACAACCTTCGCACTATCCGAACCAGCACTGTTGGCTCGGAAGAATCCAGGGTGTTGTGGAATGGTACAGCGAATGAACCATTTAAATTGGTCCATTTGCAATCCGCACATACCACGCTCTCCTGTCCAAATGGTCTGGCACTCGCTGGCTGGCTGGGCCGGTGGAGACCGTGTGGTTGTTTTGTTTTGCTGGTATTTTTATATTTATTTCGTGTTGCAGCACTCACACTAGCGCCTCGGCACCGCTGACGTTGTGTCCTCAAGGTCGTCCCGAACCAATGGGATGGGGACGGGAAGCTGGTAGATCATAATAATAATTTGATCATGGGTGCTTGGTGCTTTTTTATGCACTGACAATGTGCATGAAAAAGAATCATTCCATTCCATGTTCTCATATTCGCTGCGGATTTTTTCCTTGAACCGGGTTGGTTGGCATGGTCAGATTTGTTGCTAGGACAACCCCGTACAACCCAGGACTGCGGCACCATTTTTATTCCGTTTTCGAAGAGCACAAAAGGGGTTGGGGGGGGGGGGGTGCACATTGATAGAATGTCGATCTCACTTGGCCTCTATCCGCCCTTTCCAACCTGTAATGCCGTGCACCACCGCACACCATCACGAGCTAGCGTGTGCTTCATCATCCGAACTGCACGCTAAAAAAGTGCCATAATATCGTCAATAAAAAATGGAAAAAAGCGCGCATGACAATGGACGAAATAAAACACCCTTAAAACAGTGTGCAGTAGTGGCATGGGCCACCCGTTATATCCTCTGGGGTTGATCGAAATTTATGATCGATTCGAAATAATGTAACAATCATGTATGTGAAAGCATATTAAATTCAGCAAATTGTATTGTCACGCAATGGAAAACGAAATCCATTTGCAGTACTCATTTGTCCTACTACATTTGCCGGTTGTCGGAAAATGTACTGTCCATTACGCTATAGGATGTTGTTAAGCATGGAAATATACTCTATTTGTTTCCTAGCTTCGCTGATATTGATGCAACATTATGAAAATAACATTTTATCTCGACGTCACCCAAGAACACTTAAAATTGTCATCCTTTTTTTTAGAATCTATAACACGGTTCCGATTCTTCGGCCAATACATAACGCACCTCAAAATTAAACTAAGTGTTACCTCAAAATCTTTCCTGTTTAAATGTTGTATTCAAAATTGTACAACTTTACGTAGAAATTATATCAATATATCAATTGCTCATGATCGTTTTGAGGTTCAATTTAATTTTTTTCGTTCCCAAAAGTGTCTGGAGACAGCTAATGTTCTTGGGCTGCAAAAAAACATTGGAACAAAACAGAGTGATTCTGTGCTGTTTACCATTTCGCCAAGACACCGTTCCATCTTAAAACACACAAAAGCCAACCGTTTGTAGTAACAATTCAATGAACGTTCCGAAGCAGAAAACTCATTATGATGAGCTTCCAGTGAGAATTTTTTTGCACTACACTCCTGTTCAGTTATGTTCAACAGGAGCCAGAGTGGACCTTCTGCACCTCTTGGTCGATTGTGACAATATTTTCTACTTACCTTGTTTTCCCCCAGCTGCCCTCAGCATCATGTACTGCGCCACCCATTGACCGTGTTGGCGCTGCTGCTGTGTTTATATGTTCGCAATATTCCGCTGCCGGTGCCTCCTGGGGTTTGCGAGTTGTTTTCTTTCTCATATCTGCTGTCTACTCCAATACCTGGTTCTATTTCTGGCAGGCATCTCTCACCCGGCAGCACTAGACGCTTTGTCTCCGAGGGTGGTAGGAAGACGACGTCGTCTCTTGTCGTTTTACCCTGGCTGTGGGACGACCGTATCGTATCGTTGACGAGATCGGAGAAGAAGAAAAAAACCAACATTAAAGCAAAAACAAAACAAAAAATCATTCAGAGGGCTGAACAAGCATCTTCATCGTCAAACACTATTAGTTTAAAAAGTTGTCTCTTTTCTGTCGCCTGGGCGACGATCGTCTGGGCGCAAACGATGGTAAGATGGAGCTCCACTACACAAGTAGCAAGCGGGCAGGCAGCTTCGGTCACTTCTGGAATCGATCGAGCACATAAAACCCTCCACTCCACTTTGTCTTCTGTCCTTGTTCGAAGGGCCACAAGCTGGGGAGACAAAAACTAGATTGCATATACTCATCAGGAAGAGACGCGTCCCCATGTACACAGGTGGGGGGAGACATACGGACGAAATCGGCCGCTTAAATTGGAAAATTGTGGAAAATCTATTTGGACCACCGGGGAGGAAGACGAGGAGGGTTTGGGAACTCTGTCAGGAGCATTTCAGGAGAACCATTTGGTAAACGGTGTGATACACATCCCGCTCTTCCACGTTCTTGTCTTCTTTCCCCGTTCGCTTTATTTGCCCGTTCAATCAACGTATATTGGAAGCAAACATTAAACATACGGCACATATGCACGTACAAACACACATACCGTAAAAAAAAGTTATTAAATTAGTGCTGCTTTCTGGCACGATGCCTTCTGGAGCATATTGTGCTTTCGGGACACACTCTCGCTGTGGGACAGGATGGGAAAAGGTGGGTTGCAGATTTGCATGTTCGGAAGTGAGCATCACATTAACCAATACTGCGACATACTCACTAAAGGAGGGAGGGGGGGGGGAGGGAGAGGGGGCTATTTAACACGCGTGGCCCCATGTGTAGAAGAGTGCATGCTGCCGGACAACAATAGCCACACGAACACATACCTAGACTGGGGAGACATCCTTTCCAGTGTCCTGGTAATGGTCACACCGAGCAGCGCTTCCATGTTTGGGTCTGTTTAGTGCGCTTTTGGCTAGGCGGCAGTGCTAGGGTTAAGAACATGACCAAAAACCAAAACAAGCTTACCTCACCCGTAAACAGGACCTTTCCGGTTCTCGTGCGTTTCCGGCTATTCGGGAGGACCGTTCTGGCAAACTTATTGCAAAAAGTTGTGTTAAAAATACCTTCCGATTTGTGGGACCGATCGATCGGAGGCGCTCTATATTGAGGTCTTTTCTTTTTTGTTGCGAAAATGCGAAAAACATTAGCTGACCAACCGATGTTTGGATACGATATCCTGCATGCTCAGTGTGCATGTTCTCTGGTTTGCCTATCGAATGTGTACGGCTCCATATCTTTTTTTGCCTTCTCTTCCACGGAACAGTGTTAATCCACACCAGATTCTTTATTGGGGAAGGTTATTAAGGCATGGCGGTGAGTAACAGCGAAACGAAAGATAGATTTATCATCAATCCAGCAGTTTCAGTCCGTATCGAAGCCCGGGAATTTGTGCCTGTGGGAAATATGTTTTTGTGTTGATCTAGTAGAAGTTCGGTCCAATTCCGACTCCATCATCGGCAGAGGACTTGTCATGGCAGAATGAGAGAGAGAGAGAGAGAGAGAGAGAGAGAGAGAGAGAGTGGCATCTTTTGCTGCAGATGACGTTTCGTTGCTGCTACGATGCATCCTTGTGCCTATGACCTAGATTTCTCTTCATCAGCAGCCAATTGTTGTTTGCCGTAGGACCGGGTACGAGCAAATGCTCCGTAAACCACCACCGTGGTGCTACAGTGGCGTGTAGCAGTTTCCTGATGCGCCAGGATCGTACCGGAAGTTGTCACAACCATACTCAATTCGGGACGTTTGCTATGCCTCCGTGTCTCGAGTATCCGGGCAACTGTTAAACGCAATTAGTGTGGCATTTTTGGTGGCTCGATACAATAAATAATGCTCCCACGGATGGTGGCAGAGAGGGGGCTGACGAAGTTTCCAAGACCTGAAACTAGACAGGTTTGCTCTTGTGGCTGATATGTGTTACGGCTGCAGAATGGCAAGCACACGTGATGATTAGCCTTTCGGTTTGGAGCGAAAAATCGGTACGCATCCGAGGCATTCTTTGGGCAGTGACTCTCTCCGAATATGCGTACGGTACTGATGATGATGATGATGATACAACATCCGTCCAGTCCAGTGACGTGAGATGAGTAGACATTGACACACGATACGGCCTGTCTCGGAGGAGAAGGTAATGCAATTAGTGAACAGTTCGAAACGTGCTTATTTGGCTCAAACAATTAGAGAACTACTTAATGAGCTTGCTAATTTTGCTTCCGAAACTTCAAAGAGAACATGCACACTATTTCCTTAGATGCTGGAAGTCTAGCTATGTTCTATGTTTTCATTTGGACTACCTTTCCGAATTTAACCATGAGTTTTAGAGTCGTCGTAACAGCGGTGTCCGAATCAAATATTAATGACATCTGGTTGTCATATTATACGCTATAATTGTGATATAACTTGGCACATAACTTCGTTTGCATTATTTTTTTGTTACATTCTCTACATATGCTTAATACTACAATAAATATTATAATAATTGTAAGGTAATAATAAAACATACATCCATACACAGTTGATTGTTGAACATAAGATCGCTTGCAATGGTTGAAAATTCTTGATTTGACCTACATCATTATCCATTGTTTTATTTTTTTTTACGAAAAGAAGAGAAGAAAAGCTATATCTTTCTTAATGAAACATACCCATAATCAAACTATGGCTATTATTAGCATATCGGGTGGATATGCTAGGAGTATACGCCCTAGAACTAGTCAATTCATGCTGAAAGCTTTCCATCCAGCTATCCAGCGGCTTCTTCGTAATGGTTGCCGTTTGCCTACTTGAACAAGCTTCCTTCATGATGGGATCCTGTGCAAAGAAGGGAAGCAGAGGGAGATTTTATTTTGTTTTTATTCTGTTACTTTCCACATTGAAGTGAGCTTCCGTACAATACCGCCGTTGGCAGGAACAAAAAACGGAAAGAAGGAGGGAATTCTGTTTTGCTACCGTGACTGGTAGAGATGCATACATTCCCTGTGAATGTTGCGCTGTGAATATCGGGATACGGCGGGTTAGGCAATCCTTGGCTCGAAGTCATCCGAGAGCATTGTTGTGATTTGTTTTGCTGTGAAACATATACATTTCTCCCCCCCCCCCCCCCAGTTCCTTTCCTCCCACCCCTCCCCAAACCCATTCTATGTTGTTTTTCTCCCAAGTTTTCTTTCACCATTTTTCCCAACCAAAAACGAAAAAAAAACAATCTGTAGTCGTTAGTCACGGTGTTTTGTTGTTGCGTTGCAATTGTTGCCATGTTGCTGCCGTTGTTGCCGTTCTTGTTACACTTGTTGTTCTCGTTGCTCTGTTACTCGTTGTTGTTTTACTTTTCTTTTTTACTATTGTGTTTTTTCTTTTTTTTCTTCCATTTTTTTCACCCCGCTCTCGACGTGCGAATCTACCACTGTTTTTTTTGCATTCGCAACAATAAACTAAACACAAACCCCCTCCCCCCCCAACTCACGCGGTACTCGGTGTGTGTGTGTATATATATATATATATCTTGATATGTATTGTGTGTTATGCATTTGATTCCTTTCGCGCACTGCAGCAATAGAGCCCTAGAGCGCGTGCCTCTTACGCATACAGAGCGACCAGCGTGCGTGCAGCGAAGCTACTAAGACGTGTACGCATACAGTCGCAAACGGGGTTCGTACGCTAGCCAAAAAGCAAATGACAACGAGATAGTGACCTGGCAGCAGAGCAGTGTTGCGTGTATTAGTTAACGGCTGCAGTGGTGGTACGCGAAGCAAAAGCACTGCACAACATTAGAACGACCAATCGCGGAAGCACATGATCGGAACAGACGCGCACGCAGAACGCAATCGGACCGAGCAGCTAAGCAGCATTGAAAGGACATAGAAATCGGACACACTCTTGATCGGCTTGATCAGCTGTGTTGGACAGAGGGTGAATGTATTGTTATTGTTGTTGTATCCACCTTCCAAAAAGTAACAGGACGAAGCCTTTTGAGAAGCACTGAACCGGCCGCGGATTGTTCCAGCAAAAAATCGCAATAGAAACAGCTGCTAAAAAGGGAGAGAACACGAAAGACTCGCTCGTGTCGTCGTCGTCGGTAGAGTGTCTCGAGAGTGAAGCGATTATTGTTTGCTCCTTTGCTAGATGAATCAAACATTCGGCTGCTGTAAATCACCAAGCAGAAGAGAATAAACCACGGTGCGCTTAGTAGAGAACCCTTTAGTGGAAGGTTATTTCGCATAAAAGCGACTTCTTTACGCAGAAAAACGAGCGTCTACTCCCTGGCGCTCAAAGATCAAACCCCAAGCTCGCTAAGCTCGCGCAAAATCGTCGAGTAGTAAAAAGCTTTCACAGCAGCTTCGGTGTGGTACACAAATAATTAAGCAAACGGCGGATAGACCACCAACACACCAAGCAGCGGCAAAGAACCTTGCCACAAAGCCGCTCTAGCGTGGTGCTCGCACTAAATCACACAAATCAGAATCAAATACAGGCATACACATTCACGTACCGAGGTATATATACATACAGATACAGAGCGCCCACCAGTAGTACTCCAGGGGGGTTTTCTTGTTCGGCCGTTCGGGTGCCGTCTTTCTTCAGCGCGCAAGGTAAAATCTCCCCCGGCCTCACGACGGATCCGTATCCGGCAGCACTGCACAAAATGTCCATACCGACACCGGCTGGACAGCTTGACGGGGCCCTGGCGGCTCCGAAGTACGGGACACTCATACCGAACCGGGTGTTTGTCGGCGGCATCAGGTAAGTGCTGTTACACCACCTTCTACATCCTGTGCGTGTGCGTGTGTGTGTGTGCGCGCGCCCGCACGTATGCGTGTGTGTGCGTGTGTATGTTACACTGGAGTGTTATTTTCCGGTTTCCGTTGAAACTGTTTTCCATTGTTCACGTTGTTCACGTTCCGTTTTGGTTCTTTCGTTACCACCGTTGCCAGGCATATGTGAGCAACGTGCGCATTCGTTCGAATTTGTACATTACCGAGTTATTTACTTTGCAAAAGTATTCATTTGAATTTTCCCCGATGTAAATGAGAGCGTACTAAAGCCGTTGCTTTGTGTTTTTGTTCTAAATTAAAGACCATGTTGATCGTAAATAGATACACAATTCGAATCACAGGACTGTTTCGGCTTTTTCGATCGCAAGCATACTAAATGTTTGGAGAAGTTCCGTTTAGGGTCTTTGGCATAAACCATAAAATGGGTTTTGATAGATAAAGTTGAATGAAAAGGAAACAGTGCGCACAACAGGTGTGCCTCACCGTCGGTATGATGAGATTGCGAGTACCTAACCCCAAAACATGCAAATGCTTTTGTTTTTCTTTCGATTATTTCATTCCGTCCCGACCGCACCATCGATAGTGGCGATACGACGGAGGCTGAGCTGTGCCGTCTATTTTCATCGTACGGTAACGTGAAGTCGACGAAAATCATCGTGGACCGGGCCGGCGTCAGCAAAGGGTACGGTTTCGTCACGTTCGAAACGGAACACGAGGCACAGAAGCTGCAGAACGATGTAAGTGTTTCCGTTTCCGACGGCGATCCTTACGCGACGGGATCGCACCACTCATCTTGCCCGTTTGATGTTTAACGTCTGTTCGTTCCGATTTTGTTCGCAGTGTGACTGCATTGTCCTGCGGGATCGCAAGCTAAACATTGCGCCAGCAATCAAGAAGCAGACACTGTGCGCCACGAACGGTGCGGTGTACTATGCGGCCACCCCGCCAACGCCCGCGATCAACAATATACCGATCGAGCAGTTTGCCACAGTCTACCCGCCAGGTGTGCCAACCATGTATCCTCCCACGTTGCCGTATCAACCGTTCTACCAGTACTACAGTGTGCCAATGGTGAGTGTGCGAACCTAGCGTGATCGTCTTCGCTGGGGCGTGATCGTCCTTTCCCCATGCGAATGGCTGAATAGAGAGCGTTCCTGCTTGAGCATCATATCGTGTTTCCTGTCGCACTGTCAGTCGGTCTATATTATGTTGTTTTTTTTTTTTCTCCCTTTTGGTTCCCAATGCTTTTCCCCCACAGAACGTTCCCACCATCTGGCCTCAGAATTATCAAGGTGAGTAGAGTTGAGTTGGTAAAACGATCGTATCGCCCTTCAATTTGTCGGTAGTATTCTATTCGTACTGTTTAGTATCTGATTTGGTACAGTTTTATAGCAGTACGGTGTAAATTACGTAAAAAGATTCAAACTAAAAATAAAATTCGTAGAAATTACTTATCATTGAAGGGTGCATACCTCTTATATCACTTAACCACAACAAAATGTCTTATCCAACGGTTGTGAACGTATTCAATCTGAAACCCCTTCTATATCCTCAGGAATCTACCCTTGTTAAGCGGCAGCCGGAGCACGTGGACGTTAATGCGTAGTGTAAAACAAACAAACAAACAAAAAAAAAAACAACAACAAAATGATAAGACTATAAGCGACTGTTTGAACGATGAAAATCTTCATGCTATCTAAGCGGAAACACCCCGGCGTCGAAGCGGAGCGGCCCCAGATCACGAACAAAACAAATCTTATTTATTATCATGAGTAATATTTATACACAAACCTCGTGAAAGGTGGAAGCGCAAACCAGGAATGAGGCGGAACGCAAAAGGCAAACAAACAATTACAATATATATGTAAAAAAAAAAACAAACAAACAAAGAGTCATTAGAATCGGACAGAACCTTAGGATGTAAACCCATAAGGAGAAAGGCATGGACAAAGGGAATGCGATCGGAGGAAAGCACTGCAGTGAAAAATTGCAGCGGAAAAGTGTTTTGTTTTTGTTTTGTTTTTGTTGCGCAATCGGACAAACGCAAGACGAAAGCTTCCTCAAAATGCGTTGGCAAGCATTAATTAATTATGGTTTTGTTTCTGTACTTACGTTACGGTTTAGGATGTACGATTATCGGGTTTAGGATGTACGAATACTGACAGCAGCGACCTGTCGCAGTATTGTGTAAAGTAGCACGAAACACAAAGTACTTTCGAACGCGCGTGGAAGCGATGGAGACAACAATAGCTAGCCATACAGGCTAACCGAGCAGGTTGTCGGTGGAGTAAGGGCCCATATCGTGCAGGGAGTGCGGTGTTCCCTGGTGAGCCGGTGTGCAATGTCACAAGGCACATCGCATCAAACACAACCAGCATCAATATCAAAACCCTCCGGAAGGAAGCAAAAGTCAAAGTTGTCTTTTGTAGGCGCTCCTGCGGGCCCGGGTACACATCTTGTGCACAGTTAATAGCACCACCGGGCACCGTCACCAAAGACGATGTTAATGAGGAAAAAGCGGATGACGATGATGAGGTGTGGAAAAGTTTCGATATCAATTCCCCCATCCAGGACGCAAGGTGCAGGCGAAAGATAATGTAACACTGAAATGACTCGTCGATGTGGAGGGTGGGTTTGTGGCTGCCCCCCCGAAAGGGAACGGAAAAGGGTGCCGATGCGCTGTCTCATTATGCGTTAATATCGTCAGGCACACGTACACGACGTTGTAGCTAGGGAGCTACGTGTCGGCAGACGGCCGACGGTAGTACGGTGGAATATAGAGGCTGTGAAGTGTGGTTTCTCGGGCAGGACAATAGCACGCCAACCGTGAGTAAGCGAAATGCAATGGATGTTGAACATCCATCTCTCGTGCATAAATACAATAACAACCGTATGAGAGAGAGAAGAAAAAAGCGAGCGAAAAAGATCGAGCAAGAAGAAAAAAAATGAACATGTGCGTTTCCATTTGCATCAAAAACTCACCGGCATTTAGAACCATCCCGGACAGCGACAGGTTTTTGGGGGTGGGGGATGGATGTGGGGCATATAGCGGCGCATATTTCATCTAGATTCGTGCCGCCCATCAACGGATCGAAGTAATTCAAACCGCTGGAGCAAAAAAGGAAAAAAAAACAAGGAAACTCCAACAATAGCAAAAAAAAAAGAGTGTACGGAATTAACATAGAAACACACATTTTCCACTCACCAGGCACATGTACACAAAAGAAGGCACAATAATAATAGTCAAGGATAATGCTAGCCAAGAGCGCAAGGACAAAGAAAGGCAGCGAAACGATACAAAACGTGCGGAAGCACGTTGTTTTGTTGCGAACACGGTACACTTGTATCCGAAGGCTATGGGTATGGGTAGGCAAACCAAGGAAGAGACACGCAAACAAACAATACGGAACGGTACGAGATCTAAGAGCGCAAAACAAAACAAAAAAAAAACCAGCAAAGAAACTGTGCAATTTGAAGCGCGCACCGAAATATATAATCTGCCGGGTGTAAAAGAGAGCGATGGCGACAGAAAGATGGCAATCCTTTGCATTTTCCGGACGGCGACTAGTGGCAAAAACAAAACCAACCGAGAGAACATCGTTACCAACCGGTAACTTGAGTCGTTCTTAAGCAAGCAGGAACCGACAGGAAAACAGTTGGTGCAAGGTAGACGGGCGCTGTTCATTTTTGGGTGTATTGTTTTCGTTGCCATGTATTTACACACTTCTGGCGGGTTTTTGAGGTGATTTGACGCAAACGGATCCTGACGCAAGGCAGGCGCTTGATATGAAACGGTTTTTGCGTGTGTATGCGTGCATTTGAAGGAAGTTAGTTCATGCACAAAATCGATTGTGCTTATTGGTGCGACACCATCCCCGAAACCGGCACCAAACCGGTTTGCGTAAGATAAGAGACAAGCGTTCGCGGTGTACATGATTCTAAACCGTAGTCGAATTGCAGAAATTCATAAGATAAATACAGTCAATACTTAGCAGCAGCAGCAGAAGCAACAAGCAGTCACGGATGCGATTCATTGATCCTAAGGCACCTAAGGCGATAATAAAATTTACATGAGTGAGAGTAGTATGCGTAATGCTAATATTTGCTTTAGCTCTTACCGATTTTACGCGCGCGCCCACACAGTGGACGAATGTGATATTGGTGTGAATGTGCAAAGAGAGCAAACGTATTTAAGCGTATGATTCTTGGTACCCCGTTTTCCACTCACCGGACACACAAATGAGCCCCGTTTCGTACCGCCAGCAAAAGGTGGACATATCGTTTTTAGCCCGTAGAACAGTGGCAATTCAAGCAATAGATACATCACGCTATAATCCACGTTGAATGACCGTGAAGTGAAGATGTTGCAATAACCGAACAGATGATACACACGAACACGAAACCCCATAGCCGACTATTAAACCAACAGATGAAAGCACAATGCATTACTGAACTAGTGAAAGATAATTTTAAACAACTCTAATAGCAATTACACTCATGTGTCGTCGATGCGAACCGTACACGGGGAGGAAATAAACAAAAAAAAAAGAAGCAGAGCAACCAATTGCACATGAGCTAATACTAATTGTACGCCCTACAGTGACAACATAAACGTAGTACGCTAGCACGCAACAAACAATTTAGCGCAACATGATGTAGGGAACCATGATATTACGCATGCACAAGAACAGGAAATTAAATTTCAAACCCGAAGTTTTGCTGTGTGACGCAGGGGGAAAATAATTTGTTTCGGTGCTACAATGTAGACGCCATTTTGCGCTCACGCAGGAATGCAAAATATGTTTCGATAACAAATCGTGCCGGTAACCGATTAGCGGGTAATCCATCAAGGTCTAAGGCTGCTTTCTTCGAACAACGAGTGTTTTTGTTGTTGTCGTTGTCGTTGTTGTGGCGCCTCCATCCACACGGTGTAACACATGCAAAGTATTGTGCGTGTGATTTTTTGTTTTGTTTTGGGAAGCAGTAACGACAAAAAAAAAGAGAGAGAAAGGTCCTGATTGATGGAGACGTATTAGAAGCGAAGCTGGAGTGTGTGTTTTTCGGTTTCTCAGCAAAATGTTCTTGCAGGCTATGCGCCTATGACACTGCGTGTGCTGCCCGGGGTTGTGCTTATGTGAGTGGTAGAGATACAATTAATTTACGATACTAGTGGCACAGTTACTTAGTGGTGGTACCTGATGCTTTGTAGTTTGATTTTAGTTTCAGCACTGGATCTCCTAGATACGATGCAGCAAACGGAGCATGCATCTAGAAACGCCATCTTGCCGACGCGATGCACGAATGTCGTATACTCTTGCCCCACACTCTAGCGAGATCGCCATTAGCGTATTAGTACTTTCGCTCTACTAGCGTTAGCCGTGGGTGTCATTGGAGCGATGGGCGTTAAACCCGCTACCCGTTTCGGTTTTTGTTTGGTGGCCGCAAGTATAAGTTGAAGCTTTTTTTGATGTCGACTCTTGCAGTAGTGATTCTCACCGTGATTGGATCGTAGGGCGAAGGCTGTTTGCAGGATGCAAGAGCTTAAGCAGCTGTGGTAGTATGGAAACGATGGCAATATGCTGCCCTTCTAGCGGGCGTAGCAATGAACCGTAGACATATTTAAATAAGACAAATAACACTCATGAAAGCAATTAGGCGCGTATAGCTTGCGGAGAAGCGTAGGGACATCGACAGGTTGGGAAGATTCGCTTCCTGAAGGTGTACGAATAGAAAAGCAAAGCAAAACACAGACGCAAAACACCGGTTGTGTGTGATGCCAATGCGTGCTTGTTGTAATGATTCTTGCTGCCATGCCATGCCGATAATCAGGTTTCATCAGTTTAAATGCTACCCCACTCCATTTAGTTTCATTAGTAACTTTGTTATCTACTTGCTTACGGATACCCTTCGTTGATTAATCATTACGTGTATTGGAATATTTGTTAACTCCTTTGTCCCCAAAAGACAATGTTAAAAGCGTAAAATCGCGTTGATTGTGAAAGTTATTGCGGCACGGACAAATCGTTAATCTCTTGGAAACTGTTCACCTTAGCTGTTGCACGTTTCGTGCGAATAACGAGACGTATTTTTGTACTGTTTTGTTTGATTTTTACTCATACTTTCATTTCATTTGTAAGCAATCATTAGTTGGATAGACGCGCAAGAACACTTCCTACGAACAAATTGATTTGTTTTTCAAAGCATCAAGCATTTTTAAATCACGCTTTAAAAAGTGTTTGTGCGTGAGCAAAGCAACATTACATTGACAGGTTGGAGCAAAGAAAGGTTTTAAAGAATCCCGCAATGGACAAACTTTCAGCATGCAAATCAACTAAATGCGATAACACGAGACTGCGTAAAACGTGGTGAACGAACACGAAAGACAATGGAACGCCGACATTGATAGTGCCGTGTTGGTAATGTTAGTAAAAACAACTGTTGCAAGTTATGCGGCGAACGCAAACAACTCTTTATTATTTTAAGAGCAAACCTAAACGGGAGATAAACCTTAAGCTAAGTTGTAAGTGAGATGCGCAGAAGAAGAGAAAACCATACCCTATAATGTAGTGAATAAAATATCGTAGCAAAAAAAAAGAAGAACAAAACAAAAACATAACAACACAAAGTAAACAGAACGCGGTTAACGTAAAGGGAAGGTAAAAGTAACAGTAAAACGATTCGTGACGTATAAACAGTGCGATTGTGTGCAATTTATTACAAAAAAAGATGAAAAAAAAACACACACACACACATAAATCAATTCTAACAATCTTGTAACAATGTAGAACAAGCGACGGGAAAGAATGTTTTATCGATTTGTTTTAGTTTCTCGGATGAACGGATATGGAGCAATCCACATCCCAGTTGGTCGAAGGAGATGACAGTGCTCTAACAACATGGCGTCTAATCTTCAGTAGTAGAAGAACCGAAAGCGTTTGATAAGTATAAGCGATTGTGAAGGATACAATTGAATGCAACAGATTATAAATCGTACACATTACACATCACCCAGTAACATCGAAAACAAAACAGTAGTCAGCAAAATGAAGCCACACCGTAGAGAGAGAGAGAGAGAGAGAAAGAACGAGAAACATGCAAGATGATCATGTGATGCGCCTAGAGAGAAAGAGAGAGAGATAGAGAAAGAGCAGAGTGTTAGGTTATAGTAGCATTATTTGGCAGAGAAGAACGACACGAACGAAATGCCATCATGCAAAAGAAGCCATTCCCCGCCTGATGCAATAAAAGCGCAAACACGTACCGTAAGTGTTTTTTTTTAAACATAAATGTGATTTGCAACATGATGATCCACATACGTGCGCAATCGTCGTTAGAGTGATCGCGTGATATCGATTGACTTCACACTTGTGTGAGTAAAGCAGACATTTTCCACCACATTGCACACGCATGTACGCGCCCACATCACATCTCAAAGTCATACATACTAAGAAGCGGAAGAAGCAGCGAAAATCGCACATACATACACGCACTGCGGTACAGTTAAGAAAATATATATCAAAGGTTTCAAAACATGCAAAAAAGAAAAACGCAAGAAATGTTTTGATATGAAATTTATTGTTATTGTTGAACCAGAACAGGCCAATGTGTGTGTGTGTGCGTGTGGGATGCTCTTTAACCATGCGGTGAGCAAGATATACCCAGAAGAGTCAAATTTGGCAGGTTAAAAGGTTAAAAAGATCTACACACAAGTGCAAGATAGGACAGTAAAGATCCGGTACGGAAGAGTTGTCCATTTTCGTTTTGTTTTATGTTACGTTTCAAACTGTTGAACTAAGATCGCTCAATTGAAGAAAGTGGACAAAAAGGTCTTATCACTAGTAAATGGGAAAGCAAATCCACACTCTTGGAGGTTGTTGATTAGTGAATTGTTAAGCAGAAGCGGTTCGTGTGTTATTATTTCCGATATTTTTTTGTTTCACACACTTGAGTGTAACGCGCTCAAACACGTGGTTTGAATGCCGGCCATACATTCAGAGGTTACAGTAGCAAAAAGAAAGATAAAAAATAGCGCAAATCCGACGAACAAGCAAGCAAACGATTGGAAAATCCAAAAGTAATCTTTGTGATATATTTGCCAAAACCAAAACTAAACAAGAAAGCAGCAAGGTAAAGCGTTGAAATATTAAACTCTCCAACACACATTGTTGTCACTAGGTTAGTTTTGTGAAGGGTTTCCTCCTTATGAGTTGAGTGTGCAACATGTTTGTCTGCTCATGATAATGGATTTATCCGATTATTTGCACGTTGGTTTTTTTTCTTACTAAAATCAACTTGTCTCTTTTTATATTTTACCCTGATAGAAGAGATTGGCAAATCAGATGGCTTCCATTAGACGGTAATTCTTTTTTTACCGTATTAGAAAAAGGATTTTTTTTTGACACGATGATTCATCTCACCATCTCACGCATGCGGTAGTGGACAAGGCGTAAATAATATTCTGAAGAAAAAAATGATCAAATTGCCATTCATTCACTACATCAATGTACGACTCATGACAGTGCTCTTGAAACATATGGTTAATGTAGAGGAAGAGACAGCGTGCTAACGAGCTGTTTAATTTATATTGAAACATAATTTTCTGCAATTTATTTCAATTTAAAATTGAAATTGCTAACATTGGCCAGAGGCACAACACAACCATCAGGAAGAAAATTAATTGATGCATTTGTTTTGTAAAGCGTGTAAACACCTTTCTTATTGTGTATCAGAGACATATTTCAGCAATTGGTTTCGGTCACATGACTGCGCTAACTGCTTACTTCTAATGCGAACGCTTCTTCTCTCTTTCTGCTATCGTATCGGTTGGAACGCAATGCAAACAAGCATCAGGAGAACTGTTACGACGATATAACTTCATCTCATTTCACTGAAATCTGTGGCGATAGGATCGAAGAAGGAAAATGCAAACCAAACAAACATAGAGAGGGGATGCATAGAAAATCACCCATGCTGACATATGGTCGTTGTTGTGAACCGAATCTAAGGTAGATGAAGAGACAACTCAATTGCCGTACATCTACAGCTAAGTGAATGGCGGCCGCGGGTGGCGATTGCAAGAACGAACGGAAATTTTAAAACGAATATATTATGTGCTCTATTACGAAAGTAAACGTGTAAGAAACCTAAGTAAACAAACAAACAAACCAACAAAACAAATAAAACACACACATTAATAATATTATCTCTATTGAGATATCAAAATATATTATTTATTTAAAAAGAGGAAGCTAAGAAGAAGAAAAAACAAACGGCTAGCGGTATTAGCATGGAAGACAAAATAAAGCAAACAACAACAGAAGAAAAAAAACACGATAAGAAAACGACGGTGGTTAGAGTGGCAGATTAACCTAATAAAAAAAATTCTAGCCAGATGAAAACATGAAAAGAATGAACTAAAGTCTAATTTATTTATATAATATACTATATACAGATAAAAAGTAAGCAATAAAAACAAAAGTAGACAACTGATAAGTCACTGAACGGTGAGGTAAAACTGAAAACGAAATTTAAATCATAACTAAGTGAAACGTATAGCAGAAAAACGTAAAATAAAAATGTAAACAAGAAGAAGAAGAAAAAAAAACACAGAAAAACGTGAAGATGCATTATAAAAGAATATTATAATCGACATATACCAACCCTTATATATATTACATATATATATATACAAGCAAACGAACGTAGGATGTAAGGTATAGACGGGAAGAGAGAGAAAAAGAGGGAAAGGGAGAGCAAATTAATCCTCACATGAAGAAGATAAAACAGTAAAAAAAAACTCATTCATTCATGCCAATCCTCCAAACCACACACGTACGGGCACGAGACAGACGGTTGAATCATATACAACACATATTTCACGTAATATGCACACTCTTAAACCGAAAAACAAAACATAACTCCTAGATGGTTAGAAATGTAAGGAAAGCAAGAAAAAGCAAAACAATGCATAAAACTCACTCAATCTTACATTAAACACACACAGAAACACAAACACAAACAAAAAACTTAATCTAAATACATGTGCTGGCTGGACGCCACTGGAAACGATGATATTTTTTAAAAATATTATACCTATATACATACCGAAATTGCGGGAAGGCAGATATAACTACAAACGGATCCGATAGGATGGGAAACGAATTGGTTTTGAGTAGGGAATGTGTACTGAGACGTGATTGACCGTTGTAATGGTGGAAACATGATTGAGTAGTAGTAAAATTGGAACGATGTGGAAGATGTGTGTGTGTGTGCAAGGGTGGAAAAGACGGCTATGAAGTGCGTAAGGCATAATTTAGGAAAATGAAATAATTTATACAATAAAACCCGATAGCAAAACGGGAAAACATTTGGAGTGAAATCTAAAGCAGTAGAAATCGAATTAAAGAACAAACAAAAAAAAACCAACCGCGCATATATGATATATACACAATAATAGAATATGAAAGATGGCAGAAGAAGGAATGCGAAAGAATGAGAAAAGAGAACAACCCAACAGCAAACACTAAACAACACCTTTAGATGGTGAAACTTACTTGCAACACACACATCAAGACACTCTCTTACACATAAAACGTATAGTAATGTAATACGTGCAAACGTAAAACGAAAAGAAAAGAAAAAGAAAGAACCTAACGGATGAAATATATTCAAACTGTCGGTGATATTTTTAGATTATAGATAAATACGAAAGAAAGAATCTGTCTGTGCGGTGGCACGAAGCAGGAATGTAAAACCGTGAAACGAATAACATGTAATCATACTAAAGTAATTGATAGTAAGTAATAAATAAATAACAGAAGAAAAAAGCAGGAGGCAAAGATAAGCAAACACCGGAACGGAAAGATAAGGTCCTCCTCCCAAACATATACACATAAACACAAACAGACACACATTCGAAGACACGAAAGGCAAACGTTGATAAAACAGAGTGGAAAAGAGCAGGAAGGCGGGCGGGAAACAACGGTGGAAAACGGCAAAGGTGCGTTTTTTTACACAGTAAGCTACCGATTTTCGCTTGGTGAAGATGTATTTTGGTTTTGTTTATTGGTTTCTCCATTTTTTGTTTTTCTTTTCTCTGAAGTAAATTGTTTCAACATCTGTCAGTTTGAAGATGTCCGAATGTTATTGATTTTTTGTTTTGATTGTTAATTTATCTGATCGGTAAGCAAATGCTGGGACACCAAAACAGGGCAATACTGAGTGTTTAGTGCTCTCTATGGTTTTTTTTTCATAATTATTTATATATTGCAAACTGTTCTAAAACTCTTCTAAACTGGAACTTCTGTATGCAATTTTTATAACTGTCTTTTCTATCTTTAATCATTCAATTCTCAACTTTGCTCCTGTCGGATGAGTAAAGAATGTCGCAGTACATGTTTCTGTATTGTTTGTTTCATATGTTTGAAACACCCGAGATAAAATAAAAAGCCAATCTTTTGCCTTTTCTTTTGTATTTCATTCATGTTGTATTAGTTTTGGACTGTCGCTGATCAGCTCCGACTAAAAAGGGGGAAAGATAACGAGAGCGTATCTCAGTAAATTATCAACCAATGGACAATAACGAAAGCAAAAAGATAAAAAAATTGCATCGAAAAATGTTAGACAACTTTATTGGACTAGAAATTGGATAAACGATATAACAAAACAAATAAAACAAAAAGGTAATTCGATACAGAATAGTTTTATTTTTTTAGTATATCGAACGTTTACGAAAGCAAACTAGGTTTTACAGCGTAACACTGNAAAAAAAACCAACCGCGCATATATGATATATACACAATAATAGAATATGAAAGATGGCAGAAGAAGGAATGCGAAAGAATGAGAAAAGAGAACAACCCAACAGCAAACACTAAACAACACCTTTAGATGGTGAAACTTACTTGCAACACACACATCAAGACACTCTCTTACACATAAAACGTATAGTAATGTAATACGTGCAAACGTAAAACGAAAAGAAAAGAAAAAGAAAGAACCTAACGGATGAAATATATTCAAACTGTCGGTGATATTTTTAGATTATAGATAAATACGAAAGAAAGAATCTGTCTGTGCGGTGGCACGAAGCAGGAATGTAAAACCGTGAAACGAATAACATGTAATCATACTAAAGTAATTGATAGTAAGTAATAAATAAATAACAGAAGAAAAAAACAGGAGGCAAAGATAAGCAAGCACCGGAACGGAAAGATAAGGTCCCCCTCCCAAACATATACACATAAACACAAACAGACACACATTCGAAGACACGAAAGGCAAACGTTGATAAAACAGAGTGGAAAAGAGCAGGAAGGCGGGCGGGAAACAACGGTGGAAATCGGCAAAGGTGCGTTTTTTTACACAGTAAGCTACCGATTTTCGCTTGGTGGACATGTATTTTGGTTTTGTTTATTGGTTTCTCCATTTTTTGTTTTTCTTTTCTCTGAAGTAAATCAACATCTGTCAGTTTGAAGATGTCCGAATGTTATTGATTTTTTGTTTTGTTTGTTAATTTATCTGATCGGTTAGCAAATGTTGGGACAGAAAAACAGGGCAATACTGAGTGTTTAGTGTTCTCTATGGTTTTTTTTTCATAATTATTTATATTTTGCAAACTGTTCTAAAACTCTTCTAGACTGGAACTTCTGTATGCAATTTTTTTAACTGTCTTTTCTATCTTTAATCATTAAATTCTCAACTTTGTTCCTGTCGGAGGAGTAAAGAATGTCGCAGTACATGTTTCCATATTGTTTGTTTCATATGTTTGAAACACACGAGATAAAATAAAAAGCAAATCTTTTGCCTTTTCTTTTGTATTCCTTCATGTTGTATTAGTTTTGGACTGTTGCTGATCAGCTCCGACTAAAAAGGGGGAAAGATAACGAGAGCGTATCTCAGTAAATTATCAACCAATGGACAATAACGAAAGCAAAAAGATAAAAAAATTGCATCGAAAAATGTTAGACAACTTTATTGGACTAGAAATTGGATAAACGATATAACAAAACAAATAAAACAAAAAGGTAATTCGATACAGAATAGTTTTATTTTTTTAGTATATCGAACGTTTACGAAAGCAAACTAGGTTTTACAGCGTAACACTGCGTTCGTGCGGCAAACTGCTGAACGAATGCTACACTACTACCACAACACTACTACTACTAACATTACTACTACTACAAAGCCCACACGCACACACATACACATACATAAACCTAAGTGTGTAACAAATGATAAAAACATTTATACAAACATATATGTATACAAGAGCAAAACACACACTAATGGCAAAAACACACACACACTACACTCGAAACAATGGTACTGAGAATGATTAATTGTTAGATGGAGACGCGTGTATGTGTGTGTAGATGGTCGCACATCCTTTTTCACGATGGTGTTGCTACAACGGACGTCCATCATACGCACATGCAGGTGCCACGTAAACAGTGCTGGTTTCCTATCGGTTTTTATGTTTCCAGTGGCGAATGGGTCGAATTTTTAAGCAAATATCCTTCTATTGAAGCCACCTGCCGGATGAGGGAACTTTGTTTTCGTTGCCAAATCGGTTCGGTACTGAGCGCGGAACCATACACGCGAAGGTAAGGTGTGCATTCTGAGCGTCCTGTGCACGCGCAAGAGTGACGCGAGGTAGATTGGAACAGAGCGAGCGAGAGAGCGTTGTAGCGTTTAGTAGGAAATGTTGTATTTTATGTAATGAGACGCGTAGGAGAATGTGTGAGGGACGGAACTAAGGCACAGGAGAAAATGGGGGGAGGGGTGTCTTAGGCATGGAGGGGTTAGTAAAATTTTAAAACAAACTCTGTAAGATGGTGTACGTATCTTAGTAGCAAAATTTATCTGGAATAATGCATACGCACAGACGTTTGCATGGCGTGCAGAGGCAAGGACATTATTATTTATTATTATTTAATGATTTTTGTTTGTCTCGTTTCTTCACCTCACGAGCTTACTGGCCGGAACGATCGTTAAGAGTACTGATGGTTATGTGAACGAAGGAGTGGAAGCTAAGAGAAAGAGAAGAAGAAGAAAAAACATCATGAACAACGTGTAATATCCACAGCAAGAATATGTGTTCTTTTCTTTAATTTTGTAGCTCTTTTTTGTTCTGTTCAAAGTCCGAAATTATGTTACTTTGTTGTACTTCCTCATCCTCAGGTATGTTTTTTTCTAAATATTTTTATGTTCTTTCAGTTCGATATTTCGATCATAGTTTTACTTTCGTTTGTCGTTTTAGCCGTGAGAAGAAGCAACGAAGCACGACTTTACTCACCAAAACACTAAGTCAATCGAAAAGCAATCCAAACTCCTCGTCCTCATTATCGATTATTGTAGTAGTACTACGTAAAAGAGTAACGCCGCTAAAGATGTAATGTAATACGCATGGATACCGATCGTCGCGTGCGTAGTGATCGAGATGAAACGATATGTGACATATGTTTCACCGTGTGTTCAACGTTTGGTAAAGTAATACTATTAATGGGTGGATCGCATATAGCAATACTGCCTCTTGGCACTGGGCTTCACCGGTAAAACAAAAACCCACTAGCAAAGGTGAACAATTAACATACACACCCACACGAACACACAAACACACTTACAATGCAATAAACGACAAGAATGAACGGTGCATGCCGGATATGCGACAAAGCAAAAGAAGTGAATGAAACCCCCGACTTTCGAAGTATATAAAGCAAAGGTAAAACACATTAAGTACATATGGTTGTGTCAAAATATGAAAACTGTTAATAAATGGGTGGAAACAAAAAATAAATAAATAAAATAATACCCCCCCCTCACTGGACGAAGGCGTGTGTTGAGCGAACAAAACCAAAACACTACAGGCCGAATGTAGCTTATTATCTTAACATCGACAAAGCACACACCCGAATCAGCAGACACTGACACACACAGTGCCATTAAGAGGAGAGCATCGTATAACTTGTGGTGTGGCTGTACTTACTTAAAACTTATTGATTGCAAGAAGTTTCATCGTTGACAAGCTTAACGTATAATAAGTTTCATCATGTGTTGTAAACTATTTTTCATTTTTTATTTTTCATTTCATTCAACAATAATTGATTCAAGCAAAAGTTACAAAAGTAATAATTATTGTTTGCAGAGCAATAAATCAAGAGAGTTTTGAATCTCATTTTCCTGTTTTATTGAACTCTTTTCACTTGATTTTTATCTTGATTACAACAAAAAAGGAAGAAATCATAACCTTTCACTGCGCCACAGAAGCAATACGTTGACAACTACATCCAATGTGCTGTTTTACATCCATATACTTATATATATATACACAAAAAACATACATTAAGATGATCAAGCCTTCCATACCTGTTGGCAGTGTAGCAAAAAAAAAATGTCGCAAAAGATTAAGAGGATTTAAATGAAGCGGGAGTGATTAAAGGAAAGGAAAGGAAACCTTAATATAGCAAGGCAACTATAAAAGATATTATATATATATATATATACATATTATATATAAGGGTAAAAACAACCCCTCAAGTGTAAGGCCATGGCCTTTTCTTCATTTTATTGTGTCTTCGTAGAGCGTATATTGTAGAAGATACGGAGCAACTGCGAAGAGAAGTACGGAAGGAAGTTATGATTATTATGAACATTATTATTATTATTATTATTATTATTGCTATGAAAGTAATAAACCAGAAAAAAAGAATAATGTGATAGATTTAACAAAATATATATATATATATATATATAAAAATATATATACATACCTACTGTACTGTATATTGCGTATAAGTAACTGAAAGTATGAAAAAAAAGAAAGCACTAAAAAAAATGAAGAAATACAAACAAAAATCTAAAACTGGTATATATACACAGCAACAAGAAAACAAAGCAAAACTATATATTAATACTGATAAAGCAAATACAAAACCAAACCACACATACACACGTACAGTACGTAGCGAGTAGGAAAGCAGGAAACGAATGGGTACGAGAGCAAAGCATAAGCGTAAACTATGATATATGTCGATTCACGAACAATTTTACTTCTCTTAGTTACGTGACCACGTGTGTCGCAGAACAGAATAAACGAGTAACGCAAACTCATGCCCAGTCAACTACATGATCTTTACACCTACTATATACATAGATATATACACGCATTACTACACGTATAACAAAGTAAAGAAAAGGAAACAAAAACGGTCAAAAGAAAGGAAACAAACAAAACAAACAAAACAAACGTAACGTAGCGTCAATGGTATCTACACAATACTTAGCTAAAACATACAAAAACAAAGTGAGAAATGTGAGTGTGTGTTTGTAAATGTGGAAAATGTGCTCGGTGGGTATTGGAGACAGGTACGAACGGACACAAAAGGAAACCATCACAAAAAAGCACACAGAATATGGACACTTTTCAAGCAAATATTTCCGTCATTCTCAATGTACTCTCCAAATAGCGCATGCAAAAAAAAAGGTAAAACCTATAAAAGATAAGCTCTCATACAGAAAAAATGACATGAGATAACAGATGAACAAACTCTGCTGTCAGTCAGTGTGATACGGCGCTGCAGCAACTAACTGTTACTGGAATCTGTTACCGTATTGTTATTTACAGTGAAGCATTTTGATTCCCTTATTTGTGACTCCATCGTTTTGATTAGATGATGGTTTTTTTTTGTTGTAAAAACTCAATTAATTTTTTTTAAAGAATGTCTAAATTTTTTACAAAATCTTTTGAACTCAAACAATTTTAATCTTTCCTTTTTACATAATTAAAAGAAAAGAAACAAAGAAACATGTAATACAACCTACAAAATGTACACTATCACAACAATGGAAAGCAAACAACAAAACAAAACAAAACATTACAACATAAATTATATCAATTAATCAAAGAAGCCAAAACAAGCAAAACTAGACTTGAAAGCGAACGGTGGCAATTATCGCTCTTGTAATAAAAAAAAAAAACAATTACTGCTTCCGGTTTCGAAAGCCAAGCAGCAAGCATGCGTGTGCATTTTCACTGTTACCGGATGCAGTGATTTTAACGTGAGCAATTAAAACAATGCAATTATTTCTCTATTTGCCCTGTTTTCTATCCTGGGCTGTCTCTCGTGTATAGCCTTACACCGAGATCAAATAATGCAGCCTATTAACAGTGAACGAATGAACTGGCTACGTGAGATGAATCTCAACACGAACACGATCGAGTACCATCACGAAACGAAATCAACTATGGTAGAGTGAAACACAAAAGTAGAAACAAACGAATATCAATCTAAAACCTAAATGGGAATTAAAACAAACAAAACAACTGATGATACAATAAACAATATAACAAGCAACAAACGAAAAGAATGCGTATTTCATCAAGGTAAATAGAAGCGGGTGGCAAACTATGGCATAATCAATCAAAATTTCTCTTAGTTTTTACAGATTGCAACTTCCAAATATCAAGGTTTAGGTCGCAATTCTTAGCTCTTATTTCTCTTGTACGAATATGGGCGAGCTAGCAAACTTACTAAACACAACACAACGCAGATACTCGAAAAGAAAGGAAGTAAATATAGAATATCAACATCAATCAGGGTATGTTTGCTCTTGCTTTGGTTCAGACACTTGGTAATTTTTTAAATAAAAATCGTATGTTTTGTGTGTTTCATTAAGTTGAAGCTTAAACATAATTGAAGATCGTGTTACAATTTCTTTAATTTAAAACACTTTTTTTTAAAGAAATTGTTTATTTATTTATTTATTTATTTATTTATTTATTTACAAATGTTACGCATATCTTTTCCCGCCGCATTACTTGTTTCAAGTAAACTTTGTATTAAGTTTCTTATTGTTTATTTTAAGTGTTAAAACGATCAGATATGATAGTAAGGGCAGACATAGCTGTATACTAAAGCAAATCTTTCTAGAACAGAAACATCAACCACTCTACTCTAAAATAGTAACTAACGCTCTTTAAACTCTGCACACTGTGAGGCTCTTTTAATCTAAACTTTTAAAGACGACGCCTGCAAACCATAGGCACACTTCAATAGTAGAACAGATAGAACAAACATGTACTACAAAAGCAAACACATCCACTTTATGTGAAAGAAAACAGGCAGAACAGTATGAAACAACGTTAATGGGTAAGAAGCGCACGCGGACACACTTAACTACATGGGAAAACAAATCAAAACTATTCTATCAGAAGCAGAACGTTTTAAACTACAAACCTTAACATAGATAAACGAGTGCATGAAAAGCTGGAGAGATATTGCATTTAAACGCTCAAATGAACGGGCCAGAACATGTTGTAAACAAACATCTTAGCAAGAAGCACCTCAGCATACACTGTCATTCCCAATCCTAACCTGATGCCTCAATCTATAAGTTTCCATTTTTTAAGTTATCCTGCCATACAAAACCATGCAGATACAATGATGTGAGTACTCAAAATGGTTCATGGAATGATGAAAACGAAAGGTGCTATGGAAGATCGAATGGAAGTAAACAGAAATTCAATGAGACAGATGCAGCTGTAACACAAAGCATATATCAATGCTTTCTCCCTTTCGCATTATTGTTTCCATTTTAAATCGCTTCCTCAGTTCTGAGCCTTTTGCAGATGTCAACAAATATTCATTTTCTTAGCAATGCATCAAGTGACTATTGCAAACAAAGGAAATCCATCAAAAAGATATAAATGTTACATTTACATGTGTCTGCAACCGTATGTATGTGGGTGTGTGAGTGTATACATGGAGAAAGGATGTAACCAATAATAATAATAATAATTAAAAAAACCCATGTTAGAAAGAGATGGTAAAGGTGAAAGGAGCAGAGAAGGAACCGAAACAGAAATACTAAAACACACTTACACACATTAAAAAAGGCTGTAATTTTAAGAGATAAACACAAAAGAAAGTGTAAACGTCAGAAAAACCCGAAGAGCGCGCAGTCGAATTGGAGTAAAAAGTGGCAAGGAAATACAATAAATGAAAATTATATATACAGATAGATAAATAAGCTAAGAAGTACTATTAAAAACTGCAGTAAACAGCAAGGACAGAAGAATAAAATAAAACGACAACAAACCTAATAAAAGTATATTGACAAGAAGTAAAGCAACAAAAAAAAACAAAACAAGCAAACTATGGTCTATATATATATATACAAACACAACCACATTAGACATACACCCAAATCGGAACACGTAACACAACTACAACACTACACACTACTTGGATACTTGGATAGCTGGAAAGTGTTGGTGGTGAGAAAATGAGAAAAGCTGTACATCAGCTCACGCCTCCCCCCACTGCTCCCTTTTTCGTTTACCCTCAGATCCTCGCACTTGTCTCACTATCACTTCTCTGTGAGGTTCATCTAAAGTGTACCGAAATCAAAATATAAAAAAAAAACCGCTCTATACCGTGTGCGATAGGGTTGTTGTGGTGATAAAAAATAACCCGTTTCTAATCTATTGTCAATACTGCGGAAGGTCAAAGTGTGCGAAGGTGCGAAAATGTGGGGAGGGGGAACAAAAACTCGGAAAGAAGTATGATGCAGCCCTGGGGCGTAGCGTTCGGGTGGGGCTGTAGGAATTGGTGGAGGGGGGGGAGGATTTTTGAGCGAGAATAAATACAAAACACAAATGTCAAGAAACTGTACTGTAGAATTGTAAGTGAAGGTGAAAGTGTAAGTCAAAAATAAAGTCTATACATCAAGAGAAAACAAAAAAAAAAAGATACAAACAGATAGAAGAAAATCATAAAACATTTGTTATGCACAAGTATTTACTGTTCTATCATTGTATAAGTTAACGACGTTTATTTTCTCTAAGTACTAGGCGTCTCCATTCGTTACATTTTAATCACTCACGTGTTATTGTTTGTTGAAAATGTTCGTGCTCAACTTTCTTTCTGATGGATATGAAATTGTTTCATTTTTTTCATTTATTTCCCTTTTATTCTCTAGTTACTTTCGTTTTCATAGTCTTAATGCAAGTTTTTTGTTTGTTTCATTAACATATAACAAACAAAATTTTTTTTTTAATAAATAAAACGGTAAGTCTATTCTCTTCTTCGCTTTTTACAGATTATCAATGCAACTTTTTCATACTACTTTTATATTAATTTTAAAGAAGAATTGAGGAAGAATCATTAGAAACGGCTTGCAAAATGATATGAACTTTTCACTCAATAGATTTGGATTATTCTATTTTTGCTATTCTACCACCGATTACGCGTATCTTTCCCATAGTGCCGAACTTTTTGAAAGCTTCCAATAGCTCACATGACACAGGAGAAAAGCCGCCAAATCAAAAAAAGCTCCACCAAATCAAACACCAACCCGAAACAGTGGAAGATACATTGTTCGAGTGCGATAAGAGAGCTTTCCGACCAGTCCACGACTGCAGCCGTGTCACCTCGGGTGTATGTGTGTGTTGTTCTTTTCATTCTCCTACCAAGAAGAGCAGTGAATCCGTTTCCACGAAGTCATCTTCCCATTCATGTCATCCAGTCCCGGTACCATTGGTAGATGGCGCTAGCTCCATTGATGGATCACAGAAGGCGTTGAAGATGTTTGCCGCGAGATCGGCACCGTACGTTTGCGCTCCCCGAGACGCTCTTTGTGTTTCGTGGTGTTCGGGCAATGGAGCTTTAAGTTTTCCAGCAGCACTTCGCACGAGCGTCCTGTGCTGGGCATGCGCGGGAGTCCTGCTCTAATTTGCTCGCAACCATATTCGTGCCACTTTCGAGTACGCTCTTGCTCACCCAACAGCTCTCCCCAGAAGCAGTTTCGGTGGCTTTTCGCGACATTCGCTTCGGACGCATCAAACGCCTTTCGGACGTCGCCTGGACGAGTGGTTCAAACGGTTTGCTTTTCCCACAGTGTATGTGTGTATCTTTAACCAGTGTCCTCTTCGCTCCCCTTTCTCTCTCTCTCACTCACTCTCCAGCGTCGTACGTGTGCGAGCGTGAACGTACATGTGTGTATGTGTGTGTGAGTGTGCGTGTGCCCGCGTGTGTAGGCTGTGTAAGTGTTACAGCGTTTTTGCCTGCTGGCTCATTATTCCGAACGTTTAATTCACCGTATGCAGTGTACGCTGGTTTTTTTTATTGGATTGTGCGTGTGTGGGACTTACCACCACAGCACACACCTGACACAAGTGACATAAGAAAATTGCAATCGAAAAACGAAACGCCTCCTACGATTCATTCCATCTCTACAGTGTGCAGAATGGGCAGTTTCGGTGCGATGAAGGTGTGCCACCACATCACCCACACACCATCCGTCAACGGGGCGATACATCAAATTCGCGTTCTAATCTTAATCTGGATGGTCGAAAGTGTTGAACCTTTCGCAAGCAGCATCCTTTTCCGCCCATTGACCGTCCCAAAACTGTACTGAACAAAAGTGGAAAATTTCACCGAAGCAGTTAAAAAGAAGCAACATTCGAACAGGAAGAACATGTGGCTTCATTCAGAAAAATATCAAGGACACTAAAGGATATTTGCTGCAAACGCCAGGACGTAAGCCGTAGCGCTGTTTTCCATCACCAGCATAACGCGACCGACCATTTTGTGTATAGGGAAAATGGAACGAAAATCAATGCTTACCTTTTCCATTTGGTTTTTGGTGCAAAACTAGCGTGAACGAGTGTGTGCGTGTCCGTAGAACAGTGCGGCATGGGTTGAAGAAAGCGAAGGAAAGTGGTGACGAACTGTGACCATCTTTTCCGTCAGCTTGTTCACGTGGCTCATCGTTGCTTTTTGGACGGAGCAGTTTTTTTTTTCACCATTTGTGCTCCATCGTGTGAAGAAAGAAGAACACCGATTGTCCTCGCATCCCTTTCACACAACCTGTCAAAGCAAAAATGAAAGAGAACGCAATAGAGAGAGCGTATTGCGTGTGAGCGACCGACAGCAGGATGATGCTTTTCACTCATGAGTGCGCCTCGTGTTTACTCTTTCCTGCAAAGGTTTCGCAAGGATATATGCGAACACACACACATACACACACAGAGGCACACAGAGGCACATACAATCATTTATCCGCATCGTCTACCCACACACATACACCATTTTTTGCTTCGCTAACAGGAATGATATCATTTAAATACGGGTTAGCCCGACGAATATAGTATCCACACGATAAAGATATGGTATGGAAATGTTTTAATTTACTTTAGCTAAAAAGCTAGAGTGAACAACAAATGAGCCTTTCAGCAGCAAATAAACTGCATTAGCTGGTTCATGCACTTTCCTTTTTGCGTAACTCACCCATTTTCCTTCCGTACTGTGTGCGATGACATTTTTACGCGTGAAGTTACGCCATCTCTCACTGCGTGCGCTGCTCACGCTCGGCTCACTATCGAACGCTGCTCACGCTCGGCTCACTATCGAGCGCAGCTCACGCGCGACTCACTATCGAGCGGACGCGTTAACTACCAGGCAACTCCATTGTATTTCGCCTGGTTGAAGTAAAGAAAGATAACATCGAAACATTTATTGCATTGCATAGTGGCAATAATCGGCAGTGAGATTCAATGTTCCCTAAGCTGTCAGCAACTTTTGATTCAAGCTTGCCTATGGCACGAAGAAACCGCTTTGGGTTGTTCTTCCTTTCATCGTCTCAAGTGTATTGTATCCCTTTCAATGAATCATTCAATCGAACCACTAGCTCTCTTTCACACACATCAGTTGCGTTCTCTTTCGTATCTTTTGTCGTTTCTTCGTAAGTGTGAGTGTGTGTGTTTTTGTGCTTTTTTACTTCACTTTTTACACCAGTTTGAAGATTTGAGTTGGGTTTTCATTCTACCATTTCAACCTTTTTATCTTTCGTGGCACACGGCATATAGCAGTGCGTTGGTTAAAGTAAAGTGTGTGCTACATCTCGGTGCCAGAAAGCATAGCGAGGACGGCTGTGCGAAAGCAAGGAAATAATATATATTTATTCCGAATTGTTCGGCGACGGTAATGCCAGCTTGAAAAGGTGTTCGGAAGAGTGTGTTAATCTCGGAAGCATAAAAAGCATAAAAAGTGTTAACGTGTGGTGTGATATCGAGCGTGTTGCATGTGTAGATAAGGATAAGCCTCAACACCAACGGGTACCTGCACTACTGTAAGAACGAAATCCTTCAACCCCGGCGCTTCACGTGAGCTGCTGCAGAGCTAAACAAAAGGACCGCGCGTGTTTGAATCCTAGTACCAACAAAAATGTAAGTATGCTGTTGTTTTGAAAAACAAATTTATTCATTTGACATATAGACACTCGCTGAGTAGTGGTCATGGGTAGAGAGACTTTCATTTCGTGCATTAATCTTTACATGTTCCATTTCACTTTCGGTTTTGCAAAACATTCTACCAAAAATGCTATAGATACATTTCTCCCATCCATGGAACTTAATGTTACCATATGCGGTACTTAATGGAAGATAGTAATCATCGAGCACAGTGTTACAAAGCTCTTTCGATTTTTATCAAGTTTTTAACATGTCATTAATGAGCGTTTAGAATATGTGACGCATTTTGCACATTTTTCTACCTCTAACTTGCGTTTTTTATGATGAATAAACTCTGGGTATTGTTAGTAGTATGAAAAATTTGTACATGGACGTGGGCTTTAACACCGATCGATGGTTTTGTATGTGTATTTATCCATACACTGCTGCTGCTTGAAGAGTGTGGTTGTGTCTCACTTGTCCGAACTGGGAACATGTGTCCCTTTCCTTTCTATTTCTCTCGTAATGATTTCTTCTTCAATCGACTAACTCACATTACCACACACGCATATTTGTGCAGTAATCTTTCTCTTCATACCTAACGATACTGACACAGAGAGTGAGAGAGAGAGAAAGAGAGAGAGAGAGAGAGAGAGAGAGAGAGAGAAATAGAACAGCATGAGCACAACAGCGAAAGAGAGAAGCAAACGAAAGAAGGGAAGAGTGCAGCAAGGACTCCCCTTATTTCGGACGATCGCCACTGTTCTGTCCATTTCTGGTAATCGATAATACCCGAATATCCTTTTGCTATCGATGACAAGTGGGCAAAATGGGAATTGCGATACATTAACCTTTGCGTGGTAAAAACCGTAGGAGAACTGAATTTAAGGCAACAATTCTTCAAAAAGGTTGTACCACCGTGTATACGTGGCTGTTTGTTTGGCTGTTAAATGGATGGAGCAAACATTCAAAATTCGATGTAGCACACCAACGACAATAGCAACGAGAGAGAGAGAGAGAGAGAGAGAGAAAGAGAGAGAGAGACAGAGAGAGAGAGAGAGAGAAACATCTTATGGCTCTGGTCAAAAACACATACACGTACGCGCCCGAATCGTTTGCTCTGGTGTGCGATTGCGCTTGCAGCAGGAGGTGCTTGGGTGCATAAGATGTAGAAAAAGGGGAAACAGCAAGGATGCAGCAGGAGAGGATGTAAGGTTGAAGGAACGAACGCACGACGATGCAGCATTTCTGCATCCTTCGGGAAAACTGGGCAGCATGTGGGAAACGTACTGGACAGTGTGAATCACAAAACAGAAAGAGAGAGAGATAGAGAGAGAGAGAGAGAGAGAGAGAGAGAGAGAGAGAGAGGCAAAGAGAGACAGAGAAGAAAACAGGGTTGAAACGGAAGGGAAATCCTTCGAATGAGGTTTTGCTTGCAGTAGGACAAAACGTCACAAGTACGGCTCTCTAGGCCGTTGTGCTACTTACAATGGAAGTTAATGACAGATGCCTGTGCTTTTGTGTGTGTGTGTTTTTTTAGGTTATCCAATTGCCCTTGATTTTGTCAGTGTGTATTTGCCAACTCTATTGTTCCGGTCGCTTGAGTTAACTTGCACATTGCAGAGTGTTTATTTTAAATAATGTTTCAGTTTTCGTTATAATTTTATATTCCCCAAACGGTACAAAAACTTTGAAACCTTTGCAGTGAAGAGTTAATGCACTGATAAGAATGGAACGATCTGCAATAATTTAGTTACTTGAGGAAAAAAATGCTTGTTGGATTACTGCAATAGGGAATGATTTCAAATTAGATACTTCAACTAATGCCTTGAAAAGACAGAAACTCGCTGTCCAAGAAACCCTCTTTACGATTGAAATACAAAAGAGAGAGGAATGGAATTTTCCTTCAGCCACACATCTATGATTAAAAATAACCTTCATCGACGTGCCTTAAAAATGATTGTAAACCGTGTTTTTTACCTCCCTGCATAGTGATCAGTTAGGCGGAATTTGGGTTTCCATTTATAATTAAACAAACCAACCCTCCCACCGCTAATGGAAGGGGATAAGATTTTCTAAAATTATCACCCATACACTCACATACACACTTGCAGCGATCACGTGTGCGACATCACGTACGCATAAAGACACCGACATCATTCCGATTTCGATGTGTGACAAGTTGTTTCCATTGTTCGGTTTGTGTTTCAAACGCACCAAGGTGCTGGTTTGTCTGATAAAACAAATGTAACATACACACAACGCAACTGTTGGCCTATTTACGGAGAGCTAGGTTCGTTGTGAGTTTGATCCAACCATATGGGTTTTAGCTTTATGAAGATGTTTATCGAATTTTCGACCCACAAAACGATCGTTGTGCAAAGGCCGGAACTTAGATAGTGAGTCTACAGGCAAAGAAGGGTATTGTGGAGAACGATCAGTGGAGCTTATGATGCACATCTTTGTACACCTTTTTACTGGCAACAGTTTACTTCTGTTTGCATCCATGATTCATCGTCATCTGTTTTGTGTTTACCCGATAAAGCTGTCTCACTACTAGTAATGACAAGAATGGTAGTTATAAATAAGAATTTGTTTTTCTATTAATAAAAAAAAAAAAGATTCCAAAACGTATTTTGGGCTTCACAGCAAATATGCGACGTTTGTGCACAACATCGCACAAAAAGGCACACATTGTTCTATGAACCTTGGGCAAAAGCTCGCGTTGCGTCAAAAGCTTCAAACCGCGCGGAACGCAATACACGCGCGTATACATTGCAACAAACAAGAAAAAGCAGAAGAAGGGCAGATTGCTTTGTTTTGATTGTGTTCTGTTGTTGTTACTTCTTCCTTTCTTCTAATCTGGTACTTTATTGCAGCAAAGAAGAAATAAAACAAGCTGCTGATACAGAAGCAGAACACAACAAGCCCACGAACGAGTGCCGATGGGCTGATTAATGGAAAATAGGGCACCCTTCGGAAGCCCTGGAAGCACCCAGGTTCGATAACGTGTTATCAAGGCGAAACCATCGGGCGCACCGTTGCATTGCACTGCACCATCTTCCCTGCATCCCACACCAAAACCCGACCCAATCGCCAAAACTGGATCGTGAGATGCCAGAAAACTCGTTTTTTTCGCTGTATTATTACAGCAATCGGCGTTGTGTGTTGCGCGCTGCCGATAACTTTCATCTCACCTTTCGGCGGCTGGATGTCGTTTTGGTCGGCGGTTGGACACGCTGTTGATAAAGTGTGGAACCATTCCTGTTGCTTTCTTTTTTTTTTTTTACTTCTTGCCTTCCGTTTCATTTTGTTCGAAATTGTTTTGCTTTTCGATTATACCACAACTCCCGGACCGTTCACGGCGCAGTAGGATTTACCGGCTGCGCGCGTGTTATCGCCGGCTGCAAAGAGTAGGACAGCGGCGATAAGAAGACATCACGATATGGGACGACGGTGTGAAGAGTACGGCACACAAAAGCCAAAACATGAAACGCAAATACCCGGCAAACTGTGCGGTTGAGCGGCGTTGTTTCGCTGTTTGCGTTGGCTCCCATCGTTTCGATTACGCGTGTTGTTTACGTTATTGCTCAAGTCTCAACCAGACTTGCGAGCGGAACACGCAAGAATGGTGCGAAAGGGAAGAAGCAAACAGCACGAAACAGCCGCTAAAGGTAGAACGAGAGGGCAATAAAATAAAGCTAAGACGCAGTATAAGCAAGCGCAGGTATGTACTTTATTAGTCAAGGAAACGAAGTTGCAAGGAGGGATGGAAGGTGTAAGATGGGTGGGCGCAGAAGGTTTATCAAAGGGGGTGGTGTGTTCCAAACACAAGCAACAACAAGAAGTGTGCAAGAGAGCAACAGATGGTTTCCGCGGTGTCATCCACTAGTGATGGGGAAAAAGCAGCAAACCCATTGCAAAACACAGTTTTGATAAGCATATCCTTTCTTTATTTATTAATAGTACATAACTTGCAGCTAATAATTGATCACACACACAAGGTACAGATAATTAATATTCATAAAACAAAGTTGGAACGGGTCCGGCCACCTTTTGTTCCGCGCACACACGCACACACGCTCACGCACACAGTGCAAAGGGTGGTTGCATGCTTTAGCCTTCTTCTTTAATAACTAGACGTAAGGACGATGGCATACGGGTCCCAGGACACTTCCGCCACACCCACGACCTCCTCCTTCTCCTGCATATCACCATCGAAGGGGTTCTCCAAAAGAAAAGGGTCTCGCTTTCTGCTAGTTGCTGTCCTCCTCTCCCAAACGACGACGACACAGGGCGATGTTGCACAGGGTCATTCTCTATTGCGTATCGGTATTTGTGGTCGACGAATCGACGGTTCCACACCATACACAAACCGACAGGCGCGTGAGCCGCGCACGCGTTGCGCTTTCCGAAGGGACGGAGTGTGTGTGTGAGAGCGAGAGAGAGGGGTCAGTGGTGCGAGACGCAAGAGGACGCAAAAATAGCAGAACCACGGCAATGATGGATGCACCCAGCGGGACGGTTGGTGGCGAGTAGGCGGACGGGCGGACGGACGGGTACCCCGAACGCACTGAGATCTCCTGCCTTCACTGGCTGACTACTTCGGGGTCGTCTTTTTGTTCTGTTCCGTGTTTTTCAGCTTGGTCACAATCTTACGCGAATGGCCGCTCGGATCGTTGTGGTTGGTGTGGTCGCTAGCCTCCTTCTTGCTTCGCTGCTTGCCACTGTGCCCCGAATGGATGTGCTTCTCCATCTCGAAGTCGTACTTATCGTAATCGTCCGACATGTTGACTGGCTTGGGATGCGTGTGACGCCGCGGACAGAATAAATGAACTTCCTTGCTTTCTGTTTCCTGATTACGCTGGGAATGCTGCTTTACTAGCGGAAATGGCTTCAATAACTGGCTTTTGCTTGCTTGCTCGTTGAACACGAAGCACACAAAGTAGACACTGAGTTACGCTGGTTGGCAATGGAGACGCGCACGTCCGTACTGTTCGGCTGCTGTCGATAAACTCGTTCTTTTGTTTGGCCTGCAGCCCCCTTTTATAACAGTGTGCGTCCAATAGCAGCGTTTTTGGAGAGAAACACATCGATTATGCTCTTGCTGTAAGGGCAGTTTTCCGTTGCACAAACAACTTTAAGATGTAATTTATCACACAAAACAAATCCTTCTTCAGCATTTGTGAGAAAATGTGTTAAAACTTTGTATTTAAATGGTTTTAGTTACGATTACTTGCCCGTAACTTCATGGCTGGTTGTTCGAGCGTCTGCGCATGTGTTGGTTTTACGGCAGCACCAACACACGCGCACGGCCCCAAAACATTTGCCCTGTTGCCACTGCCGTTTTTTCTTCAACAACAAAGCAAGCGATTGCACGAGACGGCCTGCTTACTTGATTTGTCTGTTCTCTCTTTCCTCTGCATGTCACGTACACGCGCTCTGTCACACTGTTTTTTTTTCGCATTGTCTTTCTCTCTCAACCATTCGAACGAAATAGTGATGGGCAAGATCTGACTCGGAACGAATGCGTTCAAATATTGAGTCACAAAAATACCAAGAAAAACCCTTCGAGAAGCAACTAGAAGTTACTAAACGTACTGATTAAGTGTCAGTTTTCAAATATTGGAAAGGTTACTGTTTATTACGAAAATCGAATGAACGTTAACCAAAATTTGAATTAATTACTTCATGTGGAGATTAGGTATACTTATTATTAGAAGGTTATCACTAGTTGTAGCAAGTTTGCGTGTACACTGTAATCAATATATAGCAATGGTTCTGACATTTGATTAAACCCTTTCAGTATACAGCTAATTGCATGTTTACTTGTTTAGTGGCAATTACTTATGGGTTTCTGAGTAATTCTGATGTTTGTTTTAAATAACCATTACACAGCAGAGTAGTATTATTTATTCAACAAAAAAGTGCATCACTTATCACCTTCGCATTATCAGTGCGATCAAAGCTTGATGCATATTCAGCGGATAAATAATTCTTTGTACAAAAAATATTTTTGAATTCTTTTTTACGATACGTTAACCATCTATAAACGATATGATCATCGAATTCAAACTATCTTCGTCTTTCGAAGGGGTTACTTCTCTTCTAAAATTTAATTCAATTAATTTTTTTGATCTAATAGGAAAACTTTCAAAAAGTTGCTTTTTAAAATAATCCCACGGTACCAATCTCACTTCGCCATCGATGAAAGGTAAAGACTAATAACCTTAACGGAAGGTTTCATTTGTAAGAAAGTCAAAAGATCAACACAAAAATAGCTTTCCAACCCGTTTGTTGAATAGGTCAATTTTACTGAATTAATGATGAACAAGGTGGCCGAAATAAACCACCGAACCTGAAATGCTGCTGGGCTTCAATCGGAAGCACAATCGCCAAACAGATGCAATGTAAATATCGATTTTTTCGTACCCAACATACCGGGTCCTGACGCATTCCGCCTTCTCGTGACGTACGCCCTTTCGAGGCCTTCCATTGCAGGGTTTGTAGGCGGCACGGCGTAACGCAATGGCCTTATCGCGTTACGTAGAGACTGTAAGCCCACAGTTCACTAGCGCTATGGCAGGGATAAAGTTGGAGTGGAACGTTTACTGTATAACTGGGCACTAAAACGAGCGCCCATAGTTTGCCGCCTTGCAGACGAGACACCCGAACATCAGATAGTCAATGTCATCTGCAATGGGTTTCGAGAGCAAATATGGTTGTAGCTCTCCTCAAATAGAACTGTACCAGCTGGGATAGTAATTGGTTAAGGCGGATTGAATGGAGGATGTCCTTAATGTCGTGCAAGAGATTAGCAGATGATGGCGCTAAACCAAACATTCCTTTCGGTTTCGGTTATCTATGTTGAGAAAGCGTTACGTATTGATGCAGCACTTGCTATCGTTGAGTCAGGTCTGACTTGATGCTGAATCATCATCATTCGAACATCGGTTTGAAATCCCATTTCTAAGCATTTACCTCATTTACATCAATTTAAGAATTACTTTCGCGTCACCATTGCTAATGAGAAACTAAAACTAATCATTATAATACACAATACTTACAAATACTGTCCTTTCACTCATTCAAACATTCCACAAAACTCACGGACACTCAATCCGGGACACTGCAAACAAATCACTGCAAAACCCGGATACAACTTTCTGAACAACACACAAAAATAAACACACAAAAAACACAGATGAGTGGAGAACAACAAGCAGAGTAAGTGAATGTTGTTAACTTCACAGCAAATGGTAGAGGAAAACTTGCATGAAGGAGCCAAGAACACATACAAGTTCTATACTAAGCTTAATATTTTGTTTGCCAAAGGTTAATCTGTTTTGTTCAGTCCTTGTTTACAGTTGAGTTCATTTTAGTAAATTATTTCAGTGATATTTTCGCTTTACTCATTATTGTTAGTTTTTAAAGTTTCCTTCATCTGCATGATTTTATTTAAATTTATACACGTGATACTCGACTTGAAAACATCGTTCAACGAGAAAGGTAAATACCATTACATGTCCCATTCCAAGGGAAAACAAACCTTGTAAGGTGTTTACAGTGATAGGCCTTTACGAGGGCGTGTTTGATTTATTCATTACCATCGATAAGCGATGCAAAATAAAAACAGGGAATTGGCTTCATACACAGCACAGTTTTTCAATCAGATTCCTAAATAGCTAAAGCATTAAACCCTGAACGGTTTCGGAGATTTTCCCCATCACAAGAGTCCATTTTGAAGACCGTAGGAACTTCCCGGTTTTTCGTCAGAATGCGAAAAATAGGCCATTCGTATGCTAAGGCTTACGGGTATAATGCCACTTCCGTCTGCTTGTTTTCCTCACGTGGTTCTCGTGTTGTTTTTTCTTGAACCGAAATTCGTTTGTCCGATCGCTTAGGGTCCTCTCGTAGAATGAGCACCACCGGAGTATGTTGGAGCATTACGGAAGCGCATGCGCGTACCCTCGAACCGTATCTATTGATTTCCCTGCACTATTGTCCACACACTCACACACCTACTTTCGGTTTTGCTGTGAAAGGGAATCGTGCAGGGGCAATGGTGATATTTTGGGGTCGGAAATCGAACTAGTTCGCTACGCAAATGAGCAAAATACTAACCGTAGTTGCATCGATTGCTGAATGATCGCCACACGATGAGAGCAAAGCGAGCGAGCGGGATAGAAGTAGAAAGAAGGGAGCCATAAAAGGCACCTAACGGAAATGTAAACGGATGTCCTGGCACACGTTGAAATGAGAAAAAAACGGATACATAAAACGGACCAGAATAGAACTGGGTCTGCCGCATTTCCTTCATCAATCAACACCTTACAGCGAACCCTGCACTTCATGATGATTTGTGGGCACGTAATCCTTTTCAATTCAATATTATAAACATGCTCATCGAATGTTTACTTTTGTGACAGATGACAAGTCATCATAGTAGCATTCGGATTTATCAAGCTTTATATACACGCACTAAAGTTTACGTGAAAACTGTTGGACAAATGCTGCCCCCAGACGGTATAATGCTCCAGAAATTGCGATATTACGCATACAGGAAATGTTTCCATGGACTTATTTCCTCAAGAAACAATAAGAAAGTACACCGAAGATTACAAAACAACTCCGGAAAGGTCATGTAATTCGATTAGTATCAGACAACTACACAGCACATAGTACACAGGATTTAGTTTCGATTCCTCACAGCACACACAATCCAAGGTAATGTACACATACAAGTTGTTTTTTGTTTTCGTTCGTTTATCTAGCGTTGCTGTTGTGCAAAACAACGGCAAAAAGCTTTAACAATGCGACTACAATAGCACACTATCCGTTGAGTCAGCTGATCATTATATGATTCGAAATTTTGGTAAAATATTCTGGTTTATTGTTGAATACAGCTAGTGTGCTTTTGTACACTTTCTTTCTAAAGATACAAACACAGGTGAATGCAAAATGGAAAAGCAAGGAAGTATCGCCACGTTCCAGAATTATTACTTCTACCGCTCTAGCTGTTACTGGTTTTTGGCAAACTGGCGCAAAAAGTATTGCATTTGTTTAACATTGTTTTGTTTTTGTACATCTTTTTCCCTTGCAAATGGTGTCGCGTTTCACACAACGCAACCAAAGGTCGGCCCCAGATGGTCTTGCACCGGGAGCAGCGGCGGGAGGCGAACCAGGAGCGGATGGAATCGTCGGAGGACCACGGACGCCTCAGCAGATTGCGGCACAGAAGCGACTGCAACAAACCCAGGCACAGGTGGATGAGGTGAGTTGAGTGGAAACGGTTGGTGTACAATTAGCTTCAAGCGGTTTTCGAAACTGATTCCATCCTGTTTTTTTGTCATGATTTGCAGGTTGTGGATATCATGAAGACGAACGTCGAGAAGGTGCTGGAAAGAGATCAAAAGCTGTCGGAACTGGATGATCGAGCCGATGCACTGCAGCAGGGTGCATCGCAGTTTGAACAGCAAGCCGGCAAATTGAAGAGGAAATTCTGGCTACAGAATCTAAAAGTAAGTGCCACATGAGGAATCGGGAATTACTGCAGCAATAAGAGACTCATTCAGTTACCTACACTGAAATAGGGCAGTAATGGCAAGCATTTTTGAAGTCATTTGTATATTCATTCATACATTTACACGTCGTAAACAAAGCAACATGATCCATTTTGGGTGTCTATTTTCCAAGACCCAAGATTTCACACGCGTCTCCAAGCGCTGGCGTTTTCGTTATAGGAGAAGTATGGTTACGTGCTGCCACGTGACATGCATTTGAGAAGTTATTCGCGTATCTGTTTGCTATTGCACATTAACAAGGCATTTGTTTTACTTTTAGATGATGATAATAATGGGCGTGATTGGTCTTGTCATACTCGCAATTATTGTAGGTAAGTAAATGTACAATCGGCACCTCTAGGTGTTATACAAGTTCCCTTAAAAAAAGCTTCAAACATGATGGATGTTGATTCTGGGAAAGATATTTTAATTTCCAATTCAGATGATTTGAAACCGACTTTCTAGACATTGTAACGTTTAGAAAGCAATGGAATTATTCATGTATACAGTTATAAGATATCATCACATTAAAAAGCATCTATGGTGCAAATTAATGTGGTGCTTCTTTCACACGTAACTAAATGGTTTGTTTAAATTTTGTTTTTGTTTTTAATCATCAGCTAATTACATGTAAACCGAGTACGAAACAAGCCACTTATCCTGATCCATTAACAAAAATCCATTACCGAGTAGAGTAGCGATATATACAATTGTGACTAGTGCACATGTCACAGCATAAACATAACGATGGCGAAGATATTCGATGAAGTCAGTAGGGGAACGAACGAACGGGCAAAATATATCATGAAATCAGTAGTAGCGGCAAATTACAACACTACCAAGCTCGCATGATGATACCGAGCTCACAATAATATTCACCTACCATCATTAATCCTTATGGCTAAATGCAACGAGGCAGCTAGTGTGCTAAGATAAACTTGATCGAAACGGAATTTGCCGCATGAAACAGGCGATCGCGATGAAAAAAAAGTGCATCGTTATCGCCACCGGTAGGGAACATCGAAGCGAACCAGGTTTGCATACCGTTGTGCTTTATCTGTCTGATGTACGGATATGAAAATAGTAATCATTTTCAAGCTGTCTATTATACTCCCGCTTACTGTACTTCTGTTTAGTTGACAAATGATTATCTTTCTTTCCATTTTGTTCTCCTCGCTCTTAAGCCCACTGAAGTAGCTCATCGTGTTTTATGATGTTGTGGTGCGATACATTCTCTTCCACGGGTGGGAATGTATATCGGTGTTAATATGCCTTCGTTGTGTTGATTGATTGGCTTTCGTATAATGGTACATGCTTGCAAGTGTAATCAGTACTAACTTATTACATATTACATGGAAAATATTAGCGAAAACTTTCTGGAAGGACAACCATATCTTTCAAATTGTTCAGAAAAGTAATTAAAGGGAACAATCCCAACAGGCGATACGAAGCTTAAAATTTAGTACGACAACTAACGTCAAAACTGCTTTGTCCATCTCTAGCCATACGGGAGTTTCCGTCGAATTCCGGTAGATGGCGCTACAAACGTAAAAATGTGATTGCAATCTTTTATTTGACGAGTTTTTCGGAAATGTTTTGTTTTGTACAGTTTTGTTATATTTCCTTAATGCGTTTGGTGTGACTGCTTAAATATGTAACTTTTGGATGAATTGTTCTATTCAATTGCGGAAAAATCTGTTCCATATTGTCAGCTGTACAAATTCAGTACATAAGTACAATCTGGCAGCTTACCAACGAAACATACATCTTATCGATTTTATTACTAGTGTTATTAGTTTTCAGCCCAACGCTCCAACGTTTGATTAACGTAACCGTAATGTTAAAAAAACTAAAAGGCAAAAAAGAAACAGAATAATCTCGTAGTGTGAATATTTCCCAAAATTCGTACCACTTTCTGATGTATTCTCTTTTGTCTCTTTTTTTCTCTTTTCATTCTACGCCACCATTTCCATTCGCAGCAAGAAATTAAAAACGGCCAATGCAGAAAGCAGGCATTCCCCAAAATCGAAACCGATCATACCAAATTTCCAGTCGCTATTGCAAAATAAATTATTACAAATTATGAGCCCACAACCACAAAACCATCATCAACCAAAAACCATCATCAGGCCATCATCTCTATTGTACGCATAGTTTCAAAAATCCAACCGAAACCGATCTTCGTCTCCCGTTTGGTGTGCTGCTTTGCGTGGAGAATCACAATTCCATTTGACAAACATTTTCCCCCCCGCTTCGGCACGATCTCTTCTAATCTCCCTTGTACCTGTGCCAGTCTGAATGCCACCGGGGCACAAGGGCAAACCAGCACCAGCGAAGGCGTCCAACTTCGTGCTACTTAAGTCGCCTTGGGGATAGTGACAAAATGATGACGATCGTGGTGCGATCGTGTAATTGACGCATGCGTAATCCATATCCATTACACCCTCATCATGTAAAGTGCGTTGTGCGAGTTGATCGTTAAGTCGTCCAAGATAAAATGCCGAAAAGCTCAGAAAATTTGAAACGAGACAATTCCCTTTCTCTAGTTCGACCCAAATGGAGAAAGCGAGATAAATCAAACAAAAGAAAGATGCTACTAGCACGTGCTACTAATACACCATCAACGACCACAACGTTCTTCGAATGCGCCGTATGCGCCAACTGCACGAGCCTGGTTTAAGCTAGCGAGTTAAATACTTCTACCAGTGTCGCTCTGCCGATGTACTATCGTCTCGCTCTCTCGCTCTGTCTCTCTCTCTATCTCTCGCTTTCTCTCTATCACTGTCGCACCATATCTTGTTCTCTCGCTCTCGCTGTTTTGATCTCGTTCGAGCGAAAGACGAGCAAAAAAACCATACTGCACAACAACGTGCGCCGCCTGCCTCAACAGCTTCGTCGTCCTGTCAATCTGTTAATGCAAAACAAACAAAGCAAATCCGCGAAACAAACCACAAGCTTTAAAAATGCAGACCTAACCAAACATTCGACATACGACGCCGAAACGCAATCGCACGGGCCGCCATGCGGGTGAGAAAATTTGACTTGTTCGTAGCTAACCAACCAAAAAACAAATCACCAACCAACCCCAGCTAAATGATACAAAAACTAGTGTAAAACTAACAGGTGTGTGTATGTATGCTCGGCTCTGTCTACACTGTGGCTGCGTATTGTGCCTAACCCTGTGGTTCTACCGGTTTTCTCGTAGTGTGTAGTGTTACTTGCTTTCGAAGTAAATTTATCGTACCCGCGGCACCCGATCAGTAATGTGTTGTGTTGCACCTAAATTGTCACGCACTGTACTTGTCACTTGTCACCTATCAAACCATATTAGTATCTGAAGGTAGTATTGGAAGTTACTGATCGGGATGCCAAGTTTGCAAAGTTATAGTTTTCAAAGTTGTTTACAAGTAATGAAAAATTAGAAATATGTGATATAATAGAAAAAAGTAGTAAAAATATTTAGTAATTTTTATTTGTTTTATCCCGTACCTTTGTTTTATATGTTTGTTTTAGTTATTTTAATTTTCGTTCGCTTGTTAGCAGTATAGTCTTGCAGATATACCCTGTAAATTATTATCTTATAACCATCTCGAAATAGATAAACTCTTGCTATTTACAAACCTGTTGCACCTAGTTATTTAAGCGGTCATAGATAATCCTTACTTAAGCATGAATGATCGGAGGAGATACTTAGCCTCACCTCTGCTGTGCTTTAGTCTGTGTGCATGGTGATACAAAATGTACAATGCGTATGTACAAAAATACACTATCGCCCTAGTTAGTGAGGAGTATCGTGTTCACACTTCAAACTTACACTTCCCAGGACAGTGGCGTAAAGGATGAGTCAAAATTATTACTCCCACTAAACAAAATGTTTTCTTACACGGTGTGGCAGATAGGTCAAATTTATACACAACAACATTCGAAACATTTTTGGCATAAACGGCAGCAAAATACTTACCTTTACGATCAGTATTATGGAGAGATTTGTTTTAATCCGTTAACCACTCTTTACGCTACATAATTTCTTACACTCTTAGATGTTTTATCTTTCCTGCCTATTTTAAATTTAACATTTTTTTTATCTCATTATCTTGCCGTATTGTTTCATTTTTCTGTTCTATGTTACAATTTTTATAACAAAACTTCTTATCTCTACTTAACATTTTCAACAACTTTTTCTTCGTCCTTTTTTACATTCAAATAATACAAGATAGAATCACAGTTCACGAAACACATACTCACCGCAGTGTTATACAGCTTTCGTTCTAAACAACGAAGTACAAAAACATACTATTACAACCAATTGCCGTGACAGCTGACATCGAAACTCTCTTAAACATGGCCACTTCTCAGTCGGGTTACATCACTTAATACTAAATACTAAATACTCATGGGAAAGGTTTTCGCTGTTATACGGATACACTACCGTCTCATTGCCGTCCTTCTCCGCCTGGTTGTTTGGCTCCCTCTCACTCTTTGTGTCTCTCCCTCCCTCTCGCTATCGCTGATTGCTGCCTGATCTTTCTCACACACTCGGTCTGCTCTCTTCACTTCTCTCTTGCATACTGATGTGGTGTACTAACCTGTTGTAACACACGTTCCTCTATATACTCTTAGGTATCTGTAACTGTTATACACATATTTCTGACAAAGCAGGGCTGCATAAGGTGTAGATGATGCAACACACAGTGTACAAATGTTCTGTTAAATGTTCGCAGTTCTAGGCAACTTTACTGCAATGCATACGATAAATGTGTGTGTGTGTGTGTGGCGGAGAAGAGTAAACCATAATTATACTATGTACAGTACAAAAAATTGGCCATATAGTTAACTGACATAAAGCCTGCAAAATGAAGCACAAAAACAATGGAAAGTACATATCGATTGTGTCAAAAATTAAATTACTTTCAAATATTCGGTTTAGAACAGTTGGTGTACTAAAAATGCGTTAAAGCACACAAGCGCCATCTAGCGCGAAATCACATTGATATCGCTTTCCATGAGTTTTAGCTGCTTCCTGCTTGGGCAGATTCGTTTGTTTTTAATATGTAAATTGAAGTAAAATGTGTAAGCAAACTTATAAAACGCTTGTGTGGTCTGTGCGTAGTTGGCAGACGGGCTCTCTAGTGCCATCCGTGTAAGTGTGTGTGTGTGTGTGTGTGGATGTGTATGTATGAATGTTAGTAAATCCTGTAAATGAATCCTTTCCACACTCCAAACCTTCCTTTCTCGTATTCCTGTTATCTGTATGAGCACCTTAACTCCTCTGAACAAATGTAAACCACACTCCTGTTATGCATACCGTATGCTGCGTAGTGATTTTCTTCTCTTCCGGTTGCCACAATGCAACCTGAAAGCGCCTTAGAACCCAACACTGCCACACAAAAAATACGGCATATCGAAATAAAAAAATACACTGTGTGGGCTGTACTAATTTCCCCAAATCGCTTCACGTCTATTTCCACAGCGAAATTCATGCCTGCAGATCAGCCGCAGCAGCCTATGATGATGATGGGCGGCCAGCCGATGCAACAGATACCGATGCAGCAGATGCCGGCCGCACCACCGGCCCAACCAGCAGCTCCGGCCGCCCTCGTACAGGACGTTTCCGCACTGCTAACCGGCGGAGGTTCACAGCTGATCAAGAACTAAAGCGTGGTGCCGTGACCGATCACAGATGGGCGCGTAGAACTAACGTACACATGCTGTGGAAGGCTAGTTGCTGTTGGCTGTTGCTGCTGCTGGCACAAAGTTGACAACGGAGTTAAGCGGACGTACGGAACAAAGCTAGATTACCCATACTCTCTATCACATTACACATTACATCGTCGTCATTCGTGAAAACAAATGAGCAAAGAGGAAGAAAGGACACACATGGAACAAAAAAGAGGAAGGTAAAAAAAAACTCCTTCCGAGAAGTAGCAGAAAATTGTGGAATGAGGGAAAAAACCGAGCAAAAAGACAACAACAAACGTACTTAGTACATTGCAAACGCATTTAAGTGAGATACTTCCAGTACGAAGATGAAACAAAATACTTAGAACGGATAATAGACATTAACTAAAAGCAGCAAACTGAAACAGTAAAGATGGACAGACAGGACAATGAAAGAATTAGAAAGAGAGAGAGAGAGAGAGAGAGAGAGAGAGAGAGAGAGAGAGAGAGAGAGAGAGAGAGAGAGCAAGAAAGGAATTGTAGCAGACGTAAGAGCAGAAAACGGAAGCCATAGAAAGGTTAATTGGGCAAAGAGTTTTGTTACAAAGTAAATCATTTTCTTTTATGCTTTCGCGCTTCGAACCCGTTGTTCTAAACGATTCGAATAAATCATTCGTTTTTTTTTGACGCCAGCAATTTTGATTTGAACATACCCCCATTCAGATTGGAGTTTATTGGAAATTTTTAACGAAAAAAGAGAGAGAAAGGATAGGCAAATCCGTACGCACACTTTTGTATTTTTTTAAAACTTTTTTTCCCATTCCATAATTGTTACAATTTTGGGCCACATATAATCACAGATTTCACAAGTTTGCGAAAAAACGGAAAAGGTGTAAGCAGTAGTTGATTATTACGGATGTTAAAATTAAATTTCAAAAAAACACACACACACACAAACTTCATACACCCACAATGTTACAGTTTGAAGCTTTAGTAAAATAGTAACACAGGAGAAGGAAAGGAGTGTAGCGAAAGCAAAAAGCAGGAAGGCAACACAAACAAGTGTATAACAGGTGTAGCAAATTCAAGAGAACTTTCCCATTACCTTAATTATTATTATCATTATTGTTGCAGTTGTTGCTGTCGTTCGATAAGTAAAGGACAAAGTGGTAGGAATTAGGTGCAAAACTTCCTACATTCAAAGCTCTCCCCCACCCCCCACATCCTTTCCTCACTCTCCCACTCGACCCGTTTCCCCGTGGAGGATGTCTATTCTATGCATAATAGCAACAAGCAACGAAAACACGAAAAAGCAGCAGTAAATTATGTCAGCTACCTTAACAAAAAAAAAACACTTAATATTGCAACAATAAACAGAATTATTTCAAACCGGAACCAACTGCACTCCGGCTAAATTAGTTCCCTCTCCCCGGCCCTGATGGTGGTTGCGATCGTCCTTCCCAATTTCGATGTGAACATGATACCGAAGCAGGGAGGAAGAAAAACACGAATTTCATCCTCCCCCGGAATGGCTTCCACACGGTTTGTGTTTGTGATCTGAGAAATTAAAAAAAAACTGCGAAAGAACCGTAATGGCTATGGAACAAGGGTTTTTTTTTTTGGTACAATTTCACCAATTACAAAAGAAAATGGGTAAGACACTCACACATGCCTTTATTTCGTTCGTTTGCTTGTGTTTTTGTTGTAGAACTAATGCTTCCATAACGAGGGTAAATTGTTTGTTGAATTGTTACGTTTTTTCGGGAAACAAATGAAAACAAAAGACAAAAATGCACGCAAAAATGTAGAACTGAAGGTGCGAGAAAGAGATTGATGCGACGAAACGCGTAAAACTTCATTAAACATCGTTGCAAATCAATGACAAACCGGTAGAATGTTGTACATTGGGAAACGGAGAGAGAAAATAAAACACGAAGCAACAACATTCAACCGCAAAACCGAAAACTTGCATACTTTAGGCGAGATAGNAAAGGATAGGCAAATCCGTACGCACACTTTTGTATTTTTTTAAAACTTTTTTTCCCATTCCATAATTGTTACAATTTTGGGCCACATATAATCACAGATTTCACAAGTTTGCGAAAAAACGGAAAAGGTGTAAGCAGTAGTTGATTATTACGGATGTTAAAATTAAATTTCAAAAAAACACACACACACACAAACTTCATACACCCACAATGTTACAGTTTGAAGCTTTAGTAAAATAGTAACACAGGAGAAGGAAAGGAGTGTAGCGAAAGCAAAAAGCAGGAAGGCAACACAAACAAGTGTATAACAGGTGTAGCAAATTCAAGAGAACTTTCCCATTACCTTAATTATTATTATCATTATTGTTGCAGTTGTTGCTGTCGTTCGATAAGTAAAGGACAAAGTGGTAGGAATTAGGTGCAAAACTTCCTACATTCAAAGCTCTCCCCCACCCCCCACATCCTTTCCTCACTCTCCCACTCGACCCGTTTCCCCGTGGAGGATGTCTATTCTATGCATAATAGCAACAAGCAACGAAAACACGAAAAAGCAGCAGTAAATTATGTCAGCTACCTTAACAAAAAAAAAACACTTAATATTGCAACAATAAACAGAATTATTTCAAACCGGAACCAACTGCACTCCGGCTAAATTAGTTCCCTCTCCCTGATGGTGGTTGCGATCGTCCTTCCCAATTTCGATGTGAACATGATACCGAAGCAGGGAGGAAGAAAAACACGAATTTCATCCTCCCCCGGAATGGCTTCCATACGGTTTGTGTTTGTGATCTGAGAAATTAAAAAAAAACTGCGAAAGAACCGTAATGGCTATGGAACAAAGGTTTTTTTTTTGGTACAATTTCACCAATTACAAAAGAAAATGGGTAAGACACTCACACATGCCTTTATTTCGTTCGTTTGCTTGTGTTTTTGTTGTAGAACTAATGCTTCCATAACGAGGGTAAATTGTTTGTTGAATTGTTACGTTTTTTCGGGAAACAGATGAAAACAAAAGACAAAAATGCACGCAAAAATGTAGAACTGAAGGTGCGAGAAAGAGATTGATGCGACGAAACGCGTAAAACTTCATTAAACATCGTTGCAAATCAATGACAAACCGGTAGAATGTTGTACATTGGGAAACGGAGAGAGAAAATAAAACACGAAGCAACAACATTCAACCGCAAAACCGAAAACTTGCATACTTTAGGCGAGATAGTAACAAAGAGTGGAATAAAACAATACGAAATAAAGATGAAATACCTAAATCTAAACATCAACACAACACACATGCACTCACTCAACAACACATTTGCAAATGAGGGAAATTTCAATGAAATAAGCATTAAACATAGCGCATAATAGGTAAGAGAGAAAGAGAGAGACAAAGAGAGAGAGAGAGAGAGAGAGAGAGAGAGAGAGAGAGAGAGAAAGTAAAATCGGCAAACCAACCAATCGACATCAACAGACAGATATTTAAGCAGAGAAGTACAGAACAGTAAACCAAAGCACTCCTGACGACAAAGAATCAATCAACTCAACGATGTGAACATAGTGAAGTAATCAGCTAAAGCTAATGTTTTCTTCATTTAATTGCCAGCAAAACAAACAGAACAAAACACACACACAAACACAAGTAAATTTAACTAGTGCAGCAGCAAATATAGAGTAGGTTAAAACCGATTCGAAACGCAATCATAACCGACGGGAGAAGAAATAATGATGAACAAAACAAAACAAAAAATTGTAGCAAGCAAGAAAACATATGAGAAGACGACAAACGAATAAAATAAAAGGATTATACATCTTGCATAATACACTTTACTTACCCAAGCAAGGAAGCAGCAAATTCATTCGTTACACACATAAACACTCTTTCACTAAACAGACGTTCGCACGCATTAGTTTCACGTTGTACGTGCACAGACACATATATTCACACAAACACACACACACAAACATAGACACAACTCATAAATGCTCTTACAGAGAGCGCACTATGTGGAATGTCTCCCCATCTCTCGGTGTATAGGTGAGCTGCTGGGCCATACGGTTGAATAAGGTTCGGCTGCACACGTTTCGTTTCAAAACAAAAGAAGAAAAAAAAGTTGCAAACAAACAAACAAACAAACAAGAAAAAAAACAACTAATCGTTAAAGTAAAGCTTAGCAAAACCAACCGAATCTCTCACAGTGAAAGGAAAACCAGGTAAACATAGTAATTACAATGAATAATACTAATAAATACTAACAACACGAAAAACAAGCAACCAAATATAATGGAGAAGGGAAAACACATGGAAACATGGTAGGACGAGACTTGAAGTACTTGAAAAGAAACAGACACACAAACACATCCACAGAAAAGAAAGTTGAACACACACATACACACCAAACCTTAACTCTAGCATAAATTGTTTTATTTTTCACTTTTTTCCACTAGAATATATTACAAAACTACGAAATACAGAACGAGTAGAAGCGAAAGAAGGACAGAGAAATAAAACAACAGGACGATAAAACGAATGGACAGAAGAAGAATAAGAAAACATGAAAAAGAAACAACAACAAATAAGATGGAAGAAAAATCCAAAAACAACAACTAGCAAGACGTAACGAAACGAAAACAAGTAAGTTATAAAAGAAAAAAAACAAAACTCACATATATATACATTGTACGAGTAAAACGAGACGTAGCAACGGGGAAACCGAAAGAAGAAAAGGACGAAAAAAAAGTAAATCATAAAAATCCAAAAAAGGTGGTAAAAAACTAATAAAACAAAATGGGAAAATATATAAATAAAAAAAATATATATATACATATATATACATAGCTTTGAAAATTGTAAAAACACACGACAAAAGAAAGAACTAAGAAACAGTAAAAACACGAGCGTATGCGAAACGGTGGGTAAGGGTGGTAAAAATACAGCAAAACAAAAACAAAAACCAACAAACAAACAAACAAACAAACATGTACGTGCTTCATTGTTATCTATACTTGGGCGGTGTTGATGGGAAGGTGGTTGAAGGTGGGCAGAAGAATAGTAAAGCAACTCGGCACATCAGTTTGCCCTATTCAATCAGTCAAACGGAGAAAACGCATAAAAACTTGGAAGTGAAACAAGAAAGAAAGCAGAACAGGAATAAAACAAGAGAAGGCAGTGAGACTGTGTGGTAAAACAATGCCAGCTTGAGAACAAATGGTAAAAGAGAAGGAAAAGCAAAAGAACACCCATAGGCGAAGGACGAAGGTAACAGTGGCGTTGGGAAGTATAGATAATAATGAACAGAGAATATATAATTAATGATTAATAAAGACAATTAAACTAGTGTATGTAAATAGCTGCACTGTGTCTGCCCTTTCTGCTGTGTGGAATATCACAACGAATCACTTAATTTACTTATTCGTCAGAATTTTTCTTTCATTCTTTTAACACAACTTTAAAACAAAAACAAACAAGAATAAACACCTCATTCGTTCGTTGATATAATGATTTTCTTCCTCTTTATTTCAGTGTACAATGATACAGTAGTTTGTTTTTTTTTTGTGGTTGTTGTTTTTAATATTACTTACTTGCTTGCTTTCGACGATCGAATTCAAATGGATGAACATATTTTCTTAATAGTTGCATTTAATTACCATACCAATATGCCTGTGCATGCGTTCGCCCTACCCATTTTCCCTTCTTCGCTGAGATTCACACACCACCCCGACACGTTAGGGTGGAATGTGCTAATATGCAGCAGCAAGTATTATCATGATCGCGTATCCATTATCCATTCATTCGCTTTGCTTCTCCAACGCGCAAGCAGCGGTGCCTTTAGCGCATTCTAGTACAAGTACAGTAACATCTACATTAGCTCGACGACGACCATGTACAGAGTGACGTGCGTTTCGAATTGTTTTGCCCTTCTTTGACAGTGCCCTATGTATACATAATATGTATAGGTTGTGGGTGTGTGTATAATGTATAACTAGAACTAATGTTGCGTCGGCCTTTTACTATCGACACGCGCTTGTTGTGGCAATACGAGCCCAGTTATTCTCTCTGCTTGATCGCTTCGCATCTGCCGAGCGAACCGCCTTCACCTAATTCAGATCACTTGTTGGTTTGCTAATTTTTGTGTATAAAAATAATATGTATATTTGTAGTTTTTTTTTTTAGTTGNCTATGTATACATAATATGTATAGGTTGTGGGTGTGTGTATAATGTATAACTAGAACTAATGTTGCGTCGGCCTTTTACTATCGACACGCGCTTGTTGTGGCAATACGAGCCCAGTTATTCTCTCTGCTTGATCGCTTCGCATCTGCCGAGCGAACCGCCTTCACCTAATTCAGATCACTTGTTGGTTTGCTAATTTTTGTGTATAAAAATAATATGTATATTTGTAGTTTTTTTTTTTAGTTGTTGTTTTGCTGTTTTAGCAATGTTTGCCACCCCACCCAATACAGTGTTGTTGGGAAGGGTTTGGGGGATTTTATTGTAGACAGATCCTCACAATGCTGCTCATTTTCACTTTTAGTTTAACGTTAAAGTTCTTTTTAAATGATTTTTCTCCTGCTCACACACTCACACACACACACATTCACCACTTTCCTTTTCCTTCGTGGTGTTCAAACGTTTTTTTGTTTGTTTGTTTTGGTTAGTTTAGGTTTAGCTTGTCACATAAGCTAATATGGTTGGTTTACTTTAAATTATGTTCTCTTAGTTATCGTTTCGCCTTCACTGCTAGGAGCTAGTTATTGTGTTTCACTTCGAGACAGCATCACTTTGTGTCACTTTTCTTTATCCTTTTAGACATGGTGTTGAAATTATTTCTTTTCCAAACACGCACACACTTAATGCATTTTATTTCCTCCTTGTTATATGTTACTTTTCCTTCTTTTATCCGAGATGCTACCGCCATACTGCGTAAGATCCATCATCCAGAGACGCCATGTTTGTTTGTTGTGTTTGTTAATATAATGCATACATTTGTATATTTTGTTTTGCGCTTTTTTATACTAATTATCGAACGTGATTTTGATTCAACAGAAGATTTAAAATATCGCATTCGCTGCTTCCCGACACACACGCAACCAGTGTGAATCAGTTACAAACTATTGCCAAAAAGGGTGAAATATACACACAGTCATTATATACATAAAGGGTAAACAAAAACAAGAAAGAAAAAGAAAACAAAAAAAAAACAAAGGAATCTTATCCATAACTTGATTTCAAATAATCATAAGAAAATGTAATAAACAAATTCAAAATGCAAATAAATATGGTAATATAATTCGAGCAAAGAATAAAAATGTATAACAGAAAAAAAATTGGATAAATCCTTCCGCGAATTTAAATAGAAAAAGCTTAATTTTCAATTGAATAAATTAAACCAAATAGAAAATGAAAAAAAAAAACAAATTTAAACTGAGAAATTGGAGGAAATAAAAACTAAAATTACGTAGAAAATGTAGTAAAAAAGTTCTAAGCGAAAGATAGAAATAGAAAAAAATAATTGCAAATAACGATGAAAATAAATATTGAACAAATAGCAACCGATAAAAAAAAACCGGATCCTAATAAAGATAGCCTCTGTTCTAAGGTTTGGTTTACGGTACACGGTTTTCTCCCGCTTTTCAACATTTTCTTCTTATGTGTGGATATTTCTCACTTCCGTCTACTTCCATTGTCACTGATCTTTGGTGGAAGACTGGTCTACTAAAGAAATCGATTGTGCTTTAATCTTCGACCCCCGCCTATCGATTCTACTTCGGTTCGCCAAAAAAAAAAGCCGCTTCACAGCCTTCCGCCGAACCAGTAGGAACACGAACACTTAACTGAACAGTATTGTAAACGGTATTGTATGCTAGGCTATATGTCGCTGCTACTACGCTGTTCCTTCCTTTCCCCATTCGCTACACCCCAAAAAGGGGTTTTTAGTTTTTGTTTTAGTGTAGTTGTGTATTGTGATTATTCGAACTGGGAAAACATCTCCTTAGTGTAAACTGTAAAACGCACCATTGCTGTACGGCGCGCGTTCCGTACACGTGCAGGTATATCACCTAACAAGACACATCCATAAAAGAGATATTTCGTGCAGTTCCGACCAGTGTCAGTCTTTACCGTTGGTGTCGTGTGACAGTGTGTTTTTGTTGTTGCTGTTCTTCGGGATAAGTTGCTTGTATGCAGCCCTTACGCTGAGTTGAGCATTCCATTTACGTGTTACTATGTTTTTTCCTTCTTTAAGATTGATGCAACATTTATGATTGAAGTGGATTAAAACCGTACTAAAAGAAGCAATGATACTGTGAGATAAGGAGACATATTTGCTCTGTCACTGTTGCTGCTGCTGCTGCTAGGTCGAAGACCAGTATGTGGAACAAGTCTTCAATAAAGTCTGAATAAAGACTCTACTACACCATCACTGCTGATAATTGGCTGTGTTTGGACGAATTGGTTACCTTTTTTTCCCTTTTAAAAATCCTGTCCGTTAGATGCGCGCTACTGCTAACTTTGTTTGCTGCTGCTAATTTTGATACTTCATTTTTTGTTTTTGGTTTGTTTTACTATTGTCGCCCTTTAAAGGGAATTCAAAACATACAGAGAACGTATATACGTAGGTATATATGTATATGGGATACGGGTTACGTTAGTTGTAAGGCTTGGAATTTTACAATTCAACAAGAAGTAACTAGCATTAAAGGTAGAGTAAGTCTTTCGGCATATTGTTGCTTTACATTTGATCTTTCATTTCGCACTGATATATCGAACACATCGAAGCCTTTTACCTTACGACTTGTATGATAAAGTTTGTAATTGATATTATATGAGTGTTTTATGCGTTTACTGTAACCACTTTCCTTTTTTCTTCATATTCTCACAGCGCGTTTTCTCTTATGCTTTCTTAATTTGTTTCTGTTGTGGACTGGGTGCAGTTTGTTTTTCGAAACTTGTTTTATTACGCTCCCCCTTATTCGCTTACATTTATAATACACTGGTATTAGAGTTCATCATTAATTGAAATGTTTGACTTTCAGAATTCACTGTTTCTGTGTTTTTGTTGCTTGTTTGTTTTTGTTGCTGTGTTTTAATTCGAAAAGAAAAAAAAGTTTAAATAGCTGATATATTTCGGAAACCAGGTGAAAAAAAACGTCAAGAAAACACATGTATTGAATTTCAATTCGTAAACATTATTAAACCACTTGGGGTAGGAATTATGTTCATATTTACCTAACCTTTCCCTGTCCAAAGCAAAACGGTCGTTCTCACAAATATATCTCACAATAAGCTAGAAAGGGACCAGTTGCAGATGTTTACATCATTTTAGCACAGTTTTAAACACCACACATATGCATTCTTCCATGTGCATACACAATTGCCGTTAATGATTTTTACTCCAACATTCAGTTCGCTAAGGTGTGTCCCAACCAAAAACTAAAAAAACACTTTTGTCTTTGTTTTCCAGTTCCATTCGAGAAAAAATTCCTCCCATTCCAACATAACTCAAGCATAAATACCTTAATCATCTTCTAAAGGTACATTTCCCTTCCAACGGGGACAGATATTATGTGACGAATCGATCTCGCCTTAGACGATATGCATCTTCTTCAGCCTATTGGGTTACATTCATTTCAGTAGCTTCTTATACTCATTAGAGACGGTTAACTTTACATTTCATCGGATCTTGGGTGCGTACTCGATGGCGCCAATTACGTATAGTGAGGCGCCTGCTGCATCCATTATCCATTGCCTCACACGGACACGGCCGGGAACGTTGTGAGGAATTGGTTCCGAGCGCTTCGGGAATGGCGCAGTGCACGGTCGTTCCTCTCTCTCGCTCTCTCTGTATACATTTATCCTTAAGGTGGGTTACTGGTGTTGGCTAAAGCGGAGCTGAGTGTGCCTTCGTGTGACAGCGGACATAAAGCGTCGTGTGACATGCGCGTGCGTGCATGGCAGCAATCTAATGGATTTTCGGTGCACTACGATCATTAATCGTACGGTTGCGTTTTAGTGTTGCGCCACGCTTGATTTGATCCATGAGCGATTCGTGACAGACACGGGGATCCGGCTGAAATAAAGTGACACAAAAATGGGACCGGAAAGAAAAAAAAAGCAAAACCAGATTAGTTAAACACGTTATCCGATCGAAACACGGCAGTAGGGTCGTTAAAAGCACATTTGAACGCGTAGCAAGAGGAAGCATTAGCCAAATATATGAAGGAATTTGAGAGTAGGTGGTAATTAAAAAAAAAGAGGTGTAAACAGTAACGAGGGAGCTAATACAACTGCATTCGCCTGCAAATTTGCAACGGTGAATAATATACCAGCGGCGGGAAGAATGGGCTGATTGCTAAAAGCGAGCCAAAAAGGTGAAAAGTATCAGTGTATATCGAACTCCTTAAGGAACTACTGGAAAGTCTACCATTGCAGCGTTTATTGAGTAGTGTTCATTTTGTTTCACTGAGATCAGTTTTGTTGCACTGTACAAAGCATTCATAAATAGTTAAGCTTTTTTACTCATATCAATCTATATGAAAGTTTAAAAAAGATGCTTGGTTTGATTTCACAAAAAAGATTAAATTAACAAGGAAAAATTGCGAAATGCCATTATCATGCGACAAAAGCTAACTGATATTGCATAGTGATTGAAGTCTTTAGCATTGATTAATTTAACGTGAAACGCGGGAAATATTGAGAAAGATGTTTCATAATATTTAAGATGAAGAAACGTTTATATAAGCGTTATAATACTTTAAACAAAACGGATGTATCAGAAAAAACAAAAGAACTTCCTCCCTACGCTGAAATGGTAAAGTTGTAAACTGTTCCATTACGATTCGATTATAATATACAGAGTACGAGGAGACTATAATTCGTATATCGAACGGTGCGTGGCTGGTGGAAAATTCTGCATCCATATCTAAACAGACGTAAAAGCGATCGCATTTATTTAAAAGTGAAGTAGAAACAAGGATAAAACGAGTATAAAACAAGATACAAAGATAAGAATATTTGTATCCTTTACGTGTTGGTGTGAAGGTACGTACGTAGAACAAGCTTGATTTTTGGTGTGTGTGTTTACATATAAAAATTGGCTTTTACTTTTCCTTTCTATACAACTACCATTGAGATACAGTGTGCATACTAAACATGGCAATTACATTCTTTGCATTTTTATGTTGTTTTTTTTTTTCTAAGTTTTCCCAGACAACTGGTAGAATAATGTTTACAAAAGAGAGCTCAAACAGATGTCAACAAAGGGTCGTGATGTTAGTGATTTTAAAATGGTTATTTAAATCAATTAACAGCGGCGAAAAAATCGAATTCACATGATAAGTGATGGTTTATTGGTAGTTAATTTTTAACAATAAATGACACAACAAAACCAGAAAAAAACCACGCAAGAAAATTATACAATTAAAACAATGGCATCGAATGAGAAATCAAACGGTGTCGATTAGTTTGGGTAAGACGTAACGAAAACAGAACAAATAAATTCCGTCGCTGTCACGGACGGACGGAAAATAGAAAAGCAACAAAAAAAACACAGCTCCCTGTCTACACATCCGTACACATTATGTGCGACAAGCAAGCTGTTGGTAAATGGCGATTATATTAAAGAGATGAGAGAGAAGAAACAAGAACAAAACAAAAGGAGTGCCATTATCGTATGTAACAATCGATAAATTATTTTGTTAGACAAAACAAAATGTAAACAAAGGAAACGAAGTAAATATGCTGGACAAAAATTGTGTCGAGAACACGTCGTTACAGAGCGCAACATTATTTAGATGAAAGAAAAAAAACACAATACTATTAACCAAGATTGGCACAGTCACACTTCCTCACCTCGCGGACACATCGTCTCGAGCGTACCCACAACACACCTATATTCGGTTTCCATTACTACACAATATTCTTAAAAGTGAAACTGTTGGCTATAGTAGCGCTCGCCGTTGTCGTGCTAGCGTATCAATGGTTTTGTATTTGATTTGAAATAAAAAAATAAACATAAGAAAGAAAGAAACACAGGTAAGAAAGGGAGCGGAAACCGTGTTCAGATATTCCGTGGCAGCACGCACAAAACACACGCTCTGTGGTGGCACTGTACGAAATATATGATGCTTTTTTTATCTATTCACAACATTCATGTTTGCTTTGGAAAACACGAGCATATATACTTACCAGCGCTTTACTGTTGATGAGATTTCGTACGGCAAATGCTTTGCCCGACAGTCGCTGTTCCGCGAGACGAGCGTTTAGGTTCTCTAGAAATCCGGCACTCGTTTTGGCCAGTACATTGTGCGTTGCACCGGATGCTGCAGGACCACCGCCAGCGGCACCATTATTGTTTGCTGAACTATTACGGCTGTGATGATCTAAAATGGGAACGTTCGACAATGATAGATTAGTCTAAACAATGGCTTTATCCAACGGTAAAGATGTACATGCGTCTAAAGTACAATTTTTGCAATAAAGCTTAAATACAAGATCAACAGTTTAGCACATTCTACAGCAAATGAGCAATCGGTACATTCGCGTTGCGTGTCGACCATAGGCAGCATTCGATTTGAGCGTCAATGACAATGTGTACGTGCACTTTCGGGTACATTCATGTCGTTTTAATACTACTTTATTCATTCTCAGATTTCGCTGCATTAATCGATCGAATAAACCGATATTCCTTGTGTTTTTTTTTATGTGATCGACAAGTCGTCCGATGAGCAATATTCTACAAAACACACGAAAAATGATAAGTGGGCACACAAAAACAAAGAAAAAGGAAGTAATATCAACTGTTGGTAGCAATAATCGTTACAATTGATAAAAATGTTATATAAAAAACCATAAGACAAATGCAAGGGAAGATGAAAACGAACTGGGAGCAGAACGTTACGACGGTACAAATAAAGCGTAAGCGTTCATCACATACAACAGAATGCAAGTAAAACAAAACCAAACAAACAAACGGGCAATCAAAAAAAAAAGGGCAAACAAAATCGGAACAAAGCAAGAACGATACAAAGAGAAAGGTGAGATTGGAAATTACTTGTCCGATTTGGGGTACTACTGCCACTACCGCCCCCACTGGCCACATCGTCGTGATGCCGAGTGCCTTTACCAAAGGACGAAGGTGAATAACTACCGACTGGAGCAACACCACCACCAGCCGACGTTTGGACGGAACTGACGAATGGATTCGTCGAGACGTAAATGTTTTGCGTTGGGTAGCTGGAACTTCCGGCACCAGCACTGTTATTACTACTACTACTACCGGCACCAGTCGGTGGCAGCACATGGCCGTACTGTTGCTGTTTCTGGCCCAGAGCCTGTTGCTGCTGTTGCTGGTGATAATAGTATGGCGAGGATTGCTGTTGCTGATATTGCAGCTGCTGTTGGTGTGTCTGGTGCTGCTGCTGCTGCTGCGATGGATACTGATTCTGATAGTACTGCTGCTGTTGCTGCTGGTAGTGTTGCTGTGAAGTGGTTTGATTAGAGGCGGAATAGATTGTATGTTTACCCTCTCGTGGTGGATGTGGCGGAGGTTGCTGCTGCTGCTGCTGCTGCTGTGATTGATAGTATTGCTGTTGTAATTGCTGCTGCTGCTGTTGTTGCAGGTGTTGTTGATTATTGTTGTACGCTCGTGGATCGACCGGGGTGGATCGTTGGTAGATCAACTCATTACCACCGGACGGAGCGGTCGTGTAACCGTAATTGTTTGCCTGCTGTTGCTGGTGTTGATAGGGCACAGGTGACGGTGATTGAGACGTTTTGTTCGGCGCTATCTTGGCGTTTAATTGTGCGAGGAAGCTACTGTTTGGCTTCTGGGGACCTGGAAGGAAAAGCGAAATGGATTAGCGAGATAAAGAACTGTTGATTCGTCTTCGTCACTTACCAGGACTTGAGGTACGGAAGCTGGACATGGTCGAGAGTTGTTTCGGTTGTGCGTATATTCCTCCTTGTTGGTGGACATTCGTTTTCGGAGATCGATTCGATAGCTAGCGAACAAACAATTGACACAAACGATTAAAACAAGATGAATATTTCGTGTAATGATGAAGTTGAGTATAAGCAATAAAAAATAGTCATGAGTACCGGTTTGTTACTATCAGTTGCGTGGAATGAGTTTGGTGTACTGGGGTGATGGAGTTGAGATGAAGGATAGTGTGATTGCTGCGTAGTCGCCGCAGCAGTCGATGATGATGCTGTGACATTACTATGATCGTGACCATGCTTGGAAGAGGGTAATGTACCGTACACATTGGTGTATTGCTGGTAAGAATGAACGGATGAACAAAATTAAACGTGTCAGTTAATGCACGATGATTAATCATTGCTGTGCACACACGAACGAACAGAGTAAGATAGCGATTCAATTTACCGTAGGTGATCCTTGATTCGAGGGTGGATTGCTTTGCTGCTGTGCCCTTCGCAACACGCCCGGGCTGGCCGGTGTGTGCCTTATTTCATTCAGAGCCTTTACCGTGCCCGCAACATTTCCTGAAACTGTACGACCCATGAGAAAAGAAACAAAAACAAACATTTTTCTTTGGGCTTTTGCTTTTCTAGAAGTTTATCTGTGCGCATTGCACGACTGCGATTGCCTACACTCGAACGCGGGCGTAAGTGATTGAACGATTAGGTTCGGTTTTGCACCGGTGCATCGAATAGTCATGCAATGATAGTGAAACTATTCTGCGATCGACTGATGATGCAGCGCAAAGTAAAAAGGCATGTAAATTAAAATCTACATCGAAACGGCACTAAATATAGCTGTACAGTGCTTTCCTCTTGTTGGAATGAGATCAAATTTCCGAAATACACTATTTGTTAATAACAGTTAAGATCATATGTTAATTAAGTTAGCTAACAATTTAGCTGATGGAAGGAATATTGAAGTTGTGGAAAGTAATTTAAGGGCGTCGAAATCCGACAAGCAAAGCTCTGTACAGTTACAGTAATGAGTAAAATAAAACAAAGGTAAGATGAAACGCACTACTAGGTGAACTTCCGGCGGCCGAATCTAACAGATAAGCAGGTGGTGGTGGTAAACTTTCTGATGAGGTGTAAGCTAGGCTTTGCTGGGCAAGATTTGTGGTGGTGGTGGTGGAGTTCTGTGGAAAAATAAAACAAAAAAAAACACAACAAAAACGGAAAAAGAAGAAGAAAAAAACAAGAAAACGGAAAACGGTGAGTCGCTTCTGGTTCGAACGCCCGATCGTACTGTACCTACAGTTCCTACGCTAGGACTAGGCGTTACGCTTGAGCTGCGCCGGACAGGCGGTGGCGGTTTCACGGTGTTGACAGACGCACGTCGGGTGACCCGGGTTGGTCCTGTAACGATGCAATCGTGGCGATTGATTGGGAAAGAAAAGGGGAAAAAAATACTTTAATACGTTGGTACAGAAAAAAAACACTCGATAAGCAGTGAAATTGTAGCTGCAACAGTAAATACAAATCAAATGGATTGTGTCCTACACTTAACGTGTGGCTTGCGAATTTGGTAACGAACATTAAAAAAAAAAGGTTCAGCTTAAACGTCTGGACTAAACAAACGGAGCACAGTTGAACGGTATTTAGTTGCTACAGCTATAGGGATGAAACATTGCTTTTGAATTGCACTCGCTTCTCTTATTGCAGATTATGTTATGTTAAACTCAATAGGCATGGTCGGACAGTATGGGGAATATGTATGAATGAGCATGACCGTGTGTGTACACTACAAAATCAAACAAATTAGCGACAGTAACAGAACATAGCATTGCAAAATGGGGGCAAACATCGAGAACGGGACGGAATGTTTGGTGAGCGGTGAAATATGATGCAATTTGTATGTAAGAAAAACAGCAAACATGGTGACAAACATGGAGTGAAGTTACACGAAAACAGACACAACGATGAAGCAACAACACAAAACTTGTTTGAAACATAATTAGAACAAGCTGGTACTTTTAAAATTATACAATCTCAACCGGGGTGTGGTAATGACGCGTTTAACGTAAACAAACAATTTCTACAATTGAAAAACAAACAAGGAATGGAATTAAAAAGGTTTGAAAAACTGTTGTTTGGCAAATTAGGAATAGAGCAAACATATTTATATGCACCAGAAAACGTACATAAATCTGTACCGTTTAGTGTCAGTACGAATGTGAGCTGCTTCCAGATATGATAAACTAGGTTAATGAGCAATGAGATGCCGATCGAAGGTGATCATGAAGGAAATGTGTGTTGATAGTATGCCAGTGTTCAGGATGCAAGTTATGATGGATTATAATATATATGAACAAAAAGGGGGGGGAAAAAAAGAAAACATAACCAAAACGGAACGAACGGGAATGGTGAAATGAAGTGAAACAAACAAACAAACAAACCAGATAACGATGCAGGTCTCGGGGTGATGGCGGGTTTATTGCGATTGATACGATCGTCGTATGGTGGGGCCGGGCCGTGGTTAGAGCTGGCATGAGCGGGCGCTACCGGCAGGTCATTCACGTCACCACCCCCGTTACTATTGCCGGCGTGGGCATGATGTTGCGGCGAGGAGTTTGCCGTGACTGGTAGCGAAAGGGACGGGGTCGGCGAGCGGGAGCTAATGCCAAAGAAGGACGTCATCGAGGCGGGTGAGGCGGGTCGCGAGGTGGTCACACGGAACGAGCTAAGTCGCTGCTGCTGGTGCGTACCATTGTCCACCGGTGTGCCGTTCAGCTGCATCAGCCCACTGCCGGTAAGCAGATCGTCCGGGGCATTGTTCAAGCTGTTGCGGCTTGTGTCTTTGCACCGCAACACTACCACCTCGCTGCGGTTCTGGCTGTAGTAGTTCTCCATCATGAACGAAGGATTCTCGAACCCGGTCGCGATGCCATCCAAACCTTGGGCCGAACCACCGTTGGAGGTACCCAGCCCGAGCGACATCGAATGACCATGCGGTGCGTACGACGTCCGATGGTAGTGGCCTGCACTTGGGTAATCGCTTGTATCGCTCACAACGCAGTGGTTGCTGTACTTGGCCGCCAGGTTCGTCATCGAACCGTTCGTCTCGTCGACCGAACCCGCCTGATGGTTGCTCAGATATTCATCCAAATTGCTGTTGCTGGAAGAGATCGACGACGGGAGCCGGCCCGTACTGGTCGGCGGCTGTTCCAAACCGTCCTCCGCATCCAGCAGGCTACCATTACGGTGGCCAGCTTCGTTGCGGGACATTAAACCACCAACACCGTGGTTGTTATTTACGCCGTTCGCTAAGATCGTGTCGGTATCGGTCGTCCCCGCTTCGGTAGTGACACCGTTCGAAAACCGATGGCGAGCGTGCTGTGGATGATGTGGATGGTGCTGTTGCTGCTGCTGTGCTAGCAGGGCGCTTTCGTGCTCTCGTTGAAAGAGATCTAATTCACCAATCAGATTGTTTAGTTCTTCGATCGTTTGCTTGTCGATGCAGTCTAGGGTGCAGGATTTCAGGGGTTTCGTTTCGTGTTTGCACACAAACCGTACCACAAAAACAACAACAAAAACCGTACCGTTGTGCATGTGGTTGGCATTTTGTTTTGTTTTGCACGCATTTGTTTTTTTGTTTTTTTTTGTTTGCCAGCGGAAATCATTAGCAGCATTTGAGCGGGCAGCGGCATATGTGAGGTGCCCCCAAAATCAGTGTGTTCGATGCACATTATAATATGGTGGGTGTTGGGTTGCAAAACAGCGATTTTTATTTATGGTGAATTTTGGTGCATTTTTGGGCATTTTGGGCGCGTGTATTATAACGTAAATGAGCAGGAGCAGGAGCACATAAACATAGCGTGTACATACAGAGACAGAGAAGTTACAAAATAAAAAAAATAAATAAAATAAAAAAACAACCAGAACACAAACGTATGAACATAGTACGACAAACAACACAAAACGAACCGGTTACATGAGAATTAGAAAACGAGAAAAGTAAATAAACAAACGACATTAAAACATTACAGAACGATACGGAATAAATGGCGACAGACAAAACAAAGATGCAAAAAAGCGTAAGAAAGATGGAAGCGTGAAGTAGAAGCAGCGAAACGTGATAGTACATTCTTAACAACGTGTAAAGTTTACAACTAGCATGATAACACTAACACACCACGAGCACTGCAAATGATTGCGAAGCTATGCTACTTTCATTTTCTAATCTTTTGCGTTTCATGCACTTTTTTATTTTGTGTGGTGAATTGTTGTCATGTTTTACTTTTTCTTTTTCTGTTCTTACTGAAAGTTTGTTATAAATCTTTCATTCATTAAGCATATCTTTCATGCAAAAGTGCAGTTTGAAATATTAGATCTTTGATTTGAGGCACATTTAAGTCTTTTGAAGAAATTTGTTCTTTTTTGTAATTTTATCTTTTCTGCACATGCATTCTTTACACAAAAACGTTGATAGACTCTTGTCCGACGAAAGTGGAAGGCAAATTAGAGAGAGTTTCGTTTGGCAATGAACGAAAAGTTTGCCAAACTTGTCCTATAAGTCGTTAGTGGATAGTTTTTTTTTTTACAAAGATAGACCGAAAGTCGTACGGGAAGATAAGTTGTAGGAGGAAAGAAACGAGGCGCGCTTACCTGCATCGCGATCCAGCAGCAATTGACCGGCGGATTTGTAGATTTCTTCGTTCGTCCGTCGTCCGTACAGTGCGTTCGGGTCGTTGTGGCGCGTCGACAGAGCGGCGGGTGATGTCGGCACGCTGAGCTGCTGTTGCGGTGGTGGTGCCGGCTGGTGCAGCTGGTTGTTGTTGATCTGCTGTTCGAACATCGACGTTTTCTCTAGAACTGAACCGGTACGTTTGAGTATATCTTTGTCCTTATCGAGTACGCTTTTCGTCGGTGTGCCACCAGCGCCGCCCGCGGTGCTGGGCGTGCTAGCGGCGGCGGAGGCGACGGTGCCGACGGTGGAACATTGGGGAGGAGATGGTTTGTTAGTAGAGCTAGTTGCGGTGGTAGTGGTGGTGATGGTGGTAGTATCGGAAGTGCTCATGGTGGCAGATGTTATGTTTGCAGACGCGGAGGTGCTGGTGTTAAAATGCTCCTCGTTGTCATCGATCGTGATCGTGTGGTTGGAGGAAGTGTCAATATTACTTTCGCTTGGCGTTACGGCCGTCGTGCCACCGCCGGTTGAGGATGGCGTAGTGCTGCGGAATCCGAGATTGATCGCACCACCGATACTGCTGTAGTTCGGCGTACCGGGCGATCCCGTCTGCGGTGTGTTCTGGGGCGTTTGCGTACTGCAGGCCGATACGTCCGGTGAGCTGATCGCGTTCGTCGCATTCGAATCGGGCGATATCAGTGAAGAGGCTGAGGAGAGCACGGGCGAATTCGGTTGCTGTTGCTGGTACAGCACATGGGAATGGGACTGCAGTGTCACAGAGGTGGCCGTGGTCGATGTTACCGTTTGCTGCACATTGTTGGGTGTGTTGCCGCTAGCGCCACCATTGTTGCCACTGGTTGCTGTATGGTGGTTGTTGTTGTTGTTGTTAACATTGTTGCTGATGTTAGTAGTTTTAGAGGCAGCCATCGAAGCCAGTTCCGTCATATTGACGTAGGTGGGCTGGAGTTGTGGGTGTTCTGTAAAATGTCCGTTTCGTGTGTTATTAGTAGCAAATACTTTGGGACGGAATCTTTCGGGAAGCACTTCGAGCAATAGGCCGGACGAGGATCCATTAGTACATTAAACAGATTGAAAAGAACACTCAAAATCTCAACTGCAAAACTAGCACACACTGAGAAAAAGCAGGCAATCTCTTAAGTGCCCTAAGAAGCGTTTCAAACAAATCATTCCCTATTACCTTTGGTAATGTGCGCTGGAATTGGAGATGGACACTGACGCGGCACGTTAGGGTTGGCATTTTTCACGGAAGTCGTTGATAGTGGTCTCTCCAGCGAGGAACAACGCTAAAAAGTACAATAATATATTGATTAAATCTGTACGTTTCTTCTGCGCGAAATGTTATTACAGTACATACCACTGGGAGCGGTGGTCGACAGGCCACGTTGGCTGGTGATTTTTGTGTTTCAGCGATCGTTTCCGGACTTTGGAAGGTGTACACCGTGAGGGCGGGTCGCTGGTGACCCTTTTCGTAAGCGGACGAAATTGTGTGCGGACGGTCGACGGTTGACGTTGCATCCTGTGTGTGCGGTGGCCACGTTGATACCGCATGTGATTGACTAGCTAAGGTGGAGGCCTGTGAGTCGAGAGGAGTAGAGGAGAAATGATCGAAGGGTTTCTTATCAGTTTTGTTTTCTCACAATAGCACCAAAGGTTTCCATTGAGAAAATGGAAATTTTGCGAATACCAAGCGCAACCAACACAATCTGTTTTAGCTACACAGTCGCACAAGCGTACAGAAAAGAAACATACATTTATCACTTATATTATACAAAACAAGAAACGAATCAAATTAATGCAACAATAATGCACGCTAAGCTACTGCCGCTTTTCAGTGTGAAAGTGTGTGAGCGCGCCCGTCATTTGCAGGAAGGAATGGCAATTGCTATGCAAGAAATAGCAACTTTTTTATTTTGAAAATAAATTATAAAATGAACAAAGGAGTTTAACCTGTGAAGTTAAAGCTGGTGAAGAGCAAAAGCCGCTATCGCTCGATTCGCCTGGTTTCAAACGTATCGCCGGGGAGTACTATAACAAATGGGAAAGGAAAAGAAAACGGAAAAGAAAAAAAAAACACCAAAATTAAATAAACACAAACAAATAAATAAATAAAAACTCGTTTACATTTACATACAAAATTAAGGTTTACTAAAAACGGGTATGCAAAAACTGATGAAGGAATAGATACATTACTTAAGGCATAAGGTTTGACTTAATTCGTGGCGGACTAACTTTTTTTTTCTTTTAGAATACATCCATAATAGTATTTAATCTTAAGACAGGTATAATATACCGCCACGCTTTAAGCTACCTAATAAATTAATTTGCTATTACGAAGTATTGCATTTAAGAAACCAGTTGTATTCTACGGTAACATGCACTGAGAAAGCAGCAGTTTAGCTACAAACACAAATTAGATCACTGGGCGCATTTCTATCCCGGCCATGCTGATTTACCTGTGATAGCGAACGCTGGAACTGATGATGGCCCGGGGATCCACTGCTGCTACTGTTTATCGAGCTGATCGAGCAGACGGAACTTTTGCGCGAACCGAGCGAGTTCGAGCAGCCACCCTGCGAGTTGGAACCACCGGGCGAATCCGGATAAAGGCTAATGTTGGCCTTCGACTCGAGGATTAACTCCTCCGATGCTTGCGGGAGCTGGGCGGGATCCTTCGTGACGATCGCTATCAGCTGCATAGCTTCCTACAGATCGAGAGAAAGTGTACACATTAGAATGAGGCGTTTGCTTAAACCGTGCACCGGGAATTTCCACCGTACCTGTAGGTGACCGAGCTCGGACATNCGGAACTTTTGCGCGAACCGAGCGAGTTCGAGCAGCCACCCTGCGAGTTGGAACCACCGGGCGAATCCGGATAAAGGCTAATGTTGGCCTTCGACTCGAGGATTAACTCCTCCGATGCTTGCGGGAGCTGGGCGGGATCCTTCGTGACGATCGCTATCAGCTGCATAGCTTCCTACAGATCGAGAGAAAGTGTACACATTAGAATGAGGCGTTTGCTTAAACCGTGCACCGGGAATTTCCACCGTACCTGTAGGTGACCGAGCTCGGACATGACCTCACACTCCTCGTGTACCACCGGTTGCAGCATGTTGACGAAGGTGCAGTATCGGAGCCGTTCCTCGACCATGATCGCCCGCAGTGACTTTCGCTCGACCTCCTCCAGCTCGCAGCGCCGCTGTGTCACGTCCAGCATGGAGGACTCGACCAGCACATGCAGGTTATCGGCGGCGCCCTTCTTCGCTTTCTTCTGCAGCCGGAGCGTGTCGCTCGAGCGCTTCTTCAGCTCCGCCCGGCAACGCTTGTATTCTTTGGCATGGTCTTTATCGATAATGTTCACTTGCTTCTTCCAGTCTTCCAGTTTCTCCTGCAGCGGCACCACCAGACAGTCCATGATGGCGGTGGTGAACGTTTTCATCCGGCTCTCGACCGCCTTATGCCGAAGGCAGACTCGTGTTAGTGCCGTTCCAATTTCTTTGGTGGCTCCTGGGGGAGATTGTAAAGAATGGAACACAGACAAGAAGGCGCATTGTTAGCGATGTGTAAACATTGTTTCGAGCCAAGTTTTGTAAGTTTGTAGTCAAGTTAAAGAGAGAGAAAAAACCCCTATTGCGTCAGATGCGTGTGACTAAAAAAGGAACTCAAAGTATCAACACAAGAATCTAAGCTCTTGCCATATCTCGCAAAAGGCGTTGTGGTTAATTAGTACGTGATAATTACCACCAGTCGAAGCGGCTTAGACGATAGGGGTATACGTTATTTATGTTGTCGCCACACCCAATCGCACGGAACGGATATCCTCTATTTCCAAATTTGAAATTCAACACGAACAATCGAATGACTTGCAGGGCTGAACGGTTTGCTCGTCACTATTCTATAAGCTTGACTTCGTATTGGATGTCTTCATAGACGCTATCAAACCACCCATTCAACGTACCATAATTTACATGCCTTATCAAACCACAGCCACAGCTAATCGGCGTTCTACTGCACTCTAGCAACCTACTGCCTACCGAACGGTGGCGTCATAAAGCTGTAACAGGAATGGCGAGTGGATCGTAGTGGATCGTTAAATTTTTCCAATTTTCTACCAGCCACTTGTAAAGCAGCTGCTGCAGTCCGGCACGATTGGGAACCGGAACCACTGCATACAATCAACACACAATCACACCCTGCAATAGGGTGTGTGGCTCTGCGTGTGTTTGGTTAAGACGATAAGGCAAACGCTTTATTGACAAATTGGAATACTCGCTCCTTCCGTTCTGAATACGATTATTGTTGTACACTCTCCGCAATGGCATGTGTTTGGTTAACCATTATATAGTGGCCCGTGCGTCGAGCGTTCCACACATTTGCACATGAATTAATAGGATTGGACGTCTAGTTTCTCAAGTGTATTGGAATCTTATTGCCGGTATGGATTAAGGTTATAAGATTTCATTTTAAGCAAATAACGCTTTTATTTCGAAGCAATTTTCACGCTCTCATCCCTCTATTCAACCAAATCAAATCAGATACTATTCATGCTGGATGGTGTTTAAAACCGTGCCGATATGGGTCACCACCTGCCGGACCACTGTATCGTCGCTCAAAACTATCTGCACGCATCATTATGCAGATTAGTTGATTGTGATTTAAATTCTCGCTGGAAGTAGTAGCGACGCGTATGTCACCTTCCACTTTGGAAACTTTCGAAAGCAAGCTCCTTTTCCTTGCAACTGGATCAATAACATGGCCAGCGCAGGCAATAAAACGAACGTTTATGACTGCGCCAGTTTAAATCGCGCGCACCGCGTTTCCTTGAGATTTGTTGCCGCATCGGACAAACCCTCCAAAATAACGCCCCGATTGCGTGTGCTGTTTCACACAGCTGCTTAAAAGCAGTAAAGTACCTACACTTCAATAATTAACCTTCTCTTCTTCACCCTGGCAGAAGCAGTACGGCTAAAACCGTGCTACAAACCCTACCGAAGACCGTTCACTCGTGCCTTTCTGCTTCGGCAGGAGCGCGTATTGCCGCGTCAAGATGCGACCCAAAAGCAAGTACAAAAGGTGATTGTTTTTAAAAAAAACATCCTCCCTTTCCGTCGGTGACGATGCATCATCCCCCTGCGGCCGTGAAGCCAAACCGTTGATTTTTGCCCGTTCATGAGCTGCGGCGGTTGGTCGGTGGAACGAACTTTCTACAACATGCAACATGAAACGGTTAAGCAAAACGGTACAACGGCACGGTCACTCCACACACAGTCAGTCAGTCGGTCAGAGTCATCGGTAAAGGCAATAATCGGTCAATTGATTGATCGGTTTGCTGCATGCATGATGGTACATGCCGCCGATTGGCGTATAAATTACCCGGCTGCTTAAAGGCGCCACAACACACACACACACGTGAGGGTGTGCTTCGTCGTCTCATAATTAGTGGAGTGGTTTTTTTGTTGTTGTAAACTTTATTTTTCTTCTCTCCTTTGTTACTACCAATGCTTACAAACTTCACTATTTACGGCGCGTGTGCTTGCAAACCACACGTAAAACAGCATGAACAGTTTATTTGTATTTTGGTTTTGCACTTCAAAATCGCGATAGGAGCATATTTTTGTGTACCATTTTTACGCGAAACCACCACACCAGCTGTTTGTTTTGCTTTTTTTTTCACGTAAATACAAAACTCCACCAGCATGTGCTGGCAAAAAAAAGGGTTTTAAGAGGGAGCTCACGCAAACGTTGCATGGAAATGGGCGCTGGTTGATTATTAGCCACCACTCGGCCAGATACTCGGCCCGGTGGGTTAGTTTATAACGAACTGGAAACTATTAGTAGGAAGTGCGAGTGAACGGACCGTATCTTTTTCACCACTGTTAAGCGGGCATTCATCCGGTAAGCACCAATTTGCGTTTGAAGTTAGGTTTTAGTATGAATAGATTTGTTTCTTTTTTTAAAAAAAAGGTAATGTATAACGATTTTTTTTCTTATTTTTCAAACAATTATGCACGCAATATGGTTTATCTTCATCAGAGTATGTTCACGAGTTACTTAACACGGAAGCTTAACAGGGGGTATAAGTTGTGGTTCAATCATACCATGATTTATGTGTCACACACATTGTCAACACAATTCATTTTTCATGGTTGACTGTTTTGCTTCAAACTATTAAGCTAACAAATTAGGTTAAAGTTTTACTATGTATCATGCAACGATATACTACTTCAACCAAATAGTTTAATCATTTCTTGAATGTTCATTGCTGGTCACGTCATGAGAATGACACCAAACGCCATTCGTAATGGCTCGAGAAAATTCAAGGAAACGATCTATTTTTGTGTAGACTCACATGATTAAATTTAAATTAAACAACAATCTATATTGCTCCATAATGCAACAGTAGTCAACCGTCAGTAACGTGGTTAATATGTTTTACACCTGTGAACAGCTTACTAAAATTCATGCATTTATGCCCCTCATCGTTCCCAGTCTCTATTGAGGTGATTTTATTTGCTTCAGAGCGAATAGCTAATATATTTTTGGAATCGATAAATGTTGACTTTTCACTAAAGTTGACCGTGCCCTCCGCTCATCGTACACTCACACTCACTTATGTGGTTTACGCAAAACACTTGTTTGTTGTTTTATTTTCTGTCCCACACTTTTTCCTGCGGCCCCGAAGAGGAGTGACCACCAACAGCACCAAACCACCCCCAATCCACCGCCCTTCTCTTTCGAAAGGACAGGCAACATATGTTTTCGCTGGTTCTCGGGATGGACGAGTTCGTATCTAAAAATATCTCGTTTTCATCCGCAAACCATCGACGGACGCCCATGTGGACGCCTGTGGTTCGGTCGGCCACTTTTTGGCCAACCGGTGGTGATGCGACCACCAGCAATAGTTGCCTGTACCCCCGCGGAGTCGCAACATAGCAGCTGTAGCGTATAGTATGCAGCGTAGCAGCAGCATGTCAGCTAAGAGGGAAGCGTGAAAACTAACACACATGCCCATTGAAAAACATTGAGAGAAAGCCAACAGAAAAAAGGCTACTAAAATGATCGGAACAAATAAACAACAGCCTGGGTGGGTGTGTGTATGCGTGCGCAGTTGTTGTGGCTAAAGCCGTTCTAGATTTATGCTGCTCCCGAACACTGTCCACATCGGTTTTTGTTTTAACAAAAAAAAAACCAGAAACAACCCCGTGCCGAGGTTCCTCGTTTCGACTGCTGTTGTGCAGTTGTTGTGGCGAGTTCGAAAGTCGTTAAAGTTATACTAGCTGATTCGCGTCTGCCGCTGTATTTGGCTCGTTCACTGGCTGGGTTAGTTTATGCTTTTGGGTAAGTTTTATGTGTGCCAAAAGGAGCTCACACCAACCAGGAGGAGCAAGGTGATACTGTCGGAAGGACGCACAACACATGCTATTGATCCGCAATGCAGTCCGCATGTGGATACGCATGTAGAAGCCAATGCGAGAATTTATTTCAAACAGCAACCGTGAGTAGAAGACGACAAAAGGAATTTTGATTGGAGCGTTAAAATGAAAAACTCATATTTCATACGTTTCAATTAAAGGAGCAGTTAATTGCAATGAGCCATAAAATTCGATTCTAATTTAGCGGTGGTTCTTCATCTTTTGAACTATCACCGCAGCTTTAAATGAGCCAATTAAAGCTTGATGACGTTAAATGCAGATAATGCAGAGCTTATCTCGTCAAGACGTCCATTAAATAGAATAAATAAATCGTAAACATGAAATGAAGAAAAGAAAAAGTTGAACACAAAACCAGCACAAGATCGGAAATAACGTGAGTGAACATATAATAAAGACCGGTAAACTAAAGGTTCTTTAATATTTTATGCCCCACACTGGCAGCTGAATGTTTCAACTGTTGGTGAATATTAGCATCCTAGCGATAAATATTTTACTACTAGCCACACTGAATGTCGTGTTCCCGATTTTAGTAGTAGTTGTTGTTGTTGCTGCTGCTATATCCCGTAGGCCAATCACGACCAAACGAAACCGACCAGCGGTCCCGGGGGTCACACTTACCTCGAGAGTTGGTGGCGGCATCGGCAATTTTTTGGAATGCATCCAAATAGGCCGCCAACGCTTGAATTGCAGCCCTGAAAATGAAACGTAACAAGAAAAGTGAGTAAACTGCGAGTAAGAGAGAGGGAGAGAGAGAGAAAAGGACGAATGGGAAATAATAAAATAAAACAAAAAGAAAAAAAACACACACACACACATTTGAAAGCTAAATTATGCTAAATTTATGACCGCCTTGAAAACACCGTCACTTTAGCTAGTCGGAAAAAAGCACGAAAGAAAGAAGAGAGAAAAAACTAAAACCACCCAGCAGCAAATGAAAAGTAGGACAAGCGAGCAAAAAGTTGGCCAAATTGGTTACGGTGGAATGAAAATGGAAAATTGGCGAACAGAAAACTGCATTCGTCGGGTGGGAAAAATTGTAAAAGAGAAAGAGAAAAGCCCGGTTCAATTATGTCGCGTGTTTGGACATCGCGCTAAGAGCGAGGCGCAAACACAAAAAAGATGCAACTCAAGTGACCAATCGGCACATTGTCACTTCAAAATTGTCGCAGGCAATTTATTTACTTTTTTTATGGCCCCACTTTCCGGACGGTTATGGAATGGAAAAATGAGTCTCATTCATTCCTTTCCCTTGTTGATTGCGCTTAGAGTGTTGCAAAAGTTGTCAGTAAAATTGTTGAAACAGAACTGTACGAGCTCTTTAATTAAATTCGCGTCACGAATCATGCAACATTGAAAATAATTTTAATTTCATTTCAACATTTTGAATTATTTTCCACTACTTTTTACCAAGTTTTTTTTACTGCCCCATGGGGGAAAGTTAGAAAAAATCTAGTTCTCCAGGTTCTGTCGCTTATTTTATGTGAATACAGGCACACCTCATTTACATCAGCGGACGATTGTATATAAAGCAATTGTCTCATAAGTAGCTCGTAGTATATGACCTATAATTGGTCCCACCATACGAAGAACATATGGAATTCTGTCAGATTTTTTTTTGTAAACATATAAAACACAATTACTGCATTCCAATTTTGCAACCCAAAACTCCCAATATTTCGTAAGTGCCTCATTTACTTTAATTATGTCACAAACAAGAGGAGAAACAAAACGCCCCTGTCAGCGATCGTGTACAAATGTTTTAATCAAATTAAGCGATGGGAACAAAACAAGATCGACTATCAAAAACATAAATTATGACCGGCTTGGCTTCTTCGTCCCCCGAAAACGTCTGCCACAACGCAATGGAAAGGCGGCACCACGGACAATTAACTCAAAAGCGTAACAAAAACATCCAATACTAGCCATTATCTTAATCAGAGGGAATACCCATGGAAGCAAAGTCGTCTTCGTCTTCACGTCCGTGGTGCCTTCCGTTTTTAGCCGGGTGGCTAGCGTATAATAAAGCATTACATAATGCGTTACATAAAACCCGAAACAATCCGTTTGGGGAAAATTGAACCGCGCGCGAATTTCTTAATAATGTTGACGTTGCCCGTTGCCTTCGTTCTTTCGCGTGTTTTGTTTTTCCTCCCATGTATAAACCATGTCACTTGAACATGATTCTTCGTCGGCAGCTATCGATCAAACGGTTGCGTCGTAAAATATGGTTTAAATTAGTCGTGCATACGAATTTAGCTATTACAGTTTCGGTATTACATTTTAGTATCAAGTGTACAAGTGTACAAGAACGAATTTTCGGTCCTACGATGATGTTATGCATTTTATTACAAAAAAAAAAAACTGATTATTTAAATGAGAAACAAACCAGACACATAGTTCGCAGTACGTACCTTAGGCATGCATGTAGCTTTGTTGCTTTGGCAATGAAGTCTTCCCACAGGGGGCTCGAGTTCTGCAATAGAAGAAGAGAAAAAATGGAAGATGATGAATAATGGAGGATTTTCATTAGGAAAAGGCATCTTTTATACGGGGTCCCTTTATTTTCTAGCGCCCATCCTAAATACTACGGTTTCGTGTGTGTTTTTCCCTTTTTCGAAATTATGCCGGTCTGCCTTTTGGGTGATGTTCCAGTGACAAAAAAAAATTGAATGCCCAAACTGTTCCATACATAATACTCGTCGACATCCTTTTTTATTTTCCTTCTTCAAATGCTCTTTTGATTTGACGACGCACCACCAACTCTTCTCCTGCGGGACAACAAAATACACGCACCGTCTGATGATGAATTCATAAGCCCACGTTTTTTCTTCCTTGCTCGGTAGATTGCATTCGCATCATAAATGCACAAAGCAGTGCTTGTTATTATGGCATAAAGGCAAAAGGAAGCCGCGCAAAGCCGTACGCAAAAGCCGGCCAAAGGGCTCTGTGTTGTGTGTCTATGTGCCTGCCATTTGTACAGTATCATCGACAGCGACCTGCGGTACCCGGTTCCGGAGTGGGACTTCCACATCACTCAAGGTATTAACCCCGACCAGGCAATAATGTTATTCATCTACCGAAACCTCCGACATTCCGCACATTGCACATGATTTTGAATGAAAAGATTTATTCACTGCCGCGCACCAGCAACCGATAGGACGTTCGGTAGAGTTCATAACTTGTTGAAATGTCAGTTCGCGTTTAGGGCATTAAGTGAGATCTCATCAAAACGCCGTCGTTAACCACCAACACTCTTCACCGCGGCATGGGAGAATAATGGAGCGTAGCATTATGGATGCAATCGAACAGAGATTAGCATTAAGTTGTGACGGACAATCCTCTTGAACGTAGCGAAGTGGACTCAATTAGATGTATTAGCGTTAAAATGAGTGTTTGCTTTTCCGTTTGCTCAACTACAGTAAATTACATTAATTCTCTATAATTGACTAAAAGAAAAACTAATGTGTGCTGCGAAGAGCACACTTTCTTTCGGGAAAGAAAACTCTTGACCATTTTCCATAAACGCTTGTTCGCTGTGCATTTTTCATCCAAATAAGCATCTGCATATGGGGAATCAAAAGGGGGAATGATTCGATTACGAATGAATAATGATGATGTTGCAGATAATGCGTTACGAAACACGCTATAAAAGAGTGGTTGATGGAGATTTAAAGAGAGAGAGAAAAACATAGGAAAAAGGGAAAATTTTCACGTCGGAAAACAATCGAAACAACGTTGAGGCACGAGTTGGAAAAAATGCTCGATTTCATAACCTTCTTTTTGTAAGGAATTCGTTTTTTACCTGTACCTGTAGAAGAAGAAAAGTAAGGGGGTGCATCTTGCCCCTTTTGGGAAAAAAACGATGCGCATTCGGGGTCGGTTCAACAGATGAGTGTTTGTGTAAGGGCAAGTTAATAGCATGTACATGGCGGTGTTTTGTCGTGGGTTAAAGGGATTTCTCGCTGGACAATGAAACATCCCACCTACCCTGTTAGGGGGAAAAAGGCCGAAAAAAAAGGGAAGATGCCTTTCTCAAATATTTCTTCAACCGTCTGCCAACGATCCGCAGCCGCACGGTCGACAAATAGAGCAGCAACGACTAGAGCTTTCCGACTTTAACTTCGTTCGAATGCGTTCGGAGTGAAAACTAAAACGCGTCCAGATAATGTAAACAAACTGGTGCTGGATTTGGTCTCCTCTCCTCGCTTCCGCACCTCACTTAATTCCTCTTGCGTAACGCAAACCTTCCCCCAAGCTTAAAGCTAGTGGAGTGGTTCGGGAAAGTGAAGTGAGAAATTGTTATGTCGATTAAGAGCAACGTAGTGTGAGCGGAATATCGCACACATTCTCCGTACACAGCCTTTCGGAAAAGGGTTGGGTGGAAAGAAGGAGGTGGAAGGAGGGAGGACAGTGGAAGCAGCTGGAGCCGGTTGTTGGAAAGGAAACTCGATTTTAAACTGCTGTTTCTTGAGAGGAAATGCATCTAATCTGGAAAAAAGGGGTGTTTCTTGCGCTCTGGTGCAATATGCGAACAACGATTTTTATGATAATTAGCTCTGGGAATGAATATGCAAGGGGAAGTAATAATAGAGCACACAAATGTCTACTTCCAGATGTTACTGGAGAGTTGTTATGTGAAATAAACGAAAATAATGTTATGTGAACATAAAAATTTATTCACTAAATTTTTTTTATATTATTTTGTCAAGAGATATTAAACAATTGTTAAAATAAATTAATAATATAAGATCGTTAAAATAGTAAACAAAATATTAAAGTTGCAGTGATACGTAACGGAGTGGAAAATTTTTCGCACTTTCAGTGATTCTTTGGCGATGGCTTATTCATTTATCAAACCATTTCTCACCATGCTCTGGATACGGGCTTAGGCAGTGTAATATTATTTGCATCTAATTTTAAAACCCAACCATCCATTCCAAAATATGCACTTTAAAACGGAGGCAAAATGAGAAGAAAAGCATATTTTTCACGATTTTTCCCTACATAAGTGTTCGTTGGCCGGAAACTCCTTCCGTCAAGCGAAAAAGAACTGCAGCACACGAAACGAATTTCTTCATCTTTCCCAATTCCCACTCCTCATTTCGGCATCTTGCACTGCTCTTTGGGCGGATACTTCTTTTTTATTATCATTTATTTTCCTTTCTTCATTGCACGGTTCCCTTTCTTTCCCCGCGTACAGTTTAGGAACGGTCTGATAAACAAACAAAACCTGCATAGTTCCAGCACTATAAAGGGAAAGATAGGAGCGAACTTAGACGCGGACGGCAAGGTTGGGAGGAGTGCGACAAACGGACGGAAAAGCTGCTCAAATATAGGCCTTGGGCATGCCACTTCGCCACAGCAGCAGCGGCGGGCTAGCTAGCAAGCCGGCGAGAGCCCGGTAGAATGTCATTGACACCTTTCCACCCAATGGAAACGGGAGTAAATAAAGGTGTTGCAGGCTGGCTGGCTCACTGGTGGCCACACTCGTCCATGCATACTGCGTTGCGTGCGTTATGCCATCGGTGCGACAGGATGTGCATAGTCTGTGGCCATCGACCACGGCGGCTCACACACACCACGTGCGTCTAACGATATGCATAATTCACGCGCAATGGACAAAGAAAAAAATGGGAAAAAATGTAAAGTACCACCAAGAGGCCCGACACTTTGTATATTTTACTGTCCGTTGCAGCAGCACGCGAGTGCACGAAACTGCTACAGTTTATGGTGTTACGATCAACATGGGCACGGATTGAGAAATAAATTTAGGAAAAATATGAATCCATAAAGGAATATTGAGCATCTGTTTTGTAAGAAAGCAGAAGTGAAAACTTTTGCGTTCTTTTTTTAAAAAAGACGGCGAAACTCTTTTCAAACGCACACCAAACACAATACATAGTTTGCATACATACAATGGTAAAGCTCCAATAAAATGTTTTCGGTAGAAAGTTTGAAAAAAAAACCCCAAAAAGTAAAACAACCACCGAAACAAGTTCCCAAGAGTCGATAGGAAATGAAGTTTTGGGGTGAGTTTTGCGTGCAATAAAATTTCGCTTTGTATTGTATGCAATAAAACGTGACTAACCGGATGTTGGCTTGGATATGTTTTGTTGTTGTATTGGTAACTGGGACAAATGGAACTGAATAAAACTTATGACATATGAGTATAATACACCGAAAAAGTACTGTGAAAGAAATGTTTTAAAATGTACTATATACGTTACAAACAAGAGGCTCAAAATGGGTTAGAAAATGTGTTAAAATGCCAATTTTCGTCTCTGAGAGAACATTTTTCTATGATGCGTACACCTTTGCCTTACCAAACGACAACTAAAGTATTATGTATTAAAAAAGTTATAATTCTAAAGGGTGCATCTTGCCCCAATCTCCCTTAAATATCCAAACAAAGCAAAATCGAATAGTGCAAAATTGACTGAGGCTCTCGATTTGGCTCAAATCATCACCTTTCAGCATCACCTGACCCGATTGGAACATTAACATGTACTCCAGCAACACATAAAGTAAGCAAACAATCTTTACCGAACGAATTCTCACGCCCATAATAGTGTTGAAGCAAAAAATACACTTGTTTGGCAGAGTTCTATCCGTACCCTTATCGAATGCTAGGGGCGAACAATTAAGACGATAATCATTATGAGAAAAAAAATGTTGCTCTATACACACACACACACCTTTCGTGTTTCATGCCCATCCTCTCGGCATGCAGTTGGGGCCAACCGATCCGGGTACACACTTACACGTTGGCGCTAAGGCGCAAATCGACCGATTCGGCCAGATCGAGTGTCTGTTGTTGCGCAAATGTTTGCACTGAGGTAAAATAAAAACAACCTCCCAAACGAAGTAGTTTGTAACCGCGGTATATGCGCGGCGTATCGAGATGCCACACGGTAGGAGAGCCCCGTGGCACGTTATAAATTGCGTCAATATTTGCGTCGGCAGTTTGGAACACGCTGGCCTGGTGAGTTTATTTTGTGGTTAACTTTTTTTTTTCGTCATTCTTTGCATGCTATGTTCGACATGTATCTGCTATCAGTTGCTCTATATAAGAGAATCGAAAACTGTTGACCAAAGACGCTAAAAGAGCACCGTTCCGTGGAGACCTTGGTGTCTCATTAAAAAAAAAAGCGACACCTTCCGAACGGTACACCGATGTGCCGTGTGTCTATCACCTTTGGTCGAACTCGGTTAGTGCCTTATCGGACGAATGCCTTTCCTCCGCGCTACCATTGCCACCTTTCACCTTTTCCACACCTTTCTTACGGTCGAAAAGAGGCAAGAAGAAAAACAAAATAAAACGGCGCCGGAGGGCAAAAGAGTCAACTGTTAAGGTACCGGGGAGGTTGTTCTACGGTTTTGCTGTCCTCGCGAGAGGCCATTGAACATTGGCCAGCAGCTGATGCACCTATCGGAGGGCAAAGGGCGGTATGAAGAAGGAGGGCATTGGGCGGGGAGGGAGGAGGTTTAGGGGTGAGTTCCGCGAGAAGGTCAGATATGGCAGGAACAAGTTTCCTTTTTCTGTCTCACCCCCAAAGCAGCTAAACCCATTACTTGAGTCGGACGGAGTTGTAATTCCACTCCGCCACTACTACTACTACTACTACTACTATAACACACACCGTACCATCCGACGGAAAGAAGGTTACCGCTGAAGCATATATACCTTCCCTTCTACCGTTGGGCAGCATAACCTCAATAGGTGGGAACTGGGCCAGGCCTTTCGCTAGCATATTTCTCGCCCGTTTGTATGCGCTATCGTTGGTGTGTGTGTTTTTTTTTTCGCGTGAAAGCAAAACGAACCTATAGCCCTCGCTAACTACTGCCTGTTACTATCTTTCCGCTCGCAGAAAGTAATTTTTCACCAGTCTAGTTGTTTATACGCTAAAGACGTGGGAAGGTTGGGAAGCGACGGGTGAAGGTGCCATCATCTTGTGGAACTAATTGATTGTTTGCACATTTACGCCGCTGTGCGGGAAGCAATCGGGAAAAATGGTTCAGTAGTGGAAAACCGAAGATGGTGCAATGATGATTCGATCATTGGATGGAACTGTGTGCTGCGATTATCCATTAGGAAATGGGTGGACGCGTATTGATTACGTTTCCATTGCGTTACGACAATACTAACCGAAGAGACTGCGGGAACAGCACAACACACAAGTATCAATTTGGGAAAAACTGTTTTTTTCTATTATTTTAATATATGTCTTCCAATGGGAATAACTTCAACAACACAACAGGACGATCCGCTTTAGGCCATCGCATTGATTACATTTCTTTCCTAAATATCAAATTACGAAGACGGAACCCTGGGTCTTTTACAATGTTTTGCATCTAAACTAATTAAGTGCCTGCTTTGCGCTGTTCCAGCGGGAGATCTTGCCACATGAAGGTTTAAAAAAAATGCAAAAACCGATTTCGCACTGCGTGAGAGACAAATATTGAGATTTCCCGAAGCAATTCCCCATTCTCCCCAACAAAAGCGCCTTGCTGAGATGTGCTAGGCGCGCTCGGTAGATCGATAATATTTGCCTGCTCATCAACCATCTATTTACAATCTGGCAAATAAGGAAACAAGGCCGCATAAACATCGTATCCACGCTAGCAGCGACTCCCATGGCTACGGGCGAACCTGAGATTGTGCCGAATTGTGCAACGAAAATTAGGTTATGTTGCTTGGCGCTGATGCTGCTGCTTTTATTATGTTTCGAGTATCGGGATTTACCAGTACGCGCTATCGAATCTCGTGTACTCATGACCGTGTGATTAGATGCCACCAACGCTTTCCCGCTCTTCATGTAGTAGCACTGCATGATGACTCGTGACTGGCATAGGGCAACATTACTATGTGGATCTATGTTTAGTTTTACCGACCGCTACCCCGTTGGGGGTGTTGTAGAACTGGCTCCTAGTGCCTTCCCCGAATGTGGTGAGTCATGATCGTGTAGTTAAAATAGCGTCAATCTGGGGCGTTGGTGGCCTCCTTCCACTCACGAATGCTGTGTAGCAACTCGATCGATGAGCCGATGCGAGTGATGAGAGTGATCTTAAGATATTTCTTCCTTATCCCACGTGCAAAATACGGTAGGTCGGGGAGTTCGGTGTATGGCAGCAAGTGGGGCAGTGAAAGGATTCGGAGTCAAAACTTATCGTACAAATAATTCCGCATCAAAGGCGATTAATATTGTAGCACATACACACACACATACGCGTAATGTGGCCGCAAAGCACATCCGCACGTAGAATGTGTTAATTAGCTGTTGAGAGCAATGGTTCAGTGGATTGGATTGCCAGCGTTGCGTATATTATCTCGTTTAATGGCTCGCGTCTCTCTCGGCACGGGCAAACGATTTATATCACTACTGTTGAAGCGCATTGGGGTTGCTATTTGCCAAAGGGAAAGAAGCTTCCAGGGGTGTTCAACGCATAAAGATCAAAGAACTAAAAATTGATCTACAAAAAAATGGTGTTGCTGACGGCTAATTTTAATGATTACTAGCTCTTCTTTGCACTAACAAGAGGAAGACCGTAGACCAAATTAGAGTAGATAGCGGTTAGTTGCAGCTAATGCAATTAAACTTTAGATGATTATGGAATTTTATTTACATAAAACGTTCACTACCATTATGCAACGGTGGGTATCTAGCTTGTGGGAAATACTAATCAAGGAATGTCACAAATGGCAGTCTAAAACCACTGCTTCGGCACTGCTGAAGAAGTTCTGGTAAGCAATAACTAACCACTAACACTCAAAAGAAGTTACGGAGTTACTTCTGATGCTGTCATGGTTACGCCATGAGAATGACACCATACAACCGACCATTAAAGTTACTTCAACAATAATCCAGTAGTGCAATAAGACAATAACAGAGTCGTATATCACCTCTAAAAGTTAGTCAACATATTTTGATAACCATTTTATAGCAAATACGACAGAAGAAAAGATTTTTAAATGTTTTAAATTAATATATAATTTTCATTTACTACAACTACGACTTTACTACAATTTGTCTTTAGTGATGAATTTTTCTTTCCACAATGAAATACCTATCCTTATCTACGATTAATTAAATTCTTCGTACTTTTTTTATCTGTCGTGCTTCTGGTTTCATCCTCCCAATAGCTGCACGTTTGCTGCAACATATTTATTTACCGACGACAGTATCATAGTCTGTGTTAATATATTAAACGCAAACGCTGCGATGGTAAACGCAGCCAGTGTAACATACACGCACTCAGTGTCGATCTTGATACAAGGTTTCCTGTTTTTGTGTGTTTCACTAACAGAACGTCACCCTAAAAGCATGCTTCGCAGACCACCACCATTCAACCACCTAGCCAGTTCAGCGGTTTTGTGTTGGTTCAACATAAAATTACCACATGGAAGGAGAGATTCGGCGTCACTATAACAAGCCAGAACGCGCGAACCGTCGCTGACAATGGGTTCGAGTTATCAAACCACAACGAGAAGCGGTAAAACACTTACACAAACAATCCTACCAGGAGACGTGGATGAAAAGGACCTCTTCCATTACACCCTTGGAGCGGAGCACACATGGTGGAGTGTTGGGGAGCATTTCTTCGTTCGTCCTCCCAGGGCGGTTCCTACACGTCGGCAGGATTCACAAATGTTGGTTTTATCTACATAATTATTAGACCATTTCCATGCAGCACCGGCAAACACGGAGCGTGTCGCTGACGAGACACATTGGCCGAAGAGGAAGTGAACCGAAATCTGTGCCACACACGACCATACGCCCGACAACAACCGGCGAAATGTCACGCGCATATAGCACAGCGCTTAGAACACACCTCTATCGAGCTATCGAAGCACGTCCTGGGCGCTTCAATACAAAGGCAACCATGAATAAAAAAAAAATCCCGCTCGCAAGCCGGTAGTGTACTACGATCCTAATTAGAAACTGTGGCCGATTCTACTCACCCACCGGGGGAAGCGAACACGGCTCTGGTGAGGTTTGTTTTACGCCCGGGGAGCGTTTATACAGCCGGGTTCATCCAAATAAGCCCCACAGCGTGAGTTTTCCCCCGGGCGCGCTATCGCGTGCATAAAGTGCAGGTGCAATAAGTTGGCAGCCGAGCTGTCGGCATCGTTGGCAAATTGGTGACGTGTGGCCGCTACACCCAAAGCCCGCACACACTACCATGGGCGGGGGAAACGGGAACAATCAGACGAGAACAAGTGTAAATTGTCTGGTCGCCCTGATTGCTTATTTCACTTCGCTTTACCACCGCATGCTACAGAATAATGTTGGGACGGGTTGCGAACGGTTCGGGTGTGTCACCGTCCGAGGGAAGAAGCAAGGTAAACTCCAAGCTAATGCAACCGTGTCATGTAAAACTTTCCTTCGTGCTTTTTTTCTCTTTTTTTTGTGCGCTCCTGTTTGGAAGCTAAAATAATATGCTACCGTGATTGTGTAGATGAGATATGCAGTGCAAGCACGGGCTTTTGAAAATTAAATTGAAGAAGAAAAAACGAACATATTCATTGAAACAAAATTTCTGTTGCAATAGGTCACAATTTATTCAAGAGCAATACAACCTTTGTTTAATATTACAAAAAAATGAACCAAAATGAAGTTTTTTTTCATAAGTTCTACCAAAAGTTATAAAGTAAAGATGATAAAACATAACAAATATAATGAAACAAGCAAAACATAAGAACAGTACACAAACACATCAAATTAATGTGAAAATAAAATAATAAATAAGGAATTGCAAAAAGAAACGAAAAGCAATCATAAACAAGCAAACGAACAAAATAAAAAATGCCTAAATCTGGAAAAATTGTTAAGAAAAAAGCAAGACATCCATTTCCAAACAGCGGATGTGAATAATGACACAAACCGGTAATGTTACGAGCAGTGCCGACAGAGACAATTATGCAACAGAACGTGCAATATTCTCCATCGTGCACGCATTTTACGCCCAGCAGGCATGATTATACATACACGCCAACGCATCCGCGTCCGGTCACCACATTGTCGCCCCTCAAAAGGGCCTCGGTTTTTTTCTCCAAAAAAAAAAAACACCGTAGTCGCAGGCGTGGCAGTGCCGTGTCGGATTTACTTTTGAAAAAGCAGCAGACTGGCTGCCTCGTGTGCGCCTACCCAATCATTTATCGCCATGACATAAACCACCGGCAACAATCGGGCCCAATGCAAGGGACGGTCTTTTTCTGTTGTTGTCTGTGGCGCGCGTTCGGTAGTTTCCATTTGTCGAATATTCAAATGCGCTCAATTGAATGCTTTCGGTGCGTACGTACCTTCCCCTGTGCGCGCTTGATCGGTTGTAACGGTCGTACACGGAGGAAAAAGGTCAGATTTTAGCGACAATACAATACAAGAAGCGCACCAAAGTTCCTCCGCTATCCTACTGCCCAAAACCCTTACACCACACCGCCCACCTTGACAATTCGCTACAATTATGATAAATTGACCTGAGCAAGTCCTNGTTGTTGTCTGTGGCGCGCGTTCGGTAGTTTCCATTTGTCGAATATTCAAATGCGCTCAATTGAATGCTTTCGGTGCGTACGTACCTTCCCCTGTGCGCGCTTGATCGGTTGTAACGGTCGTACACGGAGGAAAAAGGTCAGATTTTAGCGACAATACAATACAAGAAGCGCACCAAAGTTCCTCCGCTATCCTACTGCCCAAAACCCTTACACCACACCGCCCACCTTGGCAATTCGCTACAATTATGATAAATTGACCTGAGCAAGTCCTAAAACGTGGCCCGTACCATCGCTGAATCTGTTCGTTTAGGAGAAGATTGAGGGCAATTTCTAGCGAATTATAGCACACCACAGAGATGCGGTGGTGCTGTGTCTTTTTTTTTTTTGTTCGTGGCGATTTGCCACGATTTGTGCTGTCGGTACACGGTACACGCAAACCTAAGTGCAATTGTCCCTTACGCTGCATGACAGGTTTTTAACGCAATACAGCCACTTTATGTTTCAATTCTCCGCACACCGGAGAGCACCGAGCGTGCAGCAAGTGGATACACTTGAAGGAAGCATCCCACACGGCGACCGACCAACATCTTGATGGAAGCGTAATTTATATCCATGGCATGTATCCGCGTGTGCTGAAGTGCCTAATGAATTGCGTGTTGCATAAGCCGAAGGCGTTGTTTGCAGCAATTGGATTTTACTTGGCGAGTACGAGTGTGCGCTCTTCACGAGCGCTTCAATGCCTTATTCTTCGTTTTTAGTAATTATAGAGCATTTAATATCTTCCTATGCTTCGCTTTGCTGTGCAGAGTAATACGTCAAGATTTTGATTTCATGGAGCTTTATCCAGGATATCATATCGACAATTCTTATAGTGATATTGGACGTACTCCACACATTCAAAGCAATCAACCAGAACAGGTCATAAAAGGCATTATTAGCATATTATATTGCAAATTAAAGCACCAACAAAGCAGATTTCATATTGACACCATATTGTCGTTAGTAACACAAACGAAATGGCTTTTAAATTACTCGAAAAATATTAATTATTTAATTCACACAAAATCTAGAACAATAATAAAGTGAGCCACCCAACTGAGCCAGCAAAATTAAAATTCATAAAAACCACGAACGATAAGGTCAACTCCGAATGTGGGACACCCCTGGAGGAGGAAAGATAAAAAAAAACCTAATATCGCTTCTAGCAAAAATGGGCACTTCCCAAAACCTGATCTTCCCTGTTGGCCACCCAGCGCGTTCACGTGAAGCATAATTTTCGTTCGAACCGCTGCTGCGCGTCCAAATTAGCTCACCGGAAGCCGGCCGGAAAACTGGAGACATGTTTCGTTATGCCAAACGTCGATCGGTTCGGGGAAAATGCCCGAGAAAGGTGGGATCGGGTAAAGGGGTAAATCACTGAAACGGGAACGCAAACGCCACGGAGAAACGAGGCCACTGTCATTTCCTGACCGTACACACACACACATATCATCGTATTGTATTGTTTTTGTTGTGTGTTTTGTTTCAGAAACCTCCAGCAAAAATAAAAAGGTCATGGACAGAATGAATGCCCGGTCGGCCGGTTAGCCAAGAGTGCCTGCCAAGGTTTTTTTTGTGTTCCACTCTCGCCCGCATATGCTCAAGCGGTTGGTTGGTTGGTTGGTTTGCCGCGCTTTCCACGCAAGCTCACGCCAATTATGGGCTTCCGGTTGGGCTTTTAGTTTTAGGAGCCGCACATACTCGCTTCCAAAAGTGGCCCTTTTTCTCCCGGGCGATCTATCTGCCAGACCATATGTGGTGCACACGCCACAACAGGGAATTAAGCAAATCGACCTCTTTCTCTCTTTTTCTCTTTTCATTTCTCTCTCTCTGTCTCTCACTCTGTCTTTGTTTCTGATAACGTCAGGGACCAATTATTGCCTTCAACATGCCCTGGAGTGCTTCCCTGTGTGCTTTATGCATCTCCTAGCTGGGCCAGTGGTATTGATCCGGGTGAAAAAAGGGAAGCGAAAGGCGCTGGACAGCTTCCATCCACACCATGGAAGAAACCAAAACCATGACCGGTCACAGTCGCACATGGCTGCAGGGATGTAAAAATAAACTATTCCACACACGGCTGCTGGCGGCGGGCTGCTGATCGCGTTATGTGCTCGTTTTTGGGTTGCATTGGAGCATTCAGTTGTTGGCTTCCGCCAGATCTATCTGGCGGTTACCGGCCAATCTGGCGAAAGGCGTAACAAAAGTGAGAAAAAAAAGAACCAAAGGAAATAAACACCAAAATGAGACGGACCGTTGTTGTTCTACCCCAAGTGGTCGGTGCTGCGCGGTACGACGCCATCACCGTCAGCTGTGGGTGCGATGCGTGCGGAAATTAATTATTTCCTGTCCATGCCTTTTTGGGGGGGGAGATTGTAATGGAAAGTAAAGTGCCATGAGAGCTTGCCGATGAAGAGGCTACAACGGTGGGGATGGGAAAGGCTTTCGGGATGTGGTAGTAATAAACATAATTAAATGAAGAAGAAAAGCAAAATAACCATCTGTAACCAAGAAAGGAAACGTGAAATCACTTATGCACGTTAGTGGCAATAACAAACTGTACAAAAACAGTATATGATACACGGTATGTAGCGCTTAACGTATACCATAGAGACGACAATCTACTGATCAGTGGAAATTCTAGAGACCGTACCGATGGATCAAGAACAATAACGATATTTTTCCCTTAATTTCGTATTATTTTCCTCTTTTTTCACCACACAAACTTGCTTCTTAAGTGAACAAACCGCTTCTGAATTCGAATGTCCGCCATTTGAAGAAACATAGTTGTAAGAAACATATTCGTATTTGAAGTTTTGAATTCACGCACGAAGCGATGTGACACTGTATCACGTTTCGGTCTGCAACTTTCCAACAAATTGTCTCACGAACTTGTAAAATGTACATACAAGTAAATACGCTTGAAAGAATGTTTTAACGCACAAAATAATCCCCCCAAGCATATAAGCATCTGAGGATTACGTGCTGACTTGTTGATTCATGCCCATTCCCAATTGAACCCCGGCACCAGATTCGGAAGGAGTCGGTTCCTTTTGTTTCTCACTTCCTTCTACTAGGCGGACGGACATAGCAAAGCATAGCAAATCACGATCTACAAACCAAGCAAGAACTGCGTTCAAATAGAGCAAATATAGAACCGCTGGTGTCTTGCGGGTTCGCCATATCTCGATGAATAATTCAATCACTTCGGCATTCAGTCGAACATTAAATGGGTTAGGAAAAATCGTGCAGCAAGCACAGCGCCACTTACACATATATATATCTATACACGGTCGATTGACGGCGGCCCATTGAGTCGGCCGAATAGAAGCGGGTAAGGATGGCAAGTTAACAAATATTGTTTCTTCTTCGGTTGAAGGTTTGCACTTTTTTTGTTGCCTTAGCTGCCAACCATGTTCCGTAGGTGGAAAACCTGCAGGTTCGTCGTCCGCGGGGCCCATAATTATACGGGAAATGGATGATTGGAGAGTAGCGATGATGATTTCGTGGGACGCGGGTTGCGTAAAGGCCTGGAGGGGTGTGTATGGGGGTGCAAAGGTATGGGTGGGTTGGTATCGTACACCCGCGCACAAACACTCTCAGCCGCCAGCTACATTGGAATGAATTGAAGGAACGAAAGAAAGAAGAAAAAAAAAAACTCGTGTGTCGCCCGGTTTACACACTCGAGCGACTCGATACGTGGTGAAATTTGCATATTTTCTGTCACCAGACGCACGTTTCGGTTGGGGGAGAAGAGGATTGGTTTTGAAACTGAAAGCGAGGCATCGCCTATTTTCAGGCGCAATTCCAGTAGATTCAGGATGCGAGTTCCGCCTTACGCAGAGGTGTATCAAACAGCCTGGTGCAGTATCGGAAACTATAAGGGAAGGAGACGGTCGACGGGACCAGTATGACGCAAAGTGAGCGATGAAATGTGGGCGGTAAAGAAGGCGACAAAAAAAAGCCTCCACACAGCCCGGAATTACTGGTGAATATTATGCTGGAGAACAATTTAGTTATCAACGCCTACTACCGAATGGCGTATGTCGAGCGATTTGCAGTTTCGGAGTGGAGCGAACATTGAACATTGAAGCAGTATGGATTGATAAGTTCCATTTTCAAAGTTTACAGTAGAAGTTAACAGAAGTCTTATTGTGGTTTGAACATCTAATGGCAAAAATCACTTCACAGACAGATTTGCACTAAAGTATTTGAAAATGAAGTACTATAAATCATATGTTTCATAACACCACTATGAAACGGTTTATTTAATTGATAAAAATAAAGATCGTAATGTCATCTTTCAAAACGACTAAAGCAACAAATTTCTCTAAAGAAAAATAAAACAAAATCAATAACACAACGCTAACCGCTTTGTTGATATTGCATCCGTGTTCGGTTCTCGGGTCGTACATATTCAAACTTTTGCTGAACCGTGTCACAGGTTGTAACAACTTTCCGAAAATTCGGCACTCAATTCACCATTTAAAAAAAATCAAAACAAACTCATGCTGGATGAAGCGCGGTTCACTTCACACAACAGTGGAACAGTGCCGACACGTAGTAGCTGGGATGCGCATTTGTAACTGTTGCTTAGTTGTGATCGTTTTCCATACTCTCCTCCAGATGTTTGTTGAGCTACCTTGGTGTCAGGTAGTCTGCCAACAAGCATCCGTCGAAGAGTGCCGGAAAATGGTTGGACGCACTAGTAATCCAATGTCACGTTTGCAAAGTTCTGGCTGATCACAGTGTTTTGGGCAAAGTGGCAATTTCATTTCTTCTCCATTCCGCAACTCAATAATACACCTGCTGAACGTTTGTTTTGTTTGAACAGAATGTTCGATTCTGTTGAATATTCATGTTTTACGTATGTCTCTTAAAGCAATGCTATTTAAATCAACATAAAATCACATACATCGAATGTTAGCGTATAGGTAACAAAAAAAAGAAACATATATTATCTTCCAAACACTTTTCAACCCAGTCCGTCACTTCAGTCAGGACACTAGAGAGTGTGGAGAAAAATAAATTAAAAAATCTACCAAACGATTCATTTTGAAGGTCGCCACCACTGGCCGCTAGTCCACTTGTGACCACTGACCATAAGGTGTATTTCTTCAGCTTCTGCACACACCACAGCGAAGAACCCATCAGGCGTGTCGGGTGCGTGGTCGGAAGCGTTACGTGGATTCGTGCAAGAAACCACTCTTTCGCCTTCGTGTCGAGTTTGACACCCACATATGTACCACCCTCGACACACGACGACTTACCTCTCTCCCGAACTGGAAACGCACGAATTATGTGCAACACCCACTCGAGGGGGGAGTCGTTTTAAAATATTAACATTTATCCTTACGCGTCCGGGCGCGACAAACGCTCTCTTAGCCAGTGCTGGGTAAAAAATCGAAACCGGACAGCACATATTGAGAGATAAATTTTGTCACCTCACTTCACCACAGCGTAGATGCTCTGCTGGAACCTGATCGGGGAACAAAGCGATGGGTGGAAGAAGTTTTATGTTTCATTTTCCGGTCGAGCGAAACATTTCTACACAAAATGCCAAAAGCGTAATACTGGGTACAGATATTTATTGGCCAAGTTTAATTGATTTTTTTTTTTTTCAGAAAATAAGCTTGCCATTTTCGGAACAGTGCGTGTTTTCACTCAACGTTTGGTGGTTTTAAATCGTACTGCTCTTTTTAACATTTTAGCATGAGAAGTTTACGTCATTCCATAAATTAACTTCGCTATAATGACCAACCTAAGCTGGTGCTACTTCCTTTCAAACGTGCTACGCTTTAAGTGCTACAGCGCGAAACTCAAACAAATATGCAGCTCGGAGAACATCGATCTTGGTGCACTTCACATCTGACAAACGATTCCTTTACAACGAACGGACCTCTGAGTCATGCACCTGTTTTTAAATGTTATACTTGGATAGAATTGATATTTGCCAACTTTTTTTTATTATCTGACTCAATCTTTTAATACTTTTTGTTAAAGTTATCACAAACCATCAAGACATAGGAAACGAAGGCTAGAGGAAACATTTATTTTGATGTTAATAGAAAAAGTGCAAATTGAATTTTTTGAAAAAAAAAAGAAGTAAAAAATAATTACAATCCTAAAGTGTCCTTTCAAAATCCATTGATAACTAATGCAGCCCATATTCATCACAACGGTGTAACATACCCAACAAAACCACGTGACATGTTTATGCGAATATATTTATGGCACACAATTAATATTCATCAGCTCCATTTTTCATACCCCCTAACAACCCTTTGCCAAATTGCTTGGCCTTCCCATTTGCCGGGTAAAACCTCCCGAGAGTAAATCAAAACATCGCGACTCCACACATCGCACGTCCCTGCCCGTGGTTGCGTGGCGTATATATTTGCGCGTTAGCAGATGGAAACAGATAGCGACACCGGGGTGATGTGTTGAACATAAAATCCGATTAGTGTCACCGAATGGGAGCAACAGTGGCGCCCTGAAGATGTGAAGCGAGCGGTACTCGAAAAAGGAACCCACATGGTGGGCAGTAAGATCGAGACGCGTACATGGATTTAGACGGGGAAATGTCCGAAAATCTGTGGACCACCTACACACGCCCATCACATCATTTCAAAAGTTTTTATTGTATTCGCTTCTGACAGTATCGGAAACGCTATGTTTTTTTTTCGCTGGTGTTGTTTTATTCATCAAGTGACAGGTGTCAGTAAGAATAGAAATCCACTTTATGTTCATTCTTTGGAAACATGAAGTGGGATGTGTAAAGGTATAGATGTTGATAAATCCAACCGAAACGGGCATGATCGATTTGTGACAATGTTTTGAGTGTTGTTTCGAGTTTTTTTTTTGTTTTTAATCCATAATAGAACAACTCTCTGATTTGATCGAGCTATGCTAGGTTCACGAGTTTGTCCTTCGGTTTTTATCATCGTCCAAAATGAGCGATGCTATTTCCAACACGAAAAGCTGACAGAAGCTAATTAATTAGCATACTGATGGCCACTTTTGAGCGATTAAAGGAGATAGAGAAGAAAACGCGACCGTCTTACGTGCTCTCATATTTATTTTAGGTGTTTGTTATTTGAATTTTGCGCATAATTAAGCAATAATAAAATAATTTTAAATTTTTATGTGGTTTATATTAACATGTTTGCTTACAAAAAATAATATTAAAACATACTGCTATCAGGGAAAAATAAAACACATAATTGTAACAAAAAACTGATAAGAGTGCAAACGTTTTGCACACAACAAACAATGTCGTCATCGTCGTCGCGGTTGCTCACTTTTTGCAAACGAGATAAGAATGGTATTTACTTTTTTCTGTTAGTTATTCAAAAAAAAAAAATGGCTGAAGAAGGTGAAAGAGGCGTACAGAGAGTGACTAACATAATGTTCAGAACATGGTGCCATATGGTCGAGAGCTCAAGATAAGCCACTTCACTTTTGCGAGTGGGTTTGTTGACTTTCCGATTCCGAAACAGGAAAGCCAAGTGCATTAACGTTTCCCGAGAGAACCAGCCACATGTATCAAAATCAAGCCCAGTAATGTGCATCACATCCGGTGGAAGGGTGCAATCGTGCTGATTATATGAAATTAAACCTTATTTTTTCTCAAACACTTTTGCAATTATATTTTCGCAACACTTTACGAAATTGAATTGCTATATTGCGTAGGGTGTCTTAATCTGCGATCGGTCAAATATTGCAACCCAAACATGTAACAACGGCTCTGGCTGGTCGTCGGCTGATTTGATGGGCGCAAAGTAATCGTTTCGATTGCTCGTCATGTACACTCTCTCAAAACTCCAGCCAGCGTACACGGCTTCCGGAGGAGAAACGGAAACACCATATGCGGCAGAAAACACAACACATAACGCAGTGAATCGATACGCATGTATGGCTCAGTTTCATCACTGCTGACTGCTCCCAGGCTGACGAAAGCAATAGAGAAAAAAAAAACAAAACGCCAGCAAAAACACACCCGCGACTACGAGAGGATCGTATCTTCGTCGTCGTTATAACAGTTCAAGCAAACCGCCCATTTGCCGCCTTTTGTTCCGCCAACAGCTAATATTGCGCAATGGAACACGGCTGCAACACTTCGCGCGATGCGCTTGCTGTGCGTGGATGGTGCGAGAAGTTCATCAAACTAAATTAACGCAATAGCACACCAACCATCGTCCAAACTTGTTGTTGGAATAACACGACGGAAGAATTACGCCACTGAGAAGGAAGAGCAGCTTTCGGACGGGAGGGTTTTTTTTTTTTGGGTGTCGATCATGCAGAAATTGAGTTCGCTACTTTACAGCCAGTGGACGTATGGGTGGGAGTGTTATACAGCACAACATTCAATGCCCAAACTCCAAAACTCATTCTCTAGTCTCTTGTTGTGCTTCGATAGATGGAGAACTCATAGGAGCGAAAACTGAGATCAAATGGCAATGAAAGTCAAAAGATGCAAATGCAAACAAGTCCATGCAAGCATAGACGAGAACTCCAATGAATGTGCTTGAAAAGTAGCACATAAAAAAACTCGTTTTATCAGTCAAATGCCTATGAAAGCGAAGTCACTCGGAAACCCCAAAAGAACTTATCTGAAAATTCCGCGACTGAACAACTTCAAATTCTGGAGCATCTCCGGATCACCACTTCTGAGTAACACCAAATCAACTCCTGCTTCCAACTCAAACTTCAGAGCAACTCCAGATCTTCAAAGTTATGATGGCAATATCTGCAATATCGCAAAGTCTGCTTATTATTTCTAAAGATGTATCAGTGGCAACCTCGTCTTTAGTTTACCATAAACTGTTATGCTTTTTTAACTAAATAACTCCTTCCCAGTAGGAGAAATACTTTCTAGCAACTTGACTGGTCGTTCCAAGCACACTCAACTGCAAATGAAGATCCCTTCCAAACTACACACCTCGTAGCCTTTATCCCCACAGCTACACAGCCTTCAATACGATCTTGATCTGATTTCTATACTTCCGCAACATCCACGATCATCCCACAAAAGACATGTTTGTGTGTGTTTGGCTCTGTTGGCAGCCACATAATCCTGCACACCGCAACTGCAGCTGGTACCAAACCAGCGACCAGAGATGAACCACCCGGTTTTAACCGTGCGCCGCCTCGACACAGAAACAGACTGCGGTTGAACGAACGCACGGCACGACTACTGCGCCACACACACTCCGGAGCACACCGTTAAAATGTGCTGTTGCAGTTAACTGCATCGAACTGCACCAGCATGGCCGGCCATGCTGCTTGCACGCCGAACGGGGCCGGTGATGGGCGAGTTACAAAAAACAAAGCGCGCAACAGTTTGCCCACCCCAAAGACAGGAAAGCGCCTCTGCGTGTATGAATGAACACGATCCCGTCTGCTGCGTTTGCCGACTTTTCTTTTTCACATTACTGCCGGTTTTTTGTTGTTTTGTTTTTGCTTTGCCTCACCATAGTGCTCTTTTTCCCTGGATCTAGAAGACAGTCACGGTTGCATCTCTACAACCAACGTCGCAGCACATCATTTCGCGAACGAGAGCTGCCGCAGCCGGAAATTGGAGGCCACGCGTGTTGCACCTTTTTTCCCAACCGTCACAGGCGATCAGCAGAAGATTGGGTCGGTGGTAAGAGATTGTGATGAACAGCAATAAAACAAATAAAAAAAAAACTCCCATACAAAAAACAAGATTCTGCTCCGAAACTGATCCTTGTCTGATTGGTCCCGGGTCGTGCGCGGGTTGTGCTGTGTGAAGAGTGCAGAAGTTCTCTTACGGTAATTTTTGCTGCGAATCTTCGCGCTTTGCGGTTTTATTGCGGCCCGGCTTTCTAGAAGCTGGAAAACAGGGTAACACAGCAGATAGCGCAAATAACAGCTACAAAAAAAACTAGAACATAGTGAGATGGAGAGGGTTATTAATGCAGTTCGCTTGTTCGAAACCTTCGATCGGATGAATTAACCAACTTCCGGGCCTTATGCAATGTGGCGAGAAGATGCAATCGAGTGCCGTGGAGCTATTTTCAGAATAAATTATTATTAGAAGCGATCTCGTATGCAACTGTCGTGTAGCGGAATATGTGGATTCCGTTCATTTATTATGCAACACGCTGTTTGTTGGAGTGTGGAAATATTTTTACTGCATCAAAGAAAACTCCATGATAACATGGTGTCTTAATATCTTTTGCGTAACTTAAAACAATGGAAGCTAAGAGATACAATAACAACAACATACGATTTAAACTAAAAATGATTAGAATTCTATAGATATAGTTAGCTAAAGTCGAAAACCGTGCGTCATACAGAATTTTACGTGCCTCAAACACGTTCACCAGAGCAGACACCAGACGAATCTACGAATCTAATTCCCATTTAGAAACACCTCAAATCTTCACGATCCACACGGCTCAGCCAAGATTAATTTTTGAGTTTATGCGCAAGGTGTAAAAATAACAACCACAGTCTGGCGTAAAAATCAAAGTACAGACACATATTTCGAGTACACACCACGTTCGATCATTTTGCTGCCGCCGTTCCGTGCGCCCAAACAACCGAAAACCTCCATTTTACATCCTACGGCCACAAACACAATCGCGACCTGCCAAACGGAAGAGTGCGCGCGTATGCGTCTTCAGTTCGGTAGGGCGATTGAACTCGGATTTGAAGCTCGTACGCTCGTCCGCCCTTGCGCGAAGTGTGTCTATAAAGGCGTGTTGCGGCGTGTTGTTAAGCTGCGGCCACGCGGCTTTTGTCGGTGTTTTATGTTTTAAAAATAATCCACACGCGCTCAGTAGTAAATGCAGCCCGAGAGAGGCAAAACGTGTGCCGCCTTCTTACTCGCCTGTGTTTATTGTGAGTGTTTGATTAAATAAAATTAATATCGTTATATTTATAATAGCTCGTCCATGCTAGGGAGTATAAAATTGGAGAACAATATCCAGCATACTTTACGTACAATCAGCAAACATTCACACGAGCGCAGGCATATGCCGATTTGCCTTCCAAACCGTTCGCTGCTTGATTTACGTTAATCATAGCTAAACGAAACGAGGAAACGATCGATCGACCCCCTTTTTCTGGCTGTCATTCGGTGCGTAAACGTTGCCTCCTCTCCACCACATTTGAATAATGCTGGTGCGGATGGACGCTAAAGCATAAATCTGCCCGTCATTCATCACACCAAGCATGATCGATCGTGCAAAAGTCGTCGATCTCTCTCTCGCTCTCTCACTCTCTCTCTCTCTCTGCTAGCTTCCCTTGGTCCGTGCCACGATTGCACCTTGCGATAGGATCACATCAACGTTTATGACTGCCAAACAACGTCCTACGTTGTCGTTTCTGCGTGTTGTTTCGTTATTCTGTGTGCGAGTGTGTGTGTGCGCCCCTAGACAATTGCCCAGCTCGGGCCCCGTCATGTGTATACGACTGAAGGGATTTTTATTTATTTTCCGTGCAGTGCGCGTATGAATTAGATTATCACGTGCAAAGGCAAAGGCAGCCCCCTCCCGTGTCGAACAATGGGCGCGTGGAAATGTACGCGAGCTGATTGATGGATCGATTTCAAATGTCACGCATTTATCGCCCTGTTTTCTGTTTGTTTTTTTCCGTTTGCCACAAGGAAAGTAGTATCCTTGCCTATATGGTGGCACAGCCCGCGAATTGATTCGTCAACTTCATCTTTGGTGCGAAAGAAGCCGTTTCGCTGTTCGGAAGAAAACGTAATACGAGTTTGATACGCTTCAATGAAATAGAGCACCGGCACCTACCCTGGGCACTGGCAAGCAACGCAAGGATGAGTGTTTGATTGATTTCAATAAGCTTAAATTATTGACATATTTCATCGCATTACGCGTTCACGGGTGCCGAAAAGGAATTGAGTCAACCAACATGGCCTAAAAACGATGTCAGAAAGTGTTAAAGAAAAAGCATTGAATGAACATTTTTGAAGAGTGAATGAGTGAATGATTTTAAAGTCCCCCGGCCAAATGCGTTTTGTTATACACATTTCGACAGTAGTTAAGTGGGCTTGGAAACCGTTTTACACACCTCACAACCAAATTGACCCATTTTCTTACGTCACCACTAAGCCGTACGTACGATCGTGTTGTGATGGCGGTGTGCGCATTTTACGACACATTTGACACAATTCTTTGCTCGCCTTCTCGGCCCCTATCATCTCACATGCTGTTTCGTTGCTGCACGATGCAACTCGTCCTGCTGCTTATGAGCAGAATATGAATTAAATGCAAGAAACATCCGTTGCCGTGCGCTTCGGTGCGATCGTAACGGAAATAAAATCGTGCGCTTCACAACCATTCTAAAGCGTCAAACTGTTTGAAGTTGGATGCTTCTTGCCGAGAATTTCATGTTTCCCAGCGAAACGTGTAGTGGGTTCGAAAAGTTTTATGATATATTTGTGCCTGTCACGTGCTGCAGAAGGTCACGCGATATAAGACAAGGTTTTATTAATTTATTTATTTTTGCAATAATTTCATTTTATCACTGTTATGGTTAAAAGTGTTGTGATACAAAATAAAATGCTTTAAACAAACATAATTGTTAGAAAAAAGACGGTCTGCTCATTAACAAGTTAAATGAGAACACAAAATAGAATAAAGAGAAAAGAAAATAAAACGCAAAATCAACAGAACATAAGAAAATACAAACGTGTCAACATATGACCCAAGCAAAGAGACAGAGTTCAGCCTGTCCCGCGAGAGAGCACGTGCGTTTGTCCAAACCAAAAAAACACACAGAGACCCGGAACAACGGTTCTGCGGATGAACCCGCTTCGGTTTGGTGCCATGGACGCAAACGAGAGCGAAAGAAAGAATTGGAGAATTTATGACAGATCGTGCCGCTGCCATCTTGGGCGGAGATTAAAAATAAAAATTACTTTTATCTCATTTCCTTCTACCCGTTCCGTCCGTCCCTCTCTCTCTCTCTCCCCTTTTCGCAAAGGTTCTGGCCCTTGTGCCGATAGTAGAGAGGGGGGGGGGGGGGGTGACATTGCTGCAGAGCATTGCAGCATAATATGGTGTATGTTTATATACTGCCTTTGGCGGTGCTGCGTTTCCGTTCCATTTCCTGTCGCTGGGTGCGAGCGCGGGTTCGAAGAAACGAAACATATAACTAAAACAAAAACATGCCTTTAGCCCGATGTCAAGCACTGGATGGTACGGCATCCGCACGCAGGGAAGGGAAGAAATAGAGACGACAAAGGAAACGGCCTGCAAAAGCAACGCAAAGGGTCGGTTGGGCCAGAAAGTTTGCCATCCCTTTGCCGGTTGGACCCGGTGTCAGGGCCGGGAAACAGTCAATTGGGTAGATTAAAAAAAAAAACGAGGACAATAAGGTTAGGAAAGCACCGAAAGTGGTCGGGAAAATATGCGAAAACATCAGCATCAACGAGCAAATAAGCAAATAACGTGACGCACATAAGCGACCGTAAAAGAAACACCCAGTAGTGACCCGCAAAACGACGTGCGAGATCCTAAATTTCGTGCCCAGCACCAACGTAATGTGCCGGGGAACGCCTTCCAATATCCCTTTCCCGGTAAGGATACGAGTATAAAGTACGACCAAACGTGACGTCCGCAAAAGGAAGCATCCCTAAGCACGGTGTTTGAGCGCTTATTTATATCGGCACTGTCCGCAACATTCTACATAAAATAACGCCATTCTTTCCTTGTTTTTTTTTTCTTTTTGTTTTGCACGAAATTTTCAAGAAACAGCAAAAGAACCAAAAAGAAAGATTCTACGCTCGTTGGCTTACTTACCTTCATCTCGTTGACGATGTGCTGAAACAGTGAGCCAATAGTGGCAACACCGGCATCTGTTCCGCTCCGATCCATCGCGATGTCCATGTCGTACAACACACTTTCTTTCGGCCGCTGTTATCCGGTGTGCCCCGGTTTCGCACTAGATTTATCGCTTTTAACCGATATTGTTTCTCCGTCTGTGCTCTCCCTCTAGGGAACAACACGTGAGCGGAAACAATATGTATCGAGCAAAGCCAAAAAAAAACAACGAACTTTGACCCTCTGGTTTTTCCTGCACCAAAGAGAATCGTACCGAATGCGAGAAAAACGATCGTATAATTTTCCTGCTTTCTAATTCCTTTTTCTTCACCCACACACACGCACACGTAATGCGCAGAAAAAGAACAACAAAATGTAATGCGAAAAACAATAACAACACAAAACAAAACTCTTGTACCAACACCGAACGGAGCACACTATTTTTCTTCACTTTCGTATTAGATTTTCCGTATTTTTAAGTGATATTTTACGACATATGCTTCCCTTTATCCACAAACCCGTTCACCTTTTCACGCCCGCACACACACACCATCCACCGTGATGGTGAGCACAACACAACACTTTTCGGTACGGTTTTATTTTGCTGATAATCGTAAGCATACACCATGTGACCCTTTTTTTTTGGCCGTCAAGGAATGAAAATCGATACTGCAAATGGCACACCGACGCTTTTCCGATTTCCCAACGAATGAATGTCGGGCAGTTAAGGGACTGCAATGGCCATTGCGGTGGCCACATTCACACACTTCCCCCCCACACACACACACAAGCAGACGCACACCGCTGCTGATATTTCAATTCACACGTGACTAAAATACAGGAAGCAGCACAGGTTAGTGCGATCGCCTTTCCCGGCGAAGCATTAATCCGTTTCCGGCCGGTACTGTGGGAGATTGTAAAAACCGACCGATTCACGTGTATGCCATTCGTGTATCCTTACGGCGAAGGATAGAGCTCGACGTTAAGTCGTTTCACGTACGTGTTTTGCACTGTTTGCTGCTCCTTGATTCGCTTGTTATCCTTTCTTTTAATTGGTTTTCGGAATGAAAGGAGTATTACATGTTTCCACTGCGCTCTGTTACTTCACTGCATGCATGCATGCTGCACTTTACACACCAATTAGTGACCGGTTTACACAAAACTGTCTCAAAATCCTAAAATAAAAGCAAAAGAAAAAAAAGAGGGAATCAGTTAAATGGTTGTACATTTATCAAACGCGAGGAGCAGCAAGGAGATTAAGATAAAATAAAACAGATATGCACAAAACATGATCATTAATGCGTTAAAACACAGCCCACATCGGGTAAATCCGGAGATTGCTGCTCTTCCCAAACCGTACACGTCCATTTATCACTCGTGTTTGGATACACAGTTCACTGCGAGCGATCGATTGATCGATCGATTTCGACCGTTCGCCCAAGGTTGATGAGTGTTGTGGTGCACACGTCGAAACGTCCTGCCTTGCAAGCAAACATAGTCCGATCATCGTTCTGCTCTCGTGTCTCGCCCACTAATCGCTTTCAGGCGCTGGTTCTCTGCATCAGCAGCAGCAGCAGCAAGAAGGCACTCGTGGAATTTGGAACACAAGGCACACCAACGCGATACTAAACAGCTTAATTTCAAGGCAGTGAAGCGCTCGAGGCATTCCTTGCCTTTCCCAAGAGGGTGTCACTTTCCGTTGGTAATGTGAGAGCGCGCGCTTCGTTTTGATCCGGACGATGATTACGACGGAGGTCTGCTTCGTGGCCGTCGGCTGCCGGCGACAGAAAGAAGTTAGTATCGATGTCACTCGGATTAGCAGGAATTTGACGACATCTTCGGCGACACTCGGACTCCCGGGAATAAGTACGCAAACCAACGCGCCAGTAGCCCACACCAGCAAGCACGCTGAAAAGGAGAGAAAGCAGACGAAGAAAGCCAAATGAAACGATTATTATAGGGCTGGGACACTATCCGAGATGGCAAGCGATTAAGAGGTGGAATATTCCGTATTTAATTTCCCTCTGCAACAGTGAATGAAAATGGCTAAACTAATAGTGAACGATACTGTGTGTGTGTGGGATTTACGCCGAGTTCATTCGAAGAGGTCTTCCAACGGATGGCATTAAAAGCCATCGAACAAATCCATTTCAACTCCACTTCAACGCCTACGTCCAACCACTGCTTTCCATCCATACAGGGGTGGCATGCACTATTCAACCCCGATGGCATAACACCATTTTTGGGGAACTACTATTTTTAGGGGAGAATGAAACGTTCGCCCATTAGGGGTTTTTTTCTTTGCGAAGGCCAGGTCTTCTAACCCAAACCAATATACCACACTATACTACTATAGGGGTTATTTTTACGCACGGTCATTCCTGTTCTCCACATCCTACGGCGAAAGTGGAAAGAATGAAACACACCGCTGGTGATTTGTCGACAGTACGCTTACAGGGATGAGTTCTCTTTCTTTGGAACATTTTTAACTGGACAAAGCAAAGATCTATCACGTCGTTGGTGAAAGATGTGTCCCTTTTCATGTTTGCGAGATATAATCATGTTACACATCGTTTTGTCAAAGCACAAAGCATGTTAAAGCCCATTAGAAGCTGTTGTTTACATTTTTCCCATACCACTATTGATTGGAGATAGTCGCTGAGTAGGAGGACGTGAAAGTGTTTCGAGGGTCGAATAACAAAAAACTTCAACACGAAATACTTAAAATTAACAAAACACGTGAAGAAAAATGAAATGATTTTGAAATTCATTTATGAGCATAATCTTTCTCCACAATTAAAGCTTTTAATATTAGGATTCTGAAGTATAAATGTCAAAATGCGCTTAGAACTGTCAGAGCAGCACGGTTATTCGGAGACTCGGTTAAAAGGCACATCCGGATAAACGGCACTGAACTTTAAAACATAAGTAGAACAGACTGAAATGTAGCTTTATCATGCTAAATCTGTTGATACTTAATTTTGAATGCTCCTGTGAGCGTAGTAACGTTATTTAATATCGAGATAAAGACCCCTGCATTCTTGGTGCCTTATTTTTAGTGCAAATTGCACAATCTACGCCAGCCTCCGCCAGCACGCTGCAGATGAACGTAATTTAGCATTGATTTATCATTGTTTCGACGACCGATTTGAAACGGACAACAAAGTGTAAATACACACGCTTTTATATGCAACCATTTTCTCTAAAAGATCCCATTTTCTACCGTGAAACCCAATGGAAGCCAACAGCGGGCAAAGACAGGCACGAGAGAGTGTGCAATCTCGTATGCATTTCGTGCGCATCTCCTGTCGCCCGGAATGACAGACAGATCCCGTAAACATGGCTAAATTATTGAATGGTCCTATGCCCACATTCTCTAAACCCGAACGAGAAAAGCGACGCGTGTGTGCAGCAGTCAATCGTTGAACGGGCGGCGACCGTTCGATTTTCGTGTTCGCCTTTCATGCCTGCCTAATGATTGTTTTGTCGACCGAAGAACGGATCGTGGGGTCTGCCCATGTGTGTCGGAAGATAGGAAATGACTGCTGCCTTGCAGTATGCAGCTGCACCAATAACGAACAGTAAAAGATGCTGAGGGAATGGATCTCGCCCAGGGAGGACACACTGTTGACCGAACTAATGTCCCCCTGTTGGATGGTTGGTTTTCTTTGTTTGCTTTCAATCGTAAGTAAATTTTCAAAATCACGAATCTTTTCAGTTTCACGAATGAGGTTTCACGAATAAGACACGGGTAACGAGAGGGCTAATTGAAAAAGAAAAAAAGGAACCATTCGCGTGGTTAATGATGTGGCTCTAAAATGCGAGTGAAAATAATGCATTTCAAGAAAGAGAAATGTCAATAAAAATGGATCCCATCCGTTTAAATGAGGTTTGAAAAAATAAATCATCTCCTTGGGTGAGTCGTTGTCTTAGCGGGTTTTGTCCAGAAAAAAGGGTAATAAGTATAACGGTGTCATTTATGTTTTTTTTTTGTACGAAATGTACGAAAACTAAGATCGTATAATATTTTCAACACAAACAGTTGTGAATAAGTTTGCCTTAACATGATAAGATCATTTGATGCCTGAACATGAACCAGTAAACCTTCCATTCGATGCAATTGTTTGCAATCACGAACATGCGCCCAATCTAGAAAATCACGCCATTTCAAGTGAAATAACGATAAACAATGTATAAAGCTGGATCCAAAACGAGTTTCCTATTTGTTTCGGGCAACCTGGAATCGATCACGATTTATCAACGCTCACCGTGCAGCAAAAACAATACCAAGTTCCCGATTCTACCGCTGTGGAACACACATCTTTCTGTTTTAAAACCCCTGTTTGCCCACCCGCCGTACGGTGAATGGCGTGAAGAGAGATAATTTTTCCATTTCCCTTCAAAGCCACCACACGGGGCCACATAGTGCAGTCGTGCGGTTTTGGGGCGCAAACGAAGACATGCATGCTGTTGTGCAGCAGTGTATACCGTGCCGAATGCATTTCACCCATTTTTCGCACTACAAACACACACACAGCCAGCCAGCCAAGCGGAGGGTTGGTTTTCGTGGTTGCAAATATGGCTCAGAGCGAGTGGGGCGAATGGTAAAGAAACGATATACTACCCCAGACAACAGGTTAATTTGCGGTAAATGTCAATTGCATCGAATGCAATGCGACTAAAAGGTGCAGTTTAGTGGTAGCATGCAGACGGGTATTGTTAGCTGATTGCACCACAGTTCGAGTTGGTGAAAAGATCATCGTCTTTAGAGGCAACCAATAATTACGAAACTCCTTCTTTTTGTTAAACATGGAGCGGAAGATCAGTATAAAACAATTTTGTTCTGTATTTGTTCAAGCAACTTTTAAAAAATAATAAACTGCAAATAATAAGCAAAACTTATTGTACTGATCATTAATTGCCATTGTGAGAATGTGGAATACTTTGTTAAATTAATTGAAGAAAAAATAGCAATTCAAGAATGTTGATGCAATTAAAAAAAAATAAAATAACGCATAAAACACACACACCACAAATACCCGGACATATCGCTTTCCGCAATTAAAACGATTCTCATCGTCACTCATGTGCATAACGGAATCGTTCAAACGGAAAAAAAACGATCTGAACGTTAGCCGTTTTGCGCCGAACCATCACCAAAGCCACTGTACCACAGTTGTTCGACTTAAACGATCGACAGGCAACGATCAACGTCAAGATACACACAAACACACACATAGACGCACAGAGTCTTCCATTGGTGCCTCGCTGAACTGTTGGTGCTGAAACCTTAGCCCCATTTTTAAACATCCCATTGCCACGTCGTCGCAGCCGTCGTCGTCGTCGGCATCGGATTGGATTGCGTCATCGATTGCATTCTCGTGCCCCGGGACTGCGCGACTGGTGAGTAAGTGGGTGGTGCATGAGAGTGATTGCAACCGATTCCAACCACTGCCTGGTTACCAGATGGATTCTTTCTTACCCCTGTTGACGTCTCGATCCAAGGGCCTCGATGATCCAAGGGTTAACGCGCAATCTCGCAAAGAGTTTTGCCTTCCATTCTACTGCCGTTGCAAAGCGTACGGAAACCATAGGAATGCGCCTGGTGGAGCAGCCCAAAATACAAAACCAACATTCTAAAGTACCGAAACATCGAAGAGCGAGCGCCGCCAACGGTGTGCGGTGAGTTAGAATTTCAAATTTAACCCGGATCACTTTACACACGAATGTCGTCTTGCCTTATTCGTACAACCTAAAACGCAAGCCTTTTGGTGAGATTGGGACGCTGCAAAAACAAAGAACTGACCGCCCGGCGGAACAGTGAGGAGTTCTTAAATTGCTGGAAAATTGGACGCAATCGACTCTGAATACAAGAAGAGGTATAGAATGTCGAATGTGTAAAAAAAACATTAAAAAATGCAGTTTTTGGTAACAAACAGAGATTCCCAAATGTCGTACAGGATGTACAATTAAACCCCATTTATTTTCTTGATTAAAAATGGTTTTAAAACAATTCGATAATATTTTGAAACGTTGAGTTAAGCAAAATTGATGTCAGCTCATAGTATACTACGTAAAACGTGTCCCACCGAATTTAATCAAAAGTCTAAAGATTGATCCATTGTACAGTTTAATCATCATTTTAAGGTCCAATAATAGATGACTATCAAGATTTCGTAGGCTACGATTTAAAATCTACGTACAAACTTTACAAATACATTAAATTGAATTCTTCCTCTATTTAGATAGCCCACTGAACCAAAACCAACAACCTTCTACACAACAGATCTTTTATATGTTACACATAAAAAAGGGTAGTCCGTTACATAGACAGGCTCAAAGAAGTAGAACAACTATCACGCACCAACTCCTGACCGTATCACCCGAGGGCATCATTAGTTCAGCGTCACATCAACGAAAGCCACTCCGTGCAAAACGATATCCTTCTCCAAACGGTGCGCGAGTGGGTTTAGGTATTTCCGCATTCAACATTTTAGACACCGCTGGTGCGATCAAGTAACGACGGGGTCAGGTTTTATATTATCTGTACGCTTTTTTTGTCGCTTCTCTTCTCTCAACTATTACCTTACCAACACCTTCATCCGATCCGTCCACAATCCAATCCAATCTGTCTCGCATAACCAGCTCTTACGGTGCGGTGCTGCAGTGGCCTTGTCTGGAGATCTGACGGCGGAAGGACCTGGTTCGGTCGGTTTCGGTCGGTGCGCCTTCCCGGTTCACAGCAACAAAAAAAAAAACAAGGTGCTGGCTTTCATATTTGCATAGAATCAAAGCGGTGGGCACACGTTTATTTATTTATGTTGCCGTTGCATTTAATCCCACCTTTAAACCGGGCCGGCGTAGAAAGCGGGCAAATGTTCTGCACCTCGCATCATAATCTCCTGCGCCACCAACAACGCCCATCATGTTTGCTGAAAGTGTGCGAGATTTCCAAAGAGATTTGTTCCTGAAGCAGAACCCCTCTCTGTTGTTTTTTTTTGTCTCCCCTTTATATCCTATATTTATTTTACACCACATTTTAAACCCTGTTCATCCGTGGGCTTCTTATGCTTTTGTGCTCAGCGCTGGAACCCTGCGATCGGTGCGCGGTACAGCAGTTCTGCTTCCCGCACGATGGCTTTCACCTGTCACACTCAAATGCACCGAGGAGAAATGAGAACTGCAATTGATGTCACGCTGCATATCCCCCTTCCCATCCTGCNACATTTTAGACACCGCTGGTGCGATCAAGTAACGACGGGGTCAGGTTTTATATTATCTGTACGCTTTTTTTGTCGCTTCTCTTCTCTCAACTATTACCTTACCAACACCTTCATCCGATCCGTCCACAATCCAATCCAATCTGTCTCGCATAACCAGCTCTTACGGTGCGGTGCTGCAGTGGCCTTGTCTGGAGATCTGACGGCGGAAGGACCTGGTTCGGTCGGTTTCGGTCGGTGCGCCTTCCCGGTTCACAGCAACAAAAAAACAAGGTGCTGGCTTTCATATTTGCATAGAATCAAAGCGGTGGGCACACGTTTATTTATTTATGTTGCCGTTGCATTTAATCCCACCTTTAAACCGGGCCGGCGTAGAAAGCGGGCAAATGTTCTGCACCTCGCATCATAATCTCCTGCGCCACCAACAACGCCCATCATGTTTGCTGAAAGTGTGCGAGATTTCCAAAGAGATTTGTTCCTGAAGCAGAACCCCTCTCTGTTGTTTTTTTTTGTCTCCCCTTTATATCCTATATTTATTTTACACCACATTTTAAACCCTGTTCATCCGTGGGCTTCTTATGCTTTTGTGCTCAGCGCTGGAACCCTGCGATCGGTGCGCGGTACAGCAGTTCTGCTTCCCGCACGATGGCTTTCACCTGTCACACTCAAATGCACCGAGGAGAAATGAGAACTGCAATTGATGTCACGCTGCATATCCCCCTTCCCATCCTGCTCCTCTTCTCACATCTACCACCTTAATCCATTTCCACCTGACCCCTTTCACTTGGTGGATCACAATCTCTCGTCTTCAATTACAGCGATCCCTGCCTCATTTACTACCCCGCGGTGCCTTGTCCATGCACACCATAAAATGCAAAACGGCAACAAGATGCACCAGACGTACGGCTTGCCGGTTGAAAAAACGACGGGACACCAACACCGGCCAGTCGACCGCCTGGCTGGCTAGCTGGCTAATGCACTCCGGGAAGTAACGGAGTCTGCGTCATGCTGGAGAGAAAAGATGGTATAGTGATACAGAAATTACTGCCGAAGCGGATGGTCTGTCATCACGATAAGGAGCCACGGTACCGGCGACAGAACACGGAGTGCTTTTGGCTTGTGTGATTGGCTGTATATCTTGGCTTTGATATATTTCGCTTTACTTGTTCAACACGAGTTGTTTCAAGGGAAAGAATTACGATAAGCAAGCATGTTTAAGATGTCGCCTGGGGGATAAGAACTGTTTTACCGAACTCTGCAGGGTTTGACACGATTTTAGTTTTATAACAAACTTTACTGTTGAAGCGATTCATCTTAACCTTTTCTTTGTTTGATTTGAATATAATGATGTATAAATTAAAACAAAATTTAAAGTTTTAAAGTTCTATGTGTAAGATATTGTTTTCTAATGGGAAGATTGGAGATATTGGATGACTTATACCGATTCAACCATGTGAAGGACTAACCCTATATCATTTGCATCAAATTCATCATATGTTAGAAATAAACTATCAACAAACAGCAAAAAAAGTGTTAAAAACAATTTCCCAACCAGCTTGCGCAACTTCTGCTCATTTCGAACCCGCAAAGGCGCATACATCCAATCAACTGAGTAAAAAACATAAATTCTACGACCACTTCAGAACATCACACGACGACCCATCACTCAATCCCACTGAAAAAAGGGCGTACTGCAAACAAAAAAAAACAAAACCCGGAAATGAGCAACGATGTTTTTTATCTTACACCACCTCATGCCCGATGACCGGCATAACTGGTTGCATTTTCATGAAACAAAAAAAACTTGAAGCAAGAAAAGCAATAAACCACATCACCACACAGCTGTCGATTCGCGGTTTAAGCATTTCTTATTTCTCAACACAAAAATACAAAAGTGTTTTCGTACTTTGCGAACTGACACGTTTCGACAAGGGTTTTTTTTTTTGGCTGGAAAGGAAGTCACAAATGCGAATAATTTGCCCCACCAACCAGCAGCAAAAAAGTTACAATAAAAATAAATTAAGCAACGGTACAAACGGCGCGCGACCTGCTGACGACGCGTACGCTCACATCCCATCATCAAGATTTGTCCATCGTCCCAAAAAAAAAAACACACACACAACCCCAAGCTAATGATTAAAACATCACACGATGCGAAAGATGTGCACTGTTTCAAGTGCATAGACTTGTAATTTAGTGGCCAATAGTCAGACCGGAGTGGGGCCGCCGGCGTGTTGTTGCGAAGGAGCCAATTGCTCGGCCATGTTCGTTCGAGCGGGTCGGAAAAATTATGAACCCCACCTTCCAAATACTCCCACCCTACCCTGGGCGAATCTTCTTCACCAGGTCTGCCAGGCTCGACACGTGAAGAAAAGCGAGTTTTACCTTCGGACGATGCCGCATGCCGACAAAAGTGTGGCGGTGACCAAAGAAAAACCTTTTCTTTCGTCGGCAGCGAAAAGTGGAGAAAAACAGGTGAAAAACGGTAAGTGAGAAGAGAGAGAGAAAAAAAAGAAGCAAGATCCAAGGCTATACAGCATAACAGATCGCAATCAGATTGGAACGAAGTGTGCACGTGGGGCAAAATAAGGACGGTGGTGGTTGCGGAACACCAACTCCACACAGCAACAACAACATCAGCCCACCAAACTGGATCACTTTTCGTCGTTTTTCATCGCCACATCTAGCCGGTACTGGTGGACAGATCTCGCACCACGATGATGATGTTGATGATGATGGGATAAAAGTTTTACCACGGCTGTTGAGTCACCTTCCGCTATTTTCGCGCCTGGCAAAAGTTTAAGATGAATGTCAGTAACAAAAAAAAAGAAGAAAACGTACAATCCATCTCCGTTTTACCGTCTCCGAAGTGCAATTTGATGAACTTCTCTTTTTTCGTCCTCTTCAAAACACAAAACTATCGAACAAGAAACGCAACGGGTGTGCGCGGGGCCGAAAACATCAATCAATTACCAACCAACCAACCGACCGACCATCTTCGTTTGGTTTTGTTTACGAGGTTTCGGTTGAGCTTTAACATGACATGCCACTTTTTTTTACACTTTTATTGCAGTCTTCAAACAGTTGTGCTTTACTGGAAACTTTGCACCAATAGAAAAGGTTTCCACGCGGACGGACTGATTTCGTGCTGATTGGGTTTGGTTTGGGGTTGGGATTGGTTGACTTATTTGTGCTTTTAATTTCGATCAAATAAAATTATATGGTAATTGAAATTGTGCCATAAATCATGTAATAAGTTGGGATAAGAAATAAGAGAATTTTCTAAAATAAAAATTAATATTTAGTTTGAAATAACACTCATTAATTGTCGAATTCTAAGAAATTTGTCTAATACTGATCAGTTGGGAAAATTAAAATTTTGCATTAATTTGCTGTAATTGATAGACATCTAAAATAGGTTCAATAATACACAGTTTATTCAATGCAATGCATTGCTAATGCCTTTTCTCCACCATGAAACCATGTAAACGCAAAACGCATTTGAAGCGAATCCTTTCAGCTTGCATGGTGCCACCATTAGGTACACCAACGAGAACCGACAACGCGTGGACCCAGCCAGCAGGACTACTCAGGAAGAGTAATTGTTGCAATTATATTTTGCTGCCTTTAATTTTGTGCACCGGCTCTCTCCCGCGTGTTTCTAGCGACTCGGTGATGATCGTCCGTCGAAGACGATGTCGAAGTTATGCATCGAAGCAATGCACAGTGGCGCAAACCTTAATTGGACCGCCCGACCGACAGCAGTGTGTCTTAGAACTCTGTGTCTGTGTCTCGTGGCAGATTCTCCAACGGCCATTTGGGGCATGCAAACCACTCATCACGCGAGGACCGGCAGTTGTCGGCGGTCAGTACGGCAAATAGTTGTGGCGTATGCCCTTGCCGGCAGAAAGCTACATTATTCGCCCAGACGGTTTTCGCTGTCGGTACGTCTGTTGCCATTAGCACTAGACCGTACGAAGAATGGAAGGTTTTGACCATCAAAACCGAAGCTGTGAAGCAGGGTGATTGACATTTAGGATTGCCCTTCAATTGCAGGGACTGATCTTCGTTTCAGTGGCAATTGTGTGCATTTAAATAAGCGATTTCTATTTCAATTTATATTAAGCGAATGATATGAAATAATGCATACATATTGTCTTATCATCTGCTTCGCTTGTCTTAAATTCTGACACATGAGATTGTTCTCTGAAAACACTTCATATAAAGCAAGAAAGGAACCCAAATTTTGCAGCAAATCATGTTCACACATCACAGGCTTGCTTCTCAAATTTTAACGCTTTTTAGCGTTAAATTTGTGCTAGTAAATTTATTCATCAAAGTGTAAAAAAGGAAACCCAGTCAACTGAGTGTGTGTTGTGGTGCACTACATTGAACTTGGTTTGGAAGCCAAAGGGACATTAATTTGTTACTTCGCATGGTAAACTGAACATGACATATTTTTCCTGACAGCATCGGCAGCAAGCTCGGTCGGTCCAGCTTACGCCCCATCAGCTCACCCTGGATGGATAAGTTTCTTAATCGATTGTAACGGGCGTGCGCCATAAAAATAGATCCAAATCGATCGGGCCTGAAATCACCGTCAGCCATCGTTAGTCGCGACGAAAAGAACCATACACACGCTCACACATCATCGGTCGTTTCGATCGGTTTCATCGAGTTGCGATCGGTTTCATCGAGTTGCGATCGAGTTGCGATTCAAGTTAGCAGCAGCAAACAATTTCCCCCAGTGTACTGCGGTACCGTGGCACTGTCTTCGCCGCAAGTGTGTTGCCCGCGCTTCGACGATAAATAACTCATCGCGAGATAGATTACGACAGCCGGGAGCCTCCAGCCCGTTACACAGACACAGAGCGACACGAGAGTGGTCGGAAGGGATCGGGATCTGGATTCGCGAAAGGCGTCCATTCATCCGGCTCCTCCCACAATCACTCACTCCTCACCTGCGCAGCATCATATCGGGTGCAGAAGTGTACTGATTATTATTACACGCTTCCAAAACGGGTTGTTCCGGAACGGACTATCCCCATTTTCTCTCGAGCTCGTTCGACCATTGAAGGTGGGCAGACGATGAGTGCATAATTTCCACCCAACCACAAACCCCACCCGCATGGAGCGCAACATAAAGTGGGGCCCCCGGCTCACCCATCAGGAGCAGGCGAATCACGACAAACCGATCCTTTCAGACGGAATCGGTTTCTTTTCTAGACCATGACCGACACCAAAACCGTACCGGGAGGGACCGATGCATGATGATGATGATGATGGGTGGTGTACGACGACCGCTGCTGAATTGATGCCGGCTGCTTCTGTGCCCGGTGCGCGCTTGGACGACATCGGTCTCGGCTGCTCCCTTGGTCGTAGGAAATGGGCTTTTAATGCGGAACGTGCCATAATTGCTGGCAAATAGCGTGCAAAATCGGACGGCAGATGATAGCGGCGTATCTGCACACCGGCATGGGCGCATTGACTGTCTCGTGGCTTTGCAAAAGTATAAGCCAAGCAAACACTCCGTTACTGGCTTACTTAAAGTGCAATGTGTGAGAGAGGCTAGAGCATCCACTCTTTAGCTACACCCACGTGAGTGTTCTCTGTGTGCCGTTCCATGTTGATGCTGGGATAAAGAAGCTGTTGGAAAATGGTACTTTTATATCGCTTAACTGATTCTAAGGTACCGTGAAATGAACATTTCGTCCGTTGTGATCAGTGGTGCTGGTGAAGGCATTTTTAAAACATAAAATGCAAATTTTTCTTTAGCAATATATTTTTCTGTTTCATCACATTAATGTTATCACAAGAATACAATTAAAGAAATTGTGTTAAAAAATTGTTGGTAAACAATAAAGTAAATAAAAAAAAACAAGGAATAAAAATCTTCAAGTCACTCGTGCTAACAAAACAAATTACTGTTGAAAATGCAATTCCAAATCCTCAACCCAACAACTTCATTCTAATTAATTAGATCGAGCTGATTCGTAACATGATAATAAACAAAGTTGTCAAAAACAGATTCAACCGTAAGATGAAAACAGCCAGTGGGAGACATTCTTTTCCATTTCGAAAGAATCCTCAAGTCTATCGTTTCAAATTGAGCAGGACACTCGGAAGGATTCACACCAATGTTCGTGCAGGGGAACACGCAAACGGGCCATCCTTATGATTATGTGTTGGTGCTTGTAACGGAGCATAAAGCGGGAGCGAAGGTTTTCATTTAGAACGTTAGTGGATTATTTAACCTAATTGGCTGCCGACAGGGCCAGAGAACCAGAGTGGGAGAGTACGTTCATGCCGGAACAGCAGCAACACAACAACACGATATAAAGCTGCCATGATTAAAATCTTAACATCGGTGCTTAGTCCGCTAGGACGGGGTTTGCAGTGGTGGATTCCATTTAATGGTGAGTTGCCCGTGCAGCTAAACATCACGTACCGAAATCCCAACCGAACTGACAGTGGTGGTGAGCGAATGGGTGGAATGACACTTTAGTTATGCAGAATTTCGAGCGTTTTCCATGTATGATTTACGGTTCAACACACTGGCGCAACAAAGAGTGTTGTTGTTACGCACGAGTACGTACGTCATGATTAAACGTTCTGCTCATTCGTTGTGCTGTGTGTGTGTTCGGGGGTGTACATTTGTTTGACCTGCCAACCTGTCCCATATGTACCACTTGCATATCAATGATGCCTCAAACTCCCAAATTTCAATCATAAACTCCCCCAAAACGAACCCCATTTTATCACCTTTGTGTGGAAATTGAAGGGCAAAGTTCTACGAATGAAAATCAATTTTCCACTGCACATGGAACGTATGACTCTCCCAAACACTTTTCATTCCATCGAGTGCTGTTTTCCTTCAATGGACCCCGACTGGGAGCAGAATGTTAAAGCTCGCGGATCATCCAAAAAGGGGGTGGTGGGCCAGTCTGAATGGACGAACTTGACTCGCCCAGCGCGTTTGGGAAGAGTTATAACGCCAGACAGAGACTAAACAATGCGCACACCACTACTGCCATAAGTTGGTTGGGAGAAGGCAAGCGAACAATAAAAAAAAAATAGAAGTAGGGAACACATCCACTGGAACGAAAGAGTAACGGGAACTGGAAAATAGGCCCGGTTTACGATGGTCATTTCTAGTGCTTTTGACGTGATGAACGCCACGTAAAAGCGAACACACACACACACACTCAGGAGTGTTGGCAGGAAGTGTGTTTGATAATATTTTCTCAATTTGTTACAAAAAAAAACCTGTTCGAGAACACTCATCAACATCTTATCTTAGGCAATGGTGTCTATAAAACAGTGATAACTAGTTAAAAATATTTCTGAGTGCAAAACGTTAAATGTCAAACGGCAATTAGAACTTGAAATTTTTAAAACGATTTGACATTTTAAATATCATCACACAGTCTAGGAAGTAGATAAGCATACAAGTTTGTCCTACAAGGAACTTTAATTATAACGTAACCGAATGCTTCCGGGTAAATTGTTGAAGCTGTTAATTTAAATTAAAAATATTCTTAATAGTTAAGAACATACAACTATCTGTTCTAGTACAAGGCAGGATAGACAGTTCCCGCAATCGGATGAATTGCTCCTTCGATAGTGAAGAAAATCCAGAACACTGTTGGAGCTCAGGAACAGTAGCCGGGTGTCATGCAGCAGGCGCCATTGTTACGCCACCTTCAAACCAAAATCGTTTAGCGTCCAATCATACCAACACATACGCACAGCCACACCGCCACACGCCACAATGAGCCGGCGCGCGCTATAACTCCCGAGCATCCCGAAACCAGGGACAGAAGTCGAAAAACAGGCGCCAGCCGACGCCATAACTGCCAGCCGATCGTCGACGGCTCTTCGATGAGCTGCGATGACAAATACATTTCCCATGGCATCCTGTGCGTTTTACGGCAGCAAAAAAAGGGGATATTTGAACGAGGAAAACGCGTCGTGTGTTTCATGGTGTGTACCCCTGTGTGTATGTTTGTGTGCGTATGTCTGTACAGCTCGCAACAGATTCTACGAAAGCTGCTGCCCCGGGATGATAAATTTATGACATAAGGCGCTTGTGTGTTTGTATGTAGGAAGCAGCAACAAATACGATGCAATCAAATTATCACAACACAAAAGAAGATGCTGCTGTAATCGATTATTCGCAGCACTTTATCACAGATGCAGACTCACACACACATGTGCACGAGTCGGATGTGTATCGTACACAAGGTGGATGGTGTTGGTTCGTTACGTTGCGATATTTATTGCTGCCCATCATTCATTTTCCCCCTCTTTAGTGGAAAAGCCCACAAGAAACCATTTTCATGGTCATCGTCGTCCTTTGATTTTCTGTGCGAGCGAGAGAGAGCGAACAGTGCGATATTTTTCGTTTCGCAAAACATGCAAGAGAAAGAAGGAAAGCGAATACAACAGAAAGACAGTGGAGAACGAGAGAGTGTGTCCATTATGGAAGCTGTTGCCGGAAATGCCGAACTACTAGGACCGCAACACTTCTTTGCTGAATGCAAAAATCTACCACACGATTTACTTCTCGCAGGGATGCAAACATGTGACAATAGTCGATATGGCTTACCTTTACAATCAAATTTAACGTCGTCGTTCCTCGTCCAGGAACAGTCCCAATTGAACTGGATAGCGTAACAGAACCAGGGGCTTGTGCCCGACACAATACACCCACGGCATGTGTTCTAGCCATTCAAAATTCATGCAGGGTTACTCACATAGGTCATCTTTCGATTGTTTTAATTAGATATTAAATCATCGCCGTACTAGAACTGTTTTATGGATTTAATGCAGTATTATTCATCGCATTAGATACTTTAAACAATCACATATTTTTAATAATTATCGCTAGTAAGCAACGTAATCAATTTACAAACTACACAATACATTCTTATAACCCATGAGCAACCCTGCATTAGCGACTCGATCCCAATCTCGATCCGAAACCATCAATTGCACGCATTCGCCTCATTTCGCTTATCCCTCCTTCACAATGAACAGATCCTTTTCATCAATTTCACACACACACACACACACACAGGCACGCGATTGGCGTCAGCGCTTACATATGATCCTTTTTGTCAGGATGTGGCAGCAAAATAAAGTTAAAAACTCAGTTAGAAAAACACACAATGCAACGGGGCAGTGGGGTGGGCGGTGCGAATGTCCTGCTGAACAGTACGCAAGATACGTTTGCCTGGTGTGCGTGTGTCTTCCGCTTGCATTGATGTGTTGGTAAGCACAGCTTTCAGTCGCATTGTTGTGTATCCTTTTCGCCGCCAGCTTGGCTTTGCTGCACACTTTATTCTGCTCTTCGTCTTGTTGTTACGACCGTTTTCTCGACCGTCGCACGCAGGTGTGCGTACAGCAGACGCACAAACTTATTCTACGCACGCAAACTCACGCACACACATACGCACAAACGTACACAAGTATCGTTGTTGGGTATGGGGAAAAGAATAGGGCACTTTTCTTCTCTTTTCGGTAGCGCTTGCTTCTACTGCACGCAGCTTGCCACACGGTTAGCTTTTGCACTTTCATCCTTTATGGAAACTGCAACACATGCAGACGCGAGCACATACACACGCACGCACTTCAGTGCACACACTCGTAGGCACACACAAAATGCATGAACTGCGTCGTCCTTCACGTCTTTCGGATCCTTTTTTTTGTGCAATCGCAGTTGGCACATCGTTTGACTTTTCTATTCTTACATTCTTGCTTTTCCACNCGGTAGCGCTTGCTTCTACTGCACGCAGCTTGCCACACGGTTAGCTTTTGCACTTTCATCCTTTATGGAAACTGCAACACATGCAGACGCGAGCACATACACACGCACGCACTTCAGTGCACACACTCGTAGGCACACACAAAATGCATGAACTGCGTCGTCCTTCACGTCTTTCGGATCCTTTTTTTTGTGCAATCGCAGTTGGCACATCGTTTGACTTTTCTATTCTTACATTCTTGCTTTTCCACGCCGCTTCTAAAGAGCGTGATTGGCAGGAGGCATTTTTCAATGGTTCTGCTATGCTTTGCTATCGCTGCGTTCGATTGGGATTGCCATTAAAGCGAAACGAAACACTAATGTTTGGTAACTTTTCATACTCTTCCACAGCACCAGAATGGAGAACGCAGCACAATTCGTCCACTCCCGAGTCGGAAAAATATCATTTACAGCTGGCGTTTAAGAATAATCTAGTGAAATGAACGCAATAGTTACACAAATCCGAGACTAATCAAACACTTTTCAACCGGCAACAAACACTACACTACAAGACACACATCATCAACACTCGAAGTACCAGAATGCCTCCATCGCTTCAGGGTAGAAAAAAAACTGTTCGTAGCGGTTTCGGTGAACACTTCTGCGAGCTGTGCTTTTGTTCGCCAGACTTTCTTATTGCAACACGCGAGAGTGAGACGGCAAGCGTTGCGTTGCTTGGTTTCTCTTTTACGCGTATCGCCGCATGCAGGAGCACGAACAAAATTCTTAATGCAAAAGAGAGTGACAAAATATCCGACGGCCGAGCTCTTCTTTTACGAACCACAGGGAAGAAAGAGAAGATCGTGCTCCATACACACGCTCTCTCATAAGCCGAACGCTCGAAACGAGCACAAGTTTGTTTAGACGGATGGGTCCAAAACCTCGCTCAATGGAAAGTGTATCTTTACAGTGCAGTTTTTATTGAGATTATTTATTTAAAATAAAATATGTTACACACATAATATACACACTACTGCTTCAGATAAGTTAATTGTAATTTAATTCAATAAGTAGAAATAATTTAAAAATAATTAAACTTGTGCTAATAATAGCACAAACAAACATCATCGACCCAATTAACCAAACAGTTTTTAGTACATTGGCAAATGACCGTCAGTTGGCGTTCGTTGATTTACTTTTGGAAATTATATAAAATGGCTGCGTTTTTCTCAATATTTAGACAAAAATTTCACCTTGAAGTGCATAATAATGATTGTACATATTTAATTTATGAGTACACAAAATTCAAACTTAGTAAAACCTTTTGTTCGGCTGACTTCTCATAAATAGAACTAAAGATGTACTTGAAATCATCCTGCATTTGTTTTCATTTGTAAAGAGATAAATATATTTGACTTTATGTAAATTTTTACCATCGTGTCGCATGCGCCGCTACCCAGTGTGCTGCTGGAGCAAGTCGTGCTCGCTCGCGGAAAGGCGGGCGCGTCAATTGTTGCCCGTCAGCTGAGATGCTGTGTTGTTGTGTTGATTGCACACTCGGTCCTAACTTTTGTTTGCGTGATTGTGAAGATAGCAAATAGCAACGTTCTTTCCTTTCTTCTTTGTTAACGTTTAAAGCAAAACACACAGATTGCCTACGGTACGCGTTCAGTGCAAAGGTGAAAAGCAGTGAGCGGTGAGCATTGAAAAAGCTGGTCGTGAAGTGAGAAGCTACAGTGAGCAAGTGCAACGTTAACGTTTTGGGCGCAAGAAAAGAAAGGTGGTGTTGTTGCTTTTTAGCTGGTGNTGTTGATTGCACACTCGGTCCTAACTTTTGTTTGCGTGATTGTGAAGATAGCAAATAGCAACGTTCTTTCCTTTCTTCTTTGTTAACGTTTAAAGCAAAACACACAGATTGCCTACGGTACGCGTTCAGTGCAAAGGTGAAAAGCAGTGAGCGGTGAGCATTGAAAAAGCTGGTCGTGAAGTGAGAAGCTACAGTGAGCAAGTGCAACGTTAACGTTTTGGGCGCAAGAAAAGAAAGGTGGTGTTGTTGCTTTTTAGCTGGTGTCGCTTTTTACGCAAAAAAAGAAAAGCGGTGTGAAAATATAGTACGCAATGGAGGAGAAAAGCTTGCTGCTGAACGTGCACAGCAATCTGGAACCACCGAAACCGGACGGAAACACGTTTCTGATGCGCGGCAACTACCACTACTATCATTACGGGTGTGACGGATTCCAGGATATGGTAGGTCGTGTTCCAATTCTCTCCGTATATACCACACAGCGAAGGACTGCACTGTGAAAGGGTTCGCTTTGCGTGCGATACACCACAGTGTGGTGTGTGTTTTTGCAACATGGAAATTCCATCAAAAGGATTTTGTTCCTAAACCTTCTATTTTCATGTAGTTTAAGTTATTGGAAAACACAATAAAACACCACGAATTATCAACTAAAAAGATATACAAATAAAAAAAAATGCTACTTCTACGAAATATATTAGTCAAAGAGAGGGTACAGATTGTGGAAGTCAAATATTTTATCAGCGTCCAACTTCCTAGCTAGCTGATAACATACCGCAAAATGGCCTAATCTGTTCCACGAATTATGCAACGCTAAGATTAGGTGAGCGAAATTTTTAATCAATAACGCAATCGATTATCAGTCCGCTTAACTGCTTTCGGGCCGACTTCTACGGAAAAATATGATTTTATTGCTAAGGTAATCTTGAGTCACATTTGTTTGCTGTCACTTAAAATTCGTAGTAAAAAGGCTTAAATTCTTTAAGCCTCATAAATCGTACGTGGAACGAACTTCCCTTACGTATCAGCACATTTCCAGCCCGTGATGTCATGGGTATTGCTAAAAAGGGAACGGCACTGTTGCGAGTGTTATTGTTTCCACTTTGGTTGGCTCCCCGTTGTTTGGTGTCTGCTCGAGCACCCTAGCGTTGGAGGACATGTGTGTGTGTTTGGGGGGGGGGGGGGGGGGGGGGGGGGGGGGGGGGGGGGGGGGGGGGGGGGGGGGGGGGGGGGGGGGGGGGGGGGGGAGTGTCTACTGGGTAGACTCATGGGTAAGAGTGCAATTTTTCCTTCGTCCTAGCATTTGTGTGTTGTGTTCTCGCATTGTGTTCCCCGCTGGCTTCCCTTTCCCATGCACTTACCCACACGGTCGGCCACACGGGACGAGGGAGGAAAACAGATTTCCACCGTGTTTGGATTTCCTATTAATAGAAAATCTTCTCAGATTTTTCGTTCCTTCACTGCTGATTGCTGATTTTTCCGCCCAAGCGCGTATTGTTGTGCTGTTTCAGCTCGGCAGGTACGCTCGGCAAAAAAGGGAAAAAATAATTCCTATGGATTCAGAAACGCAGCAACAGCAACAGAAGAAAAAAAAACACCCGGTGGAAAAGCGCAGGTTGCTTGTGCATATTATTTCCTTACTGCTTGTCCTTATTTGCTTGCAACTAGTCCAATGTCACTCTGCACAACCTGGGTGCATCATCCATGGCGCATCGAACTCTCGTTCACTGGCGCAAGGTGGTAGTGGTGACTTTTTGTTGCTGTTGTCGCTTCTTTGCTTTTCCCTTTCTAGCGGTCACGTACAGCGAGTAATGGCCAAGGTGGGACACGAGTTTTATTATTCATTCAATGATTTATGCTATTATGCTGTTTTGTGTTGTTTTAGATACAGTAATTTTCATTGATATTTATTAATTCAGGATAATTAAAGAAGCTAAGAAAAAATAAACTAAACAAAACGTGTAATTTAAGTAAAAACATGACAAAATGTCCCATTACTAATGTTATCCACTGTATCTGGTTGGCATGGTAATACACAAAAATAATGCTTATTTCATGCACGATCGACACCGTGTGTGTTTCAAGACCAAAATAAAACGCACGTCGGAAGAAATGATATCCACCTTTAAAAAAAAATGGAAAAGAAATTACTATCCAAGCCCCATATGCTTAATGTTAGTTTGTATAATTATTGTAATATGTTTATGCGACTATAAATAATAGCGAGGGAAAAAAAAACAATATCGAAACAAATTGAACACACACACACACACCTTGCGCTAGTTCTTGCGTTGCAGTGCACTTGGTACTACGCCAAATAGAGAGAAAGAATATTCTAACAAATCGCAATTCGTAAGCAATAAACCATTTCCCGCACCCGTACGAAAATAAAATTTTCGGCCTTCGGACCTTTTTTTCTTACCCCGCCCCTAAAGGACCACCCTGGACCCTTTTGCCTTCCCTCCGGCCACCGCACGCGGCGCTGTATGTTCATATATCGTCACTAAATTATGGTCCGTTTGTGTTGTTTATCCGCGCTACCAATGCGAATTATGATGTGTTTAGAGAAAGACCGGCTGTTTCGCTGTTCGTGTTTGTTACTCTCTTTTACTCTCGCGCTCGCGCATAAATACACACCGATTAACCTTCGACGCGTGTGTAGCCACACGTGTGCCCTGTACGTTGTTGTTCGTGGATAAGGAGGAAGCGCTTTTGTTTTTTTTTTCAAACCCTTTGCTTTACTTACCCATCATCATCTTCATTATCGTGCGATTGATATGTGAAGGTTGTTGCATGCTGCCATGTGCCACGTGGTCGAGGTTGGTTGGCCAGCACAAAACAAAAAAAAAGTTATGCTCACGCTAAAGTTATGTAAAGGACGGACTGGGTCGGATGTGTGGAAGGGCAATTATGCCACTGGCCGGCGGTACCAGGGTTACGCGAGTAATGATTGTGCAGTGTTGTGCATTTCTATTGTGAGCTGCGCGTCACATAAATCAGTGCGCATGCAAAACAATGCAAAACTGCATAGGAAGAAGGTGGTGCATTGCACAGTGTTTATGGTTGCGTACTATTGATTTATGATGTAAAATAACAGTGTAACAACTCAACGGAGAGTAGTAATTTAGCAGGGGGACTGGTTTGTTATCGATAATCCATCAATTTTAGTATTATCTAAATTGAACGGCCAACATTCGATAACATTTTAATGTGTTCAAGTATAAGACAGCTTAGTTGGTGAATTGATTCATTTTCATCTATTTGCTCGTATTTTTCTTTTTATTAAATGTGATAACACAAAATGATTAATTATTACTTGTTTATCTTAATTTTTGGATACAATTTATTAACACTAATGAATTTAATGTAAGTACTATAAACCATATCAGCGCTTGCAGATCTTATATACGTAATTGAAGATACTCTTGATTGTACTTTAAATCTAACTACATAGGAAGTTATTCAATTTCAATTTTAAAAATGCAATTCTGTTCACCTTTTTGCATACTTTTGGGCGCATTGCATTGCTCAAACAATTATTGATTGATTTCTTTTTATTGTTTTGTCGTTATATTACGATTAGCAGTAGCAACTTATAGTGACGTTGGTTTAACTGTTATAATTCAATTTCAATTTTAAAAATGCAATTCTGTTCACCTTTTTGCATACTTTTGGGCGCATTGCATTGCTCAAACAATTATTGATTGATTTCTTTTTATTGTTTTGTCGTTATATTACGATTAGCAGTAGCAACTTATAGTGACGTTGGTTTAACTGTTATAATTTTTCGTTAGTTATAAAAACCGGACTAAAATCCACCACCAGCGTTAAGACGTTTTGTCATTTCCCTCTCCTCCAAAGTGCCAATTGTTGATGAAACCTTCCTATTTCTATAGTTTTGGTTTTGTTTTACTTACACAAACCTTCACACTGTGCGCTGTGCAGGCAATACAATTTATTTAGAACGAACTACACAACTTCGTTCCGTTCGATCTGTTCCGTCTTGGCGATAAGCAACAGCTGTTCAAGCGTGTAATAACACCACAAGGCGACCCTTTCCATCCATCTCTCGAGCGTAATCAGGCCATCAGACCAATCGATTCGAAATTGAAATACGCATGGCAAGGCAGCGCTAAGATTGTCTCCCCTATGCAGTCGCCACTCGATTGCGATGTTTTGTCACTTCTCCAAGACAACCTTCTACACTCGAGATCGAGAACTCCGCATGACATTGAACTGTTCTGCTTCGCAGTGCGATTGCACATTGTGCTACACTACCACCACATGCTGCTGCACATGCTGCAGTCCGAACTACTCCGTAACGTTCATTTCCTACATTTCGTTCGCCCGGATTTGTGAAGAAAAATAATGGCGCGTTTAGTGCCACGACTTGTCCGGGGAAATAGACATGCTTTTGTTGTTGCTGGTGCATTAGTGATGCACTACTATACGGTTGAAATTAATTTCCCTCACACGGTGTGTGCTGTACCGAAGGAGGGTTGACATTTTGCTCCCTTAAGGGCACGATGGAAGTGGCCGAAGGTTACGTAAAAAAGGTGTCTAAATTCCTTACCGGTCCGATGCTTCCACAGTAACGGACCTGTTCCAGCGACACTTCCGTTTCGTGCTGCTTGCCGCATATTGTGCCTTGCGGAGCTATTAGCTCGTTTACGAGCTAGACACGCAAGACCGGCACGAATGAGCCGAAGAACCGATCGATCTTGATGCGACGCGCGTTGATAGTGGTGATCGATGTATCCCAAGTTAGCAGCGCTTCCCCAAAGTCTTTATAAAACGACCTTGAAGCGGATGGTGGTGGTGTTGTGTATCGCTCCACAGGCAGTATAATGGTGACTGAAAGAAGGGAACACGCATCTTGAATGGGAATGAATTTCGCGCCGTTACACACCGTTGTGTCACGGCGGGAAAGATGGGGTTTCGCGGATTGTCACGGTCTCTCGATTGAAATGCGATCGTGAGTGTATAATTTACATATTCCAAAATGTCCATTATGATGTGTACAGTAAGAGGATACTTTGGCAATACTTTTTTCACATAAAGCAACCTTTCATCAGCGGAAGCTTAATCGGACGTTGTATCGTGATATTCTGTTGAATTTTTGTTATATGGTCCACTGAATTCTTGTGTAATTTTATTGTGTGTTAATTACTTAATGAGTTAATTTTGTTTACCAATTTGTTAATTTATTGTATCTTCAAAATTTTCATAAGTTTTATAATTGATGAATAATAATAAATTTAAAAAACAGTAAAATTTGTTAAAAACCTCTAAAAGTAGCTCACACCCGGATAATGTGACAGCTATGACATCTATTACAGATTTAACAATTATTTATCTGTCGCTAAAAATACGTTGTGTCAATGTTTTGATGCCTACCGAAGACAGATTATCGCTCTTTCCAATGTACATGCCTCAAAAACCTGCACCACGATGCACCATCCCCATGCAAACTGTCAATTTTAACAAGTGGCCCGTATTTGTTTGTTCAATCCATCTCAGGTCTCCGGGCCGTAAGACACCCGGTTGGATGAGTGTGAACCGAAAAGATAAACATTTCTCCACCATGTGATGCACTTCGTTTCGAAAAACCTACTGTCGAGGTGCAGCTGGACCTTTCCCTTTTTCTTACATGGCTTTGTCCCATGTCCCGCTTTCCACGAGAATGATGATGACGGCGACAACACATGGACGCGATAGTAGTACGCGAGGTGTGTGTGATTTAGTAGTTCGGGTTAATTGAAACGTATCTCCCGAAGCGCGGTACATCACGCCGCCGGTCGAATAGGGACTGGCCGGGCCAATTACTGGTTTCCGGCGGGACCGAGCCTTCATCTGTGGTCATTCAACCGTAGCATCGCAGCCTACCATCTCTTGCCTCAATCCCCGGATGGATGGGTATCATAGTATCCTCCTGTTTTGTTGATGCTGATGATGATGATGGCCTTATTCTACGGCGACAACGTCAACAACGGATAAAAACCCATCCGTCAACGATTGAAGGAGTTTGGCATACGGTGTTCCATTAGCTCGCGGTGTCAGATTCGCTTTCGTCAGTGGCGTTGGATGTTGCGTCACACGTACACGGTGTCGCTTCGCTGGCAGGTTGAGGCTTAACGACGACGTATGTTGCGTATATGTGCGTTGATGCGAACAGTCGTGTGCGTTGTTGTGCGCTTGCAATGATGATAAAGTATGTTCTGCTTGAAACAATCGCGGTCCATTCTCGTTCTTTCTTGTACAACGAGACAAACCGTTTGTGGTGGGAGACCTTTTTTCTAGAACTGATTGAAAACGTTAAATCTATTATCTACCCGAGCAAAAAAAAAAAAGGTAAACCTCATCCATATAAGAATGGCGTTTTGGAAGAAGAATTGAACCATCGTCAATTGCATAAATGGAGACGCATGAAACTATTGTCCGTTTTGGGGGTCCGCGGATGATGGCGTCATCTGCACATGGCTATTTTTATTTTCATTTCGCATCTGTTCGCTGTTTATTTATTTACTCTTGTCTGGTATAATTCGGCGTTTGAAAAATAAAGTAAAATAAACATTCTTTATGAATTTTTGTTGCTCAGTTTTTGATTCTATCATTGATTGGAGAGTAAAATTTGATTTTTTAAAATTATTAGTATATTTTAATATAATTTGCAAGACAAATTCTATTGGGTTAGATAAATAAGAATATTGTGCAAAAACTTCTGACTGCAAGTTTTACATTTATATGAAACTTACCCTTATTATGTTGACTAACTTTATGAAAGTATTCGTTTATATTTTGATTTTTATTGGTTTCTTATTTATGTTATTTTTTATATTTCATTTTTAATATTCTTTTTTCATTATCATGTGTTTCTTTTTATTATCTTTTCATTGTTTCTAATGTTTTTATAAAATTCTTATGTATTTGTTCCACGTTATACATAAATCTCTTTATTTATATTTTGCAATTTATGGATGCTTTTGCTACCTTCTTCAATGGTTCCTATTGATAGCTTCATGGATCTTTTCCTATCCATATCATGAATTTCTCACGCAAAGGAAGAAGAGATCATGCTAAGAATAGTGACCGCTTACAGCCTGGTTTGATGAAGCGTGTTCTGCCTGAAGGGAAGCATGGGCACCATTTCCTGGGACACATTGGTGCCCATCGGCTGCGAATGCTGCCAAAGTGTGGGCCCATGTGTGTCGATTCTCACGAGATTTTAACGACGCTGGGGGTGTGGGATGTAATTCCAACCCTATTGGACACAAAGCGCACTAGCGAGGCTAACGCACATCAGCAGCGCTTGGCGCCATTTTCGAAGAACAACAGTCTTGTTTGCAAAGTGCTGTTGAGATGGTTGGTAACGTTTAGTGTCTTTATTTGTTTCACGTTTTCTGTGGTTCTCTGGTCATCGTGTTGAACCGTTTTGGAACCGTGGCCTTTTGCTGCACATTCCGATGGTATGAGCACGTTTCCGAAGTGAGTCACTATGATTTTTTTGTGTTTTTTCCCCCCTTTTCCACCGGATGTATTCACCGGAATTCGCAGAAATCGCAGTCCACGTCGTCGTCATCCGTGCATACCGAAGCCGTAAATCAACGCAGATAATTAGTTAATTATTGTCACTTAACTGCTAGTGCACTGCTGCAGCGTGTGGTCCCTGCTTGTCGGCCTGTCGTGGCAAGCAAGATTTGAACGAATTATGAAGGAATTTAGCATTTTGAATGATAAAATTCCAACCTGGCGGATATAATGCGCGCAATGGACAATGGAAAGAATAAACAAAGGAAAGATATTGTACGTTCTTGATTGATATCTTAGACCAATGAATAATTCAACCATGAGTAATTAGCTATTCTTGGGAAATAGATCACTCGATTCTATAACACAGGTTGAGGAGAGACTTTAGCTGTATTCACTTTTCTTTAATATTTCTCAGCTTTTATGCGCATTTTGAAAACTAATGATTGTGTCTCATTTTTCTTTAATTGTTTATTAATAAAATTTCCTTAAAAAAGGTCCTTCAACTCTCTTGTAAATAATGATAATAAAAGGTAACAAAGGAAAATATAAACAAAGCATCGAATACATCAGTATGTGCTGATGCTTAACAAAATAGGAACGGGAACACTTATACATTCTTCGCCATAAATGTTTCATTCGCGGACAATTGCATTTCTTAATTGCATTTGCATTATTGACCTCCCGGTGTGTCGTTCCATGTTTTTTCCCCCTTTGTGCTGAACGGAATGAAGCATTTAAAGCCAAATGGGGGAAAAAGGAGCTAGCACAATTACTACATTTATGGCACACCTTGCTTTGGATCGGAGTAATAAAAACTTCCATTGGTCCCCCGAGTGGCGTCTCCATTCTTTGATGGATTCGGTTCACTATTGAGATGTTTACTCACGTCTGGAATAAATCTTAAAGTTTAACGATCTTTAGCACGTCTTCCGGGAAAGGCATTTAATGTGACGCATGTGTGTCATCCCGATGACAAATTAAGATTCAACAAAATCAATCCATAGTTGCATGTACAAACTAATGGGAAATTTTCTTATTTACACGTTAAATTTTCCATATAAAACGGTCACAGTGCTGATTCACGAGCGTTGGATTCTTTGGTCATTACTGTCCGAATTAAACCACTTACCCCCAACGGCTTCTGCTGCTGCTGCTGGTTGGTAACGCGAAAGCATTAATTAAGATTTCTAGCTTCATACCAACATCGGCTACCCACCATGCCGTGGGTGACATGTTAGACAGACAGACAACGAAAATGCATTGCAATGCAAATCGTACAAACAAACAAAGAGCGGGCAGACGGTGATCCGCATACGTTGGCGCAAAACCCGACCGTTGATTGGTTGCATTTCGTTAAGACAATTTGTTCTGTGTGGTGATCGACACGTTTAAATGGTACTGAGCTGCGGCTGATTCGTAATTTAAACTTCAATCTAAGTGTAATTTAGCCACGTGCTAATTAATCTGTTTAGCGTTTTCACTGGCCTACGTGCTCTTGCTATTATTTTTGTGTGTGAACTTGAAGTGTGTTGGCTATTAAACATGATGTTTTTATTTCGTTTAGTCAATTCTTTTTCTTGTTTTTGGTTTTTCTAGCAGAGTTTTTGCAGAGAATCTTTTTCCTAATAAGTATGTTTTTGTTGTTGTTTTGAGTTCGTATTTCTTAAAGCAATTTATACTGTTTAGCTGTAAAAAATAGGATATAAATAGGGCACCATTTTGTGTAATGATCCATTTTTCTATGGTGTAATGATTTGCACACGACACCAGACGTATATTGAGCAAATAAATGCATCCCCTTAATATTACGGCTGTTCAATCAACCCGGCCGTCGCCATCTTTGGCGAATACGACCACCCAACCGTCGTCGGAAAATGGTGTATTAAACGATCGGTAACGTGATCGTTAAAATCGCTCCCGAAAGCAACTGATCTGCATTAAAATAATGTACTCCATTTGCTCGATCCACTCGATCATATCTCCCACCGCGGGGTCGATCGGTCGTTTCGATCGGTTGAAGTGATGAAAGTGTAGCATCTTCAATGAACACACAGGCAGGCAGACCATCGTCCAAACACCGGCCAAAACCACTCAAAACCAACACCGGTGGGATGGAAATGTTTCTTATAGCTTCTCGGCCCGCAGCCAAAGCATCAGCCGTCAGCATCCAATAATCCAACGAGCGAATTTCCCGGTCAGCGTTCAGCTCGGGCCACTTACGTCATAAGTCTTGCTTCTTTCTTTTTCTTTTTGTTTCGTTCCACTTTGCCAGCTCCACTCCATTTACGATGATTTCCCTGTTCTGAAACTCTCCGAACCGAAGGGATGTGGCCGTTATTTACATGGAATCGGAATCAATTTTCATTTTCCCATTCCTTCTAGGCATGTGTGTGTGTGTGATTGTATTTTTTGTTGTTGTTGTTGTATCCATACGCTCGCTCTTTAGTATATTTTGCGGTAGCGGTGTCCTCTATACCACAGAGAGTAAGAAACAAATGCGAATGCATACATCAATATCATCATCATCTGCGCCATCTTCTGTCAAACATTCGACGGTTTTTTTTTTTGTTGTTATTTCATTTGTCGGATGTTTGCATTTGTGAATGAATGCGAATGAAAGGGGTGGTGGGGGTTTAGAGAAGCTCGATGTTTAGTCACATGGTGGCCGTATGACCCGCGCTCTGGGGTGTGACCTAGATGACGTTATTAAAAGTTTGAAGTTGATTGTTTGTTTTTTCGGCACAAAACAGACCATGCTATCCCCAGAGCCAGAGCTATTGCTAATGCTGGTCCATCTTGTGTTTGACGTATCGGTCCATCGGTTAGTGCTAAATGATATATAATTTTAAATTAATTTAAAAGAGGTAATGAAATGTTGCCACCGTTTTTATTTGCTTCTAAAGCACTTAAATTAATGAGCTATTAATGTAAGCAAAAATATTATTGCATTTAGTGCGTTAGGTGGAACAATATTATACAAAGCGTAACATAATTGTATCGTCAGTTGTTATTTTTTGATAATTTTCACAACAGCAAAGTTTAACTATCGACTTTTCACTTATTTTTTGTTAAAAGAAGAGAAAACTAATGGAATGTTTGATTGTCTCTGTGTGTCTCTCTCACCTCTCAGGGTTGGGGTTGCGGTTACCGTACGCTGCAATCGATCTGCTCCTGGATCATCGAGAACGGTCCACCAAAGACGGCCTCATCCGATGAGGTGCCCAACATTCCCACCATCCAGCAGAAGCTGGTCGAGATCAAGGACAAACCGGAGCGTTTCTTCGGTTCGCGCGAGTGGATCGGCACGCTCGAGGCGATCTACGTCATCGACACGCTGTACGACGTGTCCTGCAAGGTGCTACACATCGCCCGCAGTGACAGCATCGCCAAGCACGCGGACACACTGCGCGACTACTTCGAGCAGTACGGTGGGCTGATCATGATGGGCGGTGATATGGATGCGGCCTCCAAGGGCATTGCAGGCATACACGTGAGCGTCGACCAGGACGTGTACCTGCTGGTGGTCGATCCACACTTTGTGGGGCGCATCAAGACGAAGGAAGAGCTGTACACGAAGCAGTACGTCAAGTGGCAGAAGGTGGAAGACTTCGTCGACAGTTCCTTCTACAACCTGTGCCTGCCGATGGTGAAGAGTCGCGAGCTGGCAGCGTAAAGGGAATGGGAATGCGGTCGGCACTATTGTTTCTTCCCGGTTGCGCACTCATATCATCGCCGTTTAGTGATAGGAAGGAACGATCCCCATTTGGTTTCTAGATGGAATGTCCTTCTCCGTTGTCATTCAGCATGGTTGTTTAAGGCTTCAGTTTTACCCGTCCCGTACTATTTCGTCGAAGAGATGCATGTATTTATTAGTGAATTTACCAACCCACACACACACACTCGAACTATTTATCAAGCGAACACAACATACACACACACACACAAAGCGGGGGCGGGTTTAGAGCGAAACATTATAAGGCCAAAACGATCGAGTCGCCCGCGCCAGCCATTATAGTAGTAGCATTATTAGCGTACGATTAAGTCTTCTCGCTGTAAGAGAGAAAGTAGCTGTTAGTCATACCGGAACTAGTTAAGGATCACGTTTTTTGCTATCGTATATATAACCAAATGTAATCGGAGATGTATTAGGGACGAGAAACGTACGTGATGGTGTAGCACAAAACGAGCTTCTTACAAGAGAGAAAAGCTCCTTTTCTTTACATGGTCTTTTCCACCACTGTGGTAAACAAAACAAAACATAGGGACAAATAAGCTGCATACCGCCACAAAGTATGCAATGCGCATGACAAAATTATTGTTTTATTTATTTTTATAGCAACATTGTTTGTTTCTTGGTAATAAATTGTATCAGTTGTAGGTTTTGTTTTTAAATACTAACCACACATGAATCTTTTTTCATCCTGTTGCAGAACGAAACGAATTTAGATGCATAACACGCAACCCTTTCTGTTGAAATGTATTGTGTGTCGATCTTTAGTGGAATTTAGATAAATGTGTCCGCTCTCCAAACGCGTACAATATCCTTAAAGGGACCAACGGAAAGGAGAACGCAATTGCAATTGGAAGCGCCATTACGTATACACTGATCGGAAGTCTAAAACAATATTTTAGAACAAAATAATTCTCCTATCAATTCTCCTATTCGAACACATTTGCATATTTGTAGGGAAAGTAACGTAACAAACAAACAACATATAAGTAAAAGCAATTACTTTCTGAGCGTCTAGAATTAAACTAACAGGAAAGGAGCTTTATTTCGCGTGACTACAACATATATCGAATTAAAATCTACTATCAGAATGCAATAAAATAACGAAATGTCGTAGTGAAAATCATCACCAATCACACTGCCACACTGCAACAGGTGTTCTGGTGTTAGTTTTGAAAATGTCTAACATTAAATCAAATACTATCCTTTATTAGAAGCATAAAATAGATTCTCCCATCCCCTGTTCCAACAAGGCTAATTTCCAACAGAACGAACCAACACACTAAGAAAGCACATACGAGGCATACTACTGAGCGTGGTGAAGTTGATTTGGTGGTTTTGTTGTTTTTAGTCCAGAGATGCGCAGATTTTATTATTTAAACGTTTTACCACAAACAAAGAGCGTGTAAAATGTGACGTGTTAAAAGAGAAAACAAAAGTTTATTTCGTTGTTACGTATATTTATAGATTACTAAAGCAATCTGTCTTGCGATGGACGTATACATCGGGACAGTATAAATAAATATTTACCCATTGATCGTGAACACCTTCATGCCTTCGAATGTGTGTAATATTAAATGGGATGGGATAAGAAAGAAATATTAAAAAAGGTGAAACATGGATGGAAGAGCTTGTGCAGTGTTGTTAATCAAATTCGTGTCATAGGATGTACGGTATTATTCTCATGACGAAAAAACAGCGCTACAAAACACAATAAACATACACGGCGGTTAGTTTATTCTGGCATTGGTGTAGGAATTTCTTTTATTTCCATTATTAACCAGGGGAAGGAAGTGTATAAAGTTTTCATTTTTAAAAGTATGCGCATGTGAGGATGTGTTGTTGCTCTGTTTTTTTTTTCCTTTTTACTCCTTTATGTGTTTATGGATGTTTCTTCTTCTGTTTGACGTTTGACACCTTGGCGTTAACATGCTTTTTGTTTGTTTATGTTCTATGCATTGTTTTTGAAACGGTTCGTTTGTATGTTTTGCTCGTCAGCTATGTCTGCTCTTGCTTGATAATTGTGTTGTCCGGGGTTTATAACGGGGTTCGGGGTTTGCTTACATTAATTGTTTGCATTTTTGCTTTTGCACGCACTTGGGTGTTTATTGCAATCGATGCCATCTGCTTTGCCTTCTTTCTCGCTCCTGTTCGCTTCGCTTTTCTTTTATCTTCTCTTTACGCCTTTTCATTTACCCATCTTCAGCTTGCAGTTCCAGTTTCAGCTACGTAGAGTAAGATTAATTAGTCAATCAAGTATGATCCCGCGAACAATGCGTTGATATAGGTTTTTAGTTTTAATGGTTTAATACTCTACACAATGCGGTTCTAAACTTTAACAATGTGCATACCGGGACAAGAGACAAGGACAATGGGAAACGGGTGCTCCTAAAGATGGGCATGTGGAGTGTCGGGCGGCCATGATGGACTTTTTGTTTCTTACCGGAAGAGAATGTTCAATTGCTGTGTTTGCTAGATGCGGGTTCGTAACTGTTGCCATATTTTTATAACTGCTTTACTTTAGTACTACTCTGTTAGCATTTTTGTGTTTGCTTTGCTTTAGTTTTGTTTTTTCTCCACTGCTGCTGTAAACTGCTCCCTTACCCTTTGCCGCGGTTCCTGTTTTAATTGTTTCCATGTATTGTGTGGACCTGTTTTGCGTTGCGACGCAGCTCCTTCTTACTGTAATTTAATTCGTCTTTTCTATATAAACAAGCGCATTAGTTTTATTTTTTTCGTTTTTGTCTGTTAAGAACCATTTCATATAGTTTAGCGTTTTGCTTCGTACTGTGATTCACGATTCCGTCCGAACGGCATAGTGAACAAAATATAAGTATAGGCTCATGTGTTTTCCAGTGTGTGTTTTTTCATATTATTAGTATGTGTGTATAATATATAGTTTTACATCTGTTCTACGCACAATTTTAACAGTGAATGACGTTTTCTTTTTCTTTCTTTTTTTTTTGGTAACGCATTTGCTTAACTTGCGCGCGTGGGTGATTTTTGTTTTGTATTGTTGTTGTGTGCATTTTAGTTATCTTCTCAGCAGAAACCCGCAAAATGAAAAATAAATGGATTTTGTTGTTATTAGTTTCTTCCTCTTTGCGTCAGAATTAGTGTCCCCTCCAACTTTGTTCATTTTTGTTCTCTTTTTTCACTTTTTAACAGTAGCTTTCTTTTTTAAACAGTAGAAAATATTGTTCATTGTTAACATGCACGATTTCACTTTGCTTTATTCATACACTTCTTACACCTTTTACCTTTTGTTGTCTCTGGATCAGATCTTAGAAAATGTTTGCAACGTTTTCTATACTTTTTTAATGTTTATTTTGTTTGTTTGTTTTGTTTAGAACTTTTAGAACGTTACACCGTTCGGTTAGTTTTAATGATAACTTTGATTCAATAACTTACTGCGTTATTTTCGTTTCCGTTTACGAATCCGGACAGAATAATGTTATTTTCTGAGCATGGGGGGGGGGGGAGTAATAGTTTTTCATTATTAACAAAAGTTCCTTCGCGATTTTTCGTTTCTTCTCAACTCTTCATATCGTCGATTCACGTCCTCAAGAGCTCCTTAAGAGCAGCATCAGGAGGAGTACACTTGCCTGCTAGTGCCCATGGAGGAGTGTGCATGCAATAGAAGTATAATTGTGTGTTGCAGATTTTTGCTATGTTACTTTTGTGCATATCACATTTGTTTTTTTGTTTTCCTTTTACATGATTTCCTGCGAATGGGGTTATACTCTTTTTTCTCTCTCTCTCTTTTTCCCCCCTACCATTTAGTTGGCTATAACAACATTAGACTAAAAACTGAGAATTTCAACATCACTAGTATAGGGTTTTGCTAGCATTTTCCGTGACATAGTGGCCGGCCAATTAAATCGTTACTACATGTGCATCGTGTAGTCCAACGAGAAGAAGAGGGAGTGGATCGTGGAAAAGAGGAAAACATAAACCCTAAGTATACAAACAAACAGAAAACATAAACGGAAATTAATATATTGCTAATGACGATTCAAACAACATGCAATAGAAAGTAACCAAACACAGAAAACGTAAATAATTTCAAGTTAGAGATTATTACGATATAGTGCAGGAACATGAGGAGCCACTGTTGCTTTTAAATTGTGCTCATTTCCTACACAAAACAAAAAAACTGAGATACTGATGAGAAATGCCACGGCACTCTGCACTGAAGAGTACGTGTGTACTGTGTGCTTCGCGTGAGCTAAAGATTCTTTTTTGCGTCACTCCCTCCGAGCAGAAACAAACAATCTATCTCGCCTAAGCCTAAGAAGCTGCAGCTTCTTCCTGCTGCATCTGTTTCATACACAAAAAAAAACCGTATTTTACTGGCAGCGATTAGTAAATGAAAGAGAATTGTTACGCATTTTCTACCATTTAACACGTTCGTCTTTCCTCTCTATCTGCTTCTATTTAACATTTTTTGTTGTTACTGTTGTTGCGTGTGTTCTAGGTGAGTTGTATAATATGTATATTGTATAGTATATGTATATAGATATATCTTCTATATCCAAAGTATCTGCTTACGTGCTAGTGCTACCATTGTTGGTGGTGTTATGTTCGTTCGATTGCTATCTTTTGCTATCCCGTTTTTCCAGCGTTAACCTATGTAATAGCGGTGTGGTGTATATCCACGATTCACCGATACCCTTGAAGTACTGCAAAATCAGAGCAAAGCAGTGGGATTAATACAGCTGTTTGTTGAGAAAATGTTTATGCAAACACATTCAGCTTACCTTCGTTTCCCATTCACCGAACGTTTCCTTGCGCTCTTTGGCTTCTTCGCGTTGCTTCTGTTCCACCTGAAACTTTGCATTCGTTGCCTTTTCGATGTCGTTCATCCTGCGCGGAAAGGTAAGAGCATGGCTCAATGTTAAGCACAACGTATCACGCCAATGGGCAGCAATGTAGGTAACTTACTTCAAACCGGCCGTTACTTCACGCCAAACTTTGCGTGATTCGTTCTCGTCCTGTTCGCCCACCGGGCGTACCTTCTTCTTGTAGATCGGTATGCTATTAACGTCGACGAACGTTTCAAACTTGGAGGGTTTACTGCCATCGTTGAATTTGTACTCCATTAGGCCGCTCCATTCACCGCTGATGCTGATGAAGGACTTCTTGTCGTTCGGTCCGTAGATCTGCTCAAAAGGAGAACGTTAGATTATGGTGTGTGTTCTTACGAGTGCGGTAAGTTACGATTTCTTACCTCGCCCTGTATTCGATTCTTTTTGCCACCGTAGAATGGTTTCGTGATGAAGTCTATATCCGCCCGATAGCCCGTCTGTGGACAGGTGATGGTTATCGTACCGCCGAGTTCTATCCACGGTATCGTTAGGATGGATCTAATGTTGGAAGAGATGTCGTTTAACTTGTGTATATTCAACTTCTTCAAGGAAGGTTAGTGAAAAGCAGAAAATATAACTTGCTCTATTACTATTACTTGAAGGAAAATAATGAACTTTTTCAACGCTCAACTTTGTCACTATTGTAAAGATCTAGACACATTGTTCTATTTGTCCCTTACCGTCCATAACCATTAGGAAACGTGACGATGTATTCTTCGTTGAGATCACAAAGCGTCACCGTGCCCTGACCAATGTTGTGCACACCTATCGAAAGGCCAAGAAACTTTGACTTTGTCCATACGTGCGCGGAAAAGCTGATCTTCTTGTTGTAATGCTCAGCATAGAACGCTGATACTGTAAAGGAAGAGAATGCGACACACACAAACACAATAAATTACTCTGGGAAAAATTCATTCTTTTTTACTTTATATAAAGACCGAACACATACTTGGCGGATGATGCGAGACCTGCTCGGCGATAAAGGTTAGTTGGTCCCTGCGGCACCATGGCACCGGTCCATCTTGTACCTCCACGTTTGACGCTTCGTCACCCGTTGCTAGAATGAAGCGTTAGAAAGTAGAAAATTCAAAGCTGACGAACAGAGACGGATTCCGCACAACAAAGGCAAGAACTTACGCAGCTCCGGAATGTCCCAGTGACACTGGAATATTTCGCCCAGGATCGGATTGTACGGTTTCTTCGCGACGGAGCTCTTGCGTCCGGCATGGTACGCACTTAGGTACCATCGGACGACCTGCACCATCCGTTCGCGCGGATCCTTCAGATCCGCTATCCGCAGAAACAGATCCGGATGGGCAAAGTAGTCGGCGTACATCTCCAGCAGGGATCGCCGCTCGAGGATGAACGTCGGCAGGACAACCTTCGTGAGGTCCATGCCGATCTTCACCTGGGAGAGCAGATGCGTCACGACCGAACCGTGCGACTCCATCGACAGATCGTTGTCGGACTCGTCTTCGTATAAGGCATCGTAGTCGAGGCTGCCATCGGTGCGGATCGGTAGTGCTTTCGAGTCGTACGATTTCCGAGGCACACCGGATACAAGTGGAAGCGGATCGTGCAACCCGGGTCGGGGCACACCATCGCTACCGGTACCGACGAGCGGGACGCTCTGTCCGGCTGATATGGACGTGGTGTTGGAGCTGACGAGACTGTCCTGCTTCTTCAGCGAGATGCTTGTGCTGTCCTCGGCCGATGCATAGTGTTCCTCCACCGACAAGCGGGCAGTGTGCTCGGATAGGGTTCGAGTATTGCTGGTGTGAAAAGGAAAAGAATATCAAAGTTTNACAAGTGGAAGCGGATCGTGCAACCCGGGTCGGGGCACACCATCGCTACCGGTACCGACGAGCGGGACGCTCTGTCCGGCTGATATGGACGTGGTGTTGGAGCTGACGAGACTGTCCTGCTTCTTCAGCGAGATGCTTGTGCTGTCCTCGGCCGATGCATAGTGTTCCTCCACCGACAAGCGGGCAGTGTGCTCGGATAGGGTTCGAGTATTGCTGGTGTGAAAAGGAAAAGAATATCAAAGTTTAGAGATAAACGTGCAAAAATCAGTTTCACTGACCCAAGGAATAGAATGTTCTTTAACAATCTTCTACAGGGCAAGCTTTTAACCCCTCAATAGACATATATCTGGTTGAGACTCATAATAGACAATATAATTTACATCCCACCACATTCAGAGCATCACTTTTTACAAATAATATTTCTCAGTATTACTCCAACTTGTACATCATGATTTAAAAATGACTTTAAAGAAATCCTCCGACAGTTGTTGCACTGCACACATTAAAGGCTTCTTCACACTTACATGCATGACCCTTCAGCCACATCAGCTCGGGGCGTATGAATAGCCAATCATTCGAGCGATAAATTATAATCCGCTCGTATTTATCTGCCACTCGTGAGCATCAATAATTGACCAAGATTGGCCCATAAAACATTCCAACCCTTGCTAGCCACGGGTACGGAAAATGCGAGCTTTTGCGAAAATTTTGGTGAAACATCAGCCACACGGGACGCTATACCACGGAGCCACTGGACGTGGAGAGCGCACAAATAAATAAATTTCAATCTGCATTGCTCCAGCAAACGGTGAAACGTGGGCTCTTCACCGCGAGTCTGCTGGTTCTGATTCGACGATAAATGGGAGAAAATACATAATGCGCAAAACAAATACGAAATCCAAGCGATTTTTGTTGTTGTTGATATTCCCACCATTCGCCTGCCCCTGGTCGATCCAACCAACCCACGAAGGATTTAGGAGGTCACCGGGTGTGCTCTCTTGGGCACTTGGCTACTGAGTTACGTATGCCTCTTCGACGGCAGGGCAAAGCAAAAGAGGGCAATACGTACGCGTACTACCCGGAAAAAGAAATCACCAACCCAACCGAAGGTAACAAACCCGGGAAGGAAGAAAAATGACCATTCTAACGTCGATCCGAAACGGAAGCAGCTGTGAGTGTGCAATAAGAACAAACAAACGGCGTCCCGCCGAAATAGTAAGAAAGGAATGCAAACCGGAAGGAACACGAGCGGTTCGCTACGTGTACGTGTACGGGTTTGCAAAACGAATGACATTGCCGACGTTTTTCGACTGGCAAAAGGAATGGAATTTGGCCTACCTTTGCTGCCAGCACGCAATGGTTTACGAATTTCGGCTAATGTACCTGCAGCATAAAAGAAAGTAAAGCAAATCGATAACCTACCGTACCATCCTGTACTTTTTTGGTGGGTTGTGATTAGTGTCCAGGAGCGTGGGGTGGTAAAAATTGCGCACTGGTGGATTTTTTTTCTCCCTCCCTTACAGAGGTATTACTTTTATAGCGTTTCGTTTTTGGCATTTATGGGTTGCGAAAGTAGCAATACTATTACGTCGAGGAGGAAAGGATATAAAACTGTACTACGATGTCAAGGCTCGTAACGAATTGTCAAGACACGAACGCGACTCGTGTCATATCTGCCGGCGCACTGAACATGTCAACTGGTTTTTGTTTTTGTTGGACATGGAAAAAAGCAAATGGATAATACGCATTTTGTTTATAAATTATTGAACTAGCAGGCAGGATTAGATCGATAAGTGTAGTGAATATACTATATCTTTTACTAAAGAAGGAGGACAAGTCATGCGACTAAATGCCTGACAAGCAAGATTCATATATCTTGGATGGTTTGAAAGGTTCAATAATTGCTTTTTTTTCTTAAAATATTCAAAAGAATCACGAAAAGAATGAGCTGAACCAAACGATGACATCCTTGGTGTGGTTGAAAACGGAAAAGGACAACGATGGCCAAAACTTTCAAGCGAAGAGATTACATTGGTAGAGCGTTCGAACTTTCAAAGCTTTCGAAACAAACGAGACGATGTTGGTTCAATAAATTGGATTATCGGACATCTTAAGCATTTATAGTTTTGCGTTCTAAATATGGCTACGCAGCGAGCTGCCCAATCTGCTGTTGCTGGGCATTTTATGCACAGCCCAATTTCACACAGATGGTCACCGGTTTCGATTCGATGATAGTGGCATGATCAAAGCCGAACGGGATAAAAACGGTTGTGTTCAAGGTTTTCTATTCACATCGCAAGGTGCTTCGAAAAGAAAAGCAATTGCCCTCTAAACTGTGAAAGTCTATTGATTTTGGTGGTCGAACGAATTAGCAATCTTTAACCAGATCTGGCCAAAAGACACTGACATTGAACTCAAATTTTATTCAAAATGTTTGTCTCTAATCGAAGACCTTTTTATGATATCAACTTTAACTGGATAAAAACACTCACTAGCTATTCAATACATCAGATTAGACAACTACTAACGCTCTATTATACATCACAATGTGTGTAATTTTGCAAATAAATTACTCATATTTAACTTTGGAAAGCATATGACGCTTGTGTAGGTTGTTTAAACGATACGAAACCATATCTATTGACATTACAAATCCTTATCATTCTATTATAAAGGTACTTTAAGTGAAATTGTTTGTTGTTTAAATATTAATATAATTCGTTTGTTTGTTAACTTTGGATATAGATACGGAATTTTGTTATATGGGCACGACTTCGGTCGTACCAAGGCTCAATGCGCCTGAATGTATGCAATCCATTGTTTCAAATATTCGAATACCTGCAGTCTAGTGAAACTTAATAATATTATTGCATACTTTTCGGCGTACAAATACATTACATATCACCTTAAAAAAAGATAAAAAAACATCGGATCAAAGCCCTAGCTGTAAGGGTCTAATCCAAAAAAACATACCCTCTGCTGCTCGTGGTGATACATATTGATAGCTCAACAACTTTGTTTGGTAAAGCCAACGCATCAGATAGGGATAAAATTGCACTTCACTTGGCATGCACTGTTGGTTCTACAAAAGTCGACAATGACCCCTTTTCAACAGACACGCCTCAAGATGAGCTCAACGAAAGCCGCTCACTTCACACTTAACAGAACACGAAAAGTGTGATCGCTTTTCCCTTTCCCGAGCTGAGCTGAACTGAGCTGGGGACACAACAAACGGGTGAGTAATAAAATCACACAGAAGAGGAAGAATGAAAAAACGCTCCACCAACAGCGGGACCACAACGTGTGTCAACGTGGGTGACGCTGAAAAATGCACGCGAAAGATTGTCGTAAAAATCGCAACCACCCACCCACAGAAACCCCCCCCCCCCTCTGTGGGTGGTGGGGTGTAAAGTAAACATTAACCGTTTGTATTGATGTGTGTGTGTGTGTGTGTGTGTGGAGGGGGGAGGGCAGTTTGTTGCAATGTGAGTGGAAAACGTTCTTAATATCTTAATCGAAACGTGAGGTGAGCAAGCAGAGAAGAAAATACGACGGCAACATCGGGAGCAACTATAAATATATACATACAGATATATATACTTGTATATATATATGTATACAACCACAGCTGACGGGGTAATGCATCTGTTCATGGAGAGACTCCGTATTTCATTTTCTCTCAGCACGGGCTAACTCTGCAGAGTTAAAATGGAAAACGCTGTGAAGGGAACACTTTTTACCCACAAAACCAAGCCGGGAGGGCTGCTTTTGGCAGCACAACAAGGGAAGCCGACAGGCAAGGCAAGGGTGACTAGTTTATGGCGTCACACTGTCGTCATCATCCATGACTGCTGTGAGAATGTAGTAGTAGTAGTAGCTTTGTCCATACACACCACTCATCCCTGCACTAGCGTTAGTAATAGTTGTAGTGGTAGTAGTCGAGAGTAGCAACGATTCTCTTCTAGGGAAAATTGCATACTAACATACTAACTTGACACCCCAGCAGCTGACAATGTATGTATGCATTCATGTATGTATGTGTGCGCGTACGTATGTATGTATAATAATAATTCAATTTTTCACCGTTCGCACAGGAAAAGGCCGCATTTGTCTGTGCAAGTGTGCGAATTATAGATGCTTGGCACGTTTGTAGCTGTGTAAAGGTTGTCTCGTGCAAGCAAAATTCCCTTTGAAAANAAAACATACCCTCTGCTGCTCGTGGTGATACATATTGATAGCTCAACAACTTTGTTTGGTAAAGCCAACGCATCAGATAGGGATAAAATTGCACTTCACTTGGCATGCACTGTTGGTTCTACAAAAGTCGACAATGACCCCTTTTCAACAGACACGCCTCAAGATGAGCTCAACGAAAGCCGCTCACTTCACACTTAACAGAACACGAAAAGTGTGATCGCTTTTCCCTTACCCGAGCTGAGCTGAACTGAGCTGGGGACACAACAAACGGGTGAGTAATAAAATCACACAGAAGAGGAAGAATGAAAAAACGCTCCACCAACAGCGGGACCACAACGTGTGTCAACGTGGGTGACGCTGAAAAATGCACGCGAAAGATTGTCGTAAAAATCGCAACCACCCACCCACAGAAACCCCCCCCCCCCTCTCTGTGGGTGGTGGGGTGTAAAGTAAACATTAACCGTTTGTATTGATGTGTGTGTGTGTGTGTGTGTGTGTGTGTGTGTGTGTGTGTGTGTGTGTGTGTGTGTGGAGGGGGGAGGGCAGTTTGTTGCAATGTGAGTGGAAAACGTTCTTAATATCTTAATCGAAACGTGAGGTGAGCCAGCAGAGAAGAAAATACGACGGCAACATCGGGAGCAACTATAAATATATACATACAGATATATATACTTGTATATATATATATGTATACAACCACAGCTGACGGGGTAATGCATCTGTTCATGGAGAGACACCGTATTTCATTTTCTCTCAGCACGGGCTAACTCTGCAGAGTTAAAATGGAAAACGCTGTGAAGGGAACACTTTTTACCCACAAAACCAAGCCGGGAGGGCTGCTTTTGGCAGCACAACAAGAGAAGCCGACAGGCAAGGCAAGGGTGACTAGTTTATGGCGTCACACTGTCGTCATCATCCATGACTGCTGTGCGAATGTAGTAGTAGTAGTAGTTTTGTCCGTACACACCACTCATCCCTGCATTAGCGTTAGTAATAGTTGTAGTGGTAGTAGTCGAGAGTAGCAACGATTCTCTTATACGGAAAATTGCATACTAACATACTAACTTGACACCCTAGCAGCTGACAATGTATGTATGCATTCATGTATGTATGTGTGCACGTACGTATGTATGTATAATAATAATTCAATTTTTCACCGTTCGCACAGGAAAAGGCCGCATTTGTCTGTGCAAGTGTGCGAATTATAGATGCTTGGCACGTTTGTAGCTGTGTAAAGGTTGTCTCGTGCAAGCAAAATTCCCTTTGAAAATTAAAATGGAAAATATGAAGAAGAAAAAAAAGGGAAAAACAATATCCTCACCCAATAATACACTTGCAAGAAGCCAGATAGATAGAGAGCGAAACATTTAGCATGACATTTTTCCATCATCCATTTGTTTGTTGTTTTTTTTTTTTGCTTAACCCATTTTACACACCCAAATTGTGATACCGAAACATTTACCTATCTGTGGCCACGGAGCTGGTGCGCCGAAAGGAAAACCGTTCTGCTAATGATTTGAACATGATGCTTCGTGTTTCTGTTCCTTTTTTTCTCTTGTTGTTGTTGACTCTCGTTCTCTCTCTCTCTTTCTTTCTCTTTCTGTGCCAGATGGGTTAGATTTCCACGCCGAGTTTTCCACACTAAACAACACACCACGGGGTGAATCACACACTAGTGCAGAAGAGTGCCGGAGAGGATGTGGAAAGAAAAATGCTTTTCCACCTCTTCTTCTTATTGGTTTCGGTTACAAATGCTTTTCTCTCTTTGCTTCTCTGGTCACATACATACACACATACGCACACACAGCGATACACGCGCGTTCTTATATTATAATATTGCTTTAGATTTTCACAGATCACATTTTGGTCGCTTCGTTTCAATATTTCGGGCTTCCGGACTTTATTATCATCATCTTCTTCGCATCATCATCAACAAACGTGTACCGAAACTTGGATGCCACCCACCATCATCCACAGTTTTGTCTCGTGTTGTTTTTGTTAAGTAAATCACTTTCCGTATAAGATCCCAATTTTCCACCAACGCGAATGGCATGAAAAACAAGAACCAAGAACACACGCGAAATTGAGTTTCCACCGGTGTCTCCGTTGTTGGCAGAATGGAAGAAATTTGTTTTGTTTCGGGGTCGGTCGGTGAACAACTTCTGCCCCCGGGTATGTCCCGGTCTTTGGGTGGGCGGCTTCAACGGTTGTTGTTAAATTTTTAAGCACTTTCTAATGACTTTGAAACGCCTCGCTGGTTTGGCATCGACTGTGCAAGGGGCAGCAACTTCGTTTCGATGGGGAAAGAACCCGTTTTCCGCTTCACTGTACGTACACGCACAACAAACACGGTGGTCTCGAGCATGGTTGCGTGGAAAGCGCTTAAATTCAAACCACCCACCAAGTGGTACTAGAAATCGATAAGAATCTTTGCCCGTACCCGGTTTGGCTAGTATGTCTAGAATGTCTCCTCTCTTCCCGTTCTACACGTTTATGGGAGCATTTTCACGGTTTTGATTGACGGGGGGAAACCATAATCGTCGACAGAGGCACGCTTAAGCGCCGGATGGGGATGGCAACCGATTATTGCTGGTGGTTAAGACCAGAATAGTCTCTGTACAGTAAGGCATCTGTATAGTGTGTGCGTGCGTGCGCTGCTGTAAGCACTGTAGTAAACGTGAGACCATTCGGTGGCTCTCATCTTCTGTTCTGGTCAACGTCTCGCTTAAACGCCATCACGCCACTTCATGGCACAATAGTTGCGGCAGACGGCTACTAAATCATCGTTGTGCGATTGCATTTCTTCTGTTGCTTTTCGTGTGCTTATATTTTACTTAATTTACAAATATTTGCACAGTTGCACTCTACTATCACACCAGTACACCAGCTTACAAGCTTACACACATACGCACGGGGACTTTGGTACGATTCCCGACTGGAAGACATCGATTAGCGAAAGGAAGTTCACTTCGTTTTTTTTTAATGCCGGACATACACTCACACACTGGCACACACTGCCTTTCAACTGGCACGCAATGGACAACACGAAAGACAAACAAAGTTCTACTAGACATCCCCACAAAGTCCGCTGAGGTCCTTTTGGGGTCCTCCCTCCGTTAGAGTGCGTACGCGCGCGCGTTTGTGTGTGTGTGTGCGGGAAAGGACGGTGATGGGTGACGAATGGCTGTATGTGTGCCTCCCCCCGTTTTGGGACACACTGGTCGGTTTTTTTTTTTTTTGGTGTTCCTTTCCTAAACCCCGCGCACGTGGAAGCAAGCGAAGCACGAGGCCAAGCTTCTGCCGATCGTCTGACTGGCACGCAAATACACTCGGACGGGGCAGCCAAATGCAATCACCGCCACCGGCCCGAAGGGCGCTCGTCGGCAAACCTGGGTTGCCGGATCGGGTTAGAATCGGGGATTCGTTCTCAGCACGGCGAGAGTTTCGGACGGCACGACGACGCTGCCGCTCACTCTCTTTCCCAGATTTCGCTCGACTTTCACACGTGGGGTAAGAACAAAAAAAAAACACACACACAAGGGAAAACCTCTTTCTTCTGCCCGATTCTACTTCTCCTTCCTCTCCCCATCACCAGTTTCCCCTTCCCACCCGATGATGGTGAGTGGAAAATGGGAAGCAAAAGTGAACGAACGTCACGCGATTCTGCATGCCGTTTGCCGCAGTTTGTGCGAAGATGCAATATACCTTCATTCTGGCTTGTTTTTGCTGCTTTGTTTGTGTATGGTTTTTGTTGCAAATAAAACAAGTACAAACGTGCCCCCCCCCCCTGCTCGGGGGCAAAATGTGTACAATACATACAGCCGTTTTCAGTTTCAATCCACGATCCAGCTCTTCCGGTTTCGATCTCTTATCTGGACTGGAATTTCCTTTCCAAGTTGTTGACCGTTTTAAACAAAACAAATCATTTTATACAAACATGTTGTTAAAAAACACACACACACATTTACTGATTACATTTACTTGCTTTATGTATGATGTAGTGTTTTTTTGTGGTCCCCTTTTGAAAGAAATTGATGCATAATTTAATCTATGCTGCGTGTGTATGAGTGACGCTTAAAGTCTCAGTTCTCTTTATGTACGCGTTTATTTTTTGTTCGTGTGCCATCGTACACACGTGCGCTAGCTGATTTAGGTTTAAAGATTTGCATGCACGGTGGTTTGCGTGTGACGAACATTTTGGTGCTTCACGCAGGCGAGAGTAAAAATAATATTGGCACAAATTGAAACATAACCATTTTGAAGGAAACAATTGAAACAAAAACAACACGAGAAAAATAGATAAAACATAACAAAGAAATTAAAAAATTTCAAAACGAACTGTACAACAACTATTGAAAAGTGTAGAATCTAAAAAACGATAAGTAAATTAAGTAATTATAGCTGTTTCATGGTTTAATACAAAATATGAACAAAAACTATTAAAGACAAAAGAATAAACAAAAACAAAAAACCTCAAAAAAGTTGTAATTCATTCATGGGATGATGTATCTCATAAAAATATTGCAATTAGTACTGTCAATTAAGCTAATATAAATATATCACACTTTAATTCTGGCCAAATTAAATGTGTCGTTTTCCATCTTTATGGGCTCTATTTCAAACAACGTTTATGATAGAATTTCGTTGATTGCATTTGGGCCCGTATTATTTGTCCATAACCACCGGCGGAACGAGGTCACTCTACCCAGTGTGATGATGCATTTTGCATACGGCAATTAATAAATCGATGAGATCAGCCGCTGACGACGGGAACCAACCAATGCCACCGAACCACCGGGAATAATGGGCTGTTTGCTGGTAGAACGCAGTACATAACAATCACACATCGAAGGTTTTACCAATTGCCACAAATCGATAGCGATTCGGGTGACGATTAGTGGTACCCCTATATTCAACCGAAATAGCTGTACTTTCTTCTTCCTCTCCATTGGGTGCTTCCTCTATTGGGTGGGGAAAATGAAATTATCGGGGTATGAAATTGATTGGCAGGAAAGTGGTGCCATCTGAACGAATAATGATTTATTATTTGGTGGTAAGAATGCATCGAGCAATCAACGTGACACGTACATAACGTGCTAACGTGCATAAAGCATAAAGTGCTTTATTAGGATAATATTTGTGAATGTTGCGACAAACACCACTCTGCCAAATAAACAATAAATATAATTGTATTACAGAGGAAGGAAGAACAAAAACCCCTGAAGCTTCCTTTAACTCATTATATTACTGGCGGGCGTGCTACGTACAGCGATCTAATAACGTACCAAATTAACTTTGTTCCCGGATCAAATAACTCATTAATAATAAACCATCTTTATAATTAAATCTTGCTCCCGGGGATGGCACAACCAGCAGCGCACCGAGACCGAGCGAAATCTCGCGTGTTCCGTTGTGTATTTCTTGTGCACCCGTCATTCATTTCAGAAGCCTTTTTTTGGTTAACCACACGGAACTCGAACTGCAAGTAGTACACCACGCTCGGAAAGTTTATTTGGCAGTATCGGTTCTAATGATGACAGAATCAGACATTGGCTAACCACTGACTAGAACCTTGACAGGCTGTGGCGTCGGTTGAAATTCCCATTTGTGAAATCGTGAGACACACAGAGAGAGAGAGAGAGAGAGAAAAGGAGAGCAAAACACGTGTTTGTGATGCTGAAAGGACACATCCGTTCGGCACACTAGTGACAGGAAAGTTGGCGCAATGTGGATATAACCACTACCGATATGCTCTCGGGTCAAGGGTGTTAAAGCCTTGGAGACTTCGGCTCATCAGCCGACTAAATGCCGGTGTCCATTCCTCTCAAAGCCTAAGGAATATTCCCATTGGTGGTCCCATTGGAAGTAATAGGGCGATACTTACCTTGTCGGTGTGTTTAATTGACTAGAGGTAAACGGGGAATCGTTCGCATCGAAGAAGTCGTCCTCGCCCTCCGAACTCGAGTAGGACGTTTCCGGCACTGTGGAGAAGGTATGGATCGGTTCGGTTATCATGACGATGCTCGGATGTCGCCTGCGCCGCCGTCGCCGCCGGTTGCGCTTCACCGTCAGTACATGCCGCGCGAGAACCAGCAGTAACACTATGACCAGCGCCGCCAGAAAGCCGCACAGCAGTACACATGTGCACTCCAACTTTTACGCGCTCGTCCCAACGGGTCGCACACCACACACACACACGCACACACACGCACAAAACGCAAAGCGCAAGCACCAGTGTTTCGGTATTGCCAGAAGCTACTAAAACCGCGTTTTGTCCTACGATTTTAGCGAATTTTTAGTGGTCGTGTGCTGAGTGTAGCTTAATTTCTGTTCAGTACCACACAACGGTCAGCTACCGTCAGCACATTGGACGCTAGGCAAACAAAAACCTTTCTACAACACTACACGCTACAAAACGGCCAGCCTACGGGAGACAGTCACAACAGCTTCAGTATCGCACGAGCAAAGATCTCTCCGTTCCGTAAGAAGCATCCCTTTCCTTGCCGCGATTCCTGCTCGACAATGTCCGCAACCACTCTCATCTGGGACACTCTTCTCACGCGTACCGTCGTACCGGTACGGACGTTTCAGAATGAGCAATTCTTAGCCGNGACGCTAGGCAAACAAAAACCTTTCTACAACACTACACGCTACAAAACGGCCAGCCTACGGGAGACAGTCACAACAGCTTCAGTATCGCACGAGCAAAGATCTCTCCGTTCCGTAAGAAGCATCCCTTTCCTTGCCGCGATTCCTGCTCGACAATGTCCGCAACCACTCTCATCTGGGACACTCTTCTCACGCGTACCGTCGTACCGGTACGGACGTTTCAGAATGAGCAATTCTTAGCCGAAACTTTCGTTAACCTGCGTGCATCAACGCTTCCAGTGACCATTGTTCGATGTCTGCTACCGACTTTCGAAGGATCACAAGCTTTGTCTCCTACCCTGTCGACACGGTTAAAGGAGCTACCGGGGAGGCTTTAAAGTACGATCAGAGAAATGCTTTGTTGACTTTTCGGCGCCGATGGTGGCACGAGGTGTCCGCACGCGCCGGAACAGGATACAGTACTACCAGCACTACCATTAATTGGCGGTCGCTGTAATCCCCCGCGCGCGTATACCCAGTAGGTACGCCGATTTGGAGAAAATCGCATCCACAACTCTCGGAACTCTCACGGCACGCTGCTTTCTTTTGGTCGGTAGGCCTGGAGGACGGGGGGATAGGATGGAGGGGGTGGAAGTTGCCCGTAGGAGAGAGTAAAAAATAGCATTACCCATCTTTGTTGTTCGCTCGCTGGCTCTCACTTTACGGGGAACTGGCGCTCTCTCTCTCGGCGCTATGTTCCCGTACAGCGTATTCTGCAGTGTTTCGCTGGAAATACTGCTAAAATAAATCGATATCCACGTGATTTTGGGGTAAACTTACGCACCCCACCAGGCAGCGTGCCACGGTTCAACGGAAGGCGAGAGATTTGAGCCGTTGCGCGAGCGAACGCCAAACGGTGTGTGAGAGCGAAACAACAACGTGGGAGGAGGACACGACGAAATGTTCTTCAACCCAACAGTGGTAACCTCCAGACGTGTCGGGCGCTTCGCGAGGGATCGGTTACCGTGCGGCATTTTTCTGACGTTTAGTACCGCATTACACATCCCTACGCCCGGATCCGGAACCGGTCGCATATGGAAAGCTCGCAAATATACGGCACGCCAGAGAGTGAAGGATACCGTTTTTAGAGGGTGTTTTGTTTTAGCTACTCTCGGTACGGCCAGCTGTACAAAAGGGGGAAGACGAAACAAAAAACGAACTAATCTGAATCAGTGGAAGAGTAGCAGCAAAAAGAAAAAAACCCCCCAACAACGAACGGTCTAACAATATTCATACTTTCAGCCGGACTGCACCTCTACGCGGACGTGTACATGTGTCAGGGTTACGTTTTGAGTGAGTGAATTTTTTGCTAGTGTAAAACGACGGATGAGACATGACATGCTGCCCTAGCGCTGGCAGGAAAACGGTGGTGCGGTACGCCGGAGGTTTATAAAACCGGCCACCGCCGGGGCCTTCTGAAGTTTAGTGTAGGCAAAAAATTGCTGTTTTTTCCATGCCAAGCCTTTGGATTTTGGTGTGGTGTGTGTTGTTACTATACGGTCCTATCGCTAGTCATTGCTATTAAGAGTGAAAAGTGAAGAAGTTGTTACAAAACAATAAGACAAACAAAAAACAGTCCACAGTGACGGTTACATGTATGCGGCTTGTTGCGAAGGTTGCGCAACTAAGCATCCTAATTACCCGGCGAGCTATCGCGAACTTTGTGGGCAAACATATAAAAAAAACAACCCCCGCAAGCGTTTGTGCGTGCGATCAAGCAAAAAGTATGTCGATCGATCGGTATCGTATCGATTAGTAACAACAGCCGTTGATGTGATAAGCGTCTTCCCAGTTACTGCCCTTTACCAAATGGGGTGGGGGGGGGGGCAATGTAGGGCTACTCGAATTATACCTCTGAAACAACCTGCCTGTGTCCAACACCCTACCATTATTCAACGCATGACAATTAATATAACGACTACGTTTCTCTGCAACCTGTTCCTTCGTCGTTTGCAGCTAATTTGGGTTCACGCCGGCGCGCCCCTCATTTGATATTTTAATGTCACTAGAAGCTTTTCTTCCTAATTGCGGCCCCTGTTTTACGATTCACGGTGATTGAACCGCCGCGCTCGGACAGAACCACGGCGTTTGACGCCTCGAAAACACTCGCTGGTTATGCGGTGTGGATTGGAGTGTGGTGATGGTCATAGTGCTCTCGTACGGTTCCGTCAGCCAAAACGACAACAACACAGTGGCAGCAAACCTAACATACATACCGCTGATAGAAGCATGTGCAATGTTGACACGCCGCGAGTTTTCTCTGCATTCGTCGGCAACCTCGATGTCGGTTGGTAGCGAAGAAGACATCACACCAACGACCAGACCTGTGCGTACGAACGGGTTTTGAGGATTAAAATTGCTTGTATCAGGCACTCAGGCAAACACCGCCAAAAACCTACCGGACTCGCTGGGTTCTGTTTCCGTTTCGGATTTGCTGCATATCGGACCCTGGTAGATACCGTTGATCGGGTTTGCGGTGTTCTGTGAAGCGAATAGAGCGCGAATCGTTTAGTATCGTGCGGGATTGTGTTGACATGGGGAAATATCGAAGCGGATGCTTACCTTGGCGATCTGTAGAAGCACTATCGAATGTTTTATATTGTCAAGCATCGCCTAAAATAGATGATGAGCCATTAGAGAGGTTTGTGTGTGAAACAATTCTTCCAGTGCACACTTACGTTAACGTGCTCGCTGATAGTTTTAAGGTGGGTTGCTTCCTCCGTGTCACCGAGCGTTTCCAATCTCGTCTCGAGTTTCTGTGTTTTTTTTTAAATGGACAGTAAAGTGTCAATGAGTGAAACCCCCCGGGCAGAACTGTACGCAACACTTACCGTTGTTTGGTCAATCATTAGCTGTAGAAATGCGTCCGCCTCCGTTACCTTCCGATCGAACAGTACCAGATTGGTTGAGCGCCGGATACTGGAACCGGGCGTACCGCCACCGCCACCATTGCCGCCACTGCCCGGACCACCGGATGTGAAACCCATCGCGCTGCTCTGTGCGCTCGTGCTGCCGCTGCCGTTGTTGTACTGCTGATCCCACAGCGCTCTGCTACGGTTTGCATGCCGCAGTATCGAGTCCTCCAGGCGACGAACCCATTTTTCGCGTTCTTCTGCATCGCGCGCCTATTATTGATTTTGTTTTTACATTTTAATACCACCGCGCGTGTGTGTGCATGGTATCGTGTCATGCCGAAATAAAACCGAACACGTTGCCGAGCAGGAAAGGAAGTTGTTAGCCACACGTGAAACCTTTCGCACGAAACCGTCACGAGCCTACCATAGCCAACTTACCTGAAAGTGGAACGTCTTGTGATCGACGGTGATCGTAAATGTGTTCACATCCTGGTCGTCTATACCGATGATGGCACCCTTTAGACGTACGCAGCCCCGCCGCACTCCTTTCATCATTTTTTCCTTTGACTGAAAAGGTAAAAGCATAAATATAAATGCAATTAATAACGTGTTTTACGTCTATAAATGCTTAATTTGAATAATGTGTTAATACATGTTAAAAAGTATGAATCGTTCATTGAAGATTTCAATACCATTTGGAATAATTGTAAAATAACTCAATTTGTATAGGCAACTCATAATAGCTAATTTCAAGTAGGTCCCACCACAAACTGCAGAGCAACAGATCTCTATGGATATGTTATTTTAGGATATAACCACGAAAAGGCAAGTTATTCGGTTAAGGAAAAAAAACTATAAACTACAGTATAGACATTCTGAAGTACTAATCCGGTCGTCATTGTAAGCTTGTTTACGACCTGGTACTTTGTGCTGTGACGTATGAAAGTTCCTCGCTTCAATGGAAAAAAGTGGTGTCAGTTTGCCATAATACGACGCACATTAATGTATAATTAAGTTTTTTGGGAGTAATTAAGCAAAACAGCACATCAACGAACCGTTTGCACGTTATGCAGTGAAGCACACGGCAGTAGCGTGGTACAGCCCAATCAATCGGTCCATTCCGGTGTGTTCCGGTTTGAATGAAAATATTCATGAAGTTATTTCTATTCATGTTTCCACACGGTATAAATTAGAACTTTTTTTGTGTGGAATAAGCTATTTATGTTATACACACTGAAACGCAGTGTGTGTAAATTAGATGTAATTATCAAAACGCTTACCGCGGGAAGGGTGTATGTATTACTAAAAAAGTTATACAACTATTTTTGGCAACCTGGTCCCTTCTGCAAGCTGTGTGTGTGTATGTCCTTCAGATGGCGAGCACTGTTTGCTTGCCGGCGGAAAAACATCACATTTGCTCGACAGAAGCAAAAAAAAAACAAGTCTCCCCGCTTGTTTATCTGACACAACAAGAAGCAGCCAGCCGAGAGCGCGTTCTAACCAGCCAGCTCACTCCGGCAAGAAAGCTCGCCCGTCGTTGGTGGCATGCTAACCGGCGCCTTGCCGCGAATCCACAACCAACCAAAAATGCCACCGTTTCAAAACAAAAAACCCGCTTATAAGCGAGCGTCTGTTTGGCGCGGGTCCTCAGTACGGTCGTAGCACATCGACGAATCTGAGGTCCGAGGTTGTTCGGCAGAAAGGCCACCGAAAAGCTGTTGGTTGACGTATTTTTTTTTTGTTGAGGGGGAGGATAGAGCGAGAAAGGGTGGAAAACACCAAGTTCCGTAGAGGAGGAGGAGAGTGAAGCCCCTTTTTTCTTAGCAGCAGCACCTACCTCCAAAGGTGTAGCCTGAGCACAACACGACAAACGTTGGACAAGTGTGTGCGTTGCCTAGAAAGTGGTTTATGGTGTTGTCTGTTCTACTAACGCCGGCAGTGCTAACCTGTGGCCAGTGCGTGTGTGTGCGTGTGTTATAGATGAAATAAGTATCTTTTTTGCCCATTAATCGTTGCCAAGTGCTCCAACAAAATGGACCTGTACCAGTATTACATCTACGAAAATGCCGGTAAGTTCAGTTGCTCGATGGATCGTATTGCACACCCTAAAAAAAAACAACTCTCCTCGAGCATGATGCTGGCCCATACTATCTTGTCATGGTAATCAACAAACAGATGCAGGTGGACAATTTTAATCTCCCTTTTTAATGGTCGTTTGATGCACTTGTTGTATATGTACAGATCAACGAACTAAAAACTGGTTTCTGGCGGGGTCGCCGCTTCCAATCATCGGCATCATTATCTGCTACTTGGCGTTGGTGTACTACATAGTTCCAAGGTAAGTGTCCGTACATATATCCATGTCACTTTAATTGTGAGCTGTACCAAACTCTAAACCATTCTTCACACTTGCAGGTACATGCGAAATCGGGAAGCTTACCAGCTGAAGACATTCATGGGATTCTACAACCTGTTCCAGGTGGTGTACTGTGTGTTCCTCATTACAAATGTAAGACCATTACTACCACGACACTGCACAGCAAAACGTATACTAAATCGTCAGCATGTTTGCCTTNCCAAAGGTGTAGCCTGAGCACAACACGACAAACGTTGGGCAAGTGTGTGCGTTGCCTAGAAAGCGGTTTATGGTGTCGTCTGTTCTACTAACGCCGGCAGTGCTAACCTGTGGCCAGTGCGTGTGTGTGCGTGTACGTGTGTTATAAATGAAATAAGTATCTTTTTTGCCCATTAATCGTTGCCAAGTGCTCCAACAAAATGGACCTGTACCAGTATTACATCTACGAAAATGCCGGTAAGTTCAGTTGCTCGATGGATCGTATTGCACACCCTAAAAAAAAAAAGAACTCTCCTCGAGCATGATGCTGGCCCATACTATCTTGTCATGGTAATCAACAAACAGATGCAGGTGGACAATTTTAATCTCCCTTTTTAATGGTCGTTTGATGCACTTGTTGTATATGTACAGATCAACGAACTAAAAACTGGTTTCTGGCGGGGTCGCCGCTTCCAATCATCGGCATCATTATCTGCTACTTGGCGTTGGTGTACTACATAGTTCCAAGGTAAGTGTCCGTACATATATCCATGTCACTTTAATTGTGAGCTGTACCAAACTCTAAACCATTCTTCACACTTGCAGGTACATGCGAAATCGGGAAGCTTACCAGCTGAAGACATTCATGGGATTCTACAACCTGTTCCAGGTGGTGTACTGTGTGTTCCTCATTACAAATGTAAGACCATTACTACCACGACACTGCACAGCAAAACGTATACTAAATCGTCAGCATGTTTGCCTTGGTATTGATTATTTTAGCTAGTAAAGGCAGGATGGAGGCCGTACTTTTTCTACCGATGTGTCGAAACCGACTACTCGAACGAACCGAAGGCGATGCTGATGGTCGAAACAACCTGGTACCTGCTGATGATCAAACTGTTCGAGCTGCTCGAGACGGTACTGTTTGTGCTGCGTAAGAAACAGAACCAGGTGTCGGTACTGCACGTGTACCATCATATAAGCACATTTGTGATAGCGTACATCTACACCAAATATATTGGAGGTAAGATTAAACGGTTTAGGATTCGATGTATATCTCCATCTTTATTCCCTTTGTCTCGCTTTAGGAAGCATGCTTACGTTCTCGATCGTGGCGAACTGTGTCGTACACATCATCATGTACTCGTACTACTTCATGTCCGCGTACGATGTGCCGCTGTTCAAATTTCTCGTGGCAAAGTACAAAAAGTATATCACCAAAATTCAACTGGTAGGAAAACCGTTCCCAGACCCTGATGTCTTTGTGAATATCCGTCGATTAATCGCTCCCATATTTCTGCACCCATCCACAGATCCAGTTCTGTCTGATGATGGCGAACAATCTGTTCGGGCTCAATCCGCACTGTAACGTGTCCCGGTCATTTTTGGCGATGTACATACCGAACATCTTCATCCTGACGTATCTGTTCTACGATTTCTACAAGAAATCGTACAGCAAATCCAAAGCCGGCAAAGTGAAGCAATAAGCAAGCAGCAGCAGCAGCTGCTTGCCTCGCTGTCGCTGTCTGAAGCGCGCGAAATCCTTGGAGTGCAATAATAAATCGATTTTAGCTTCAGCCTAATCACGACGAAAGGATGGAACGATCCAGCTCCAGTTGCGACACGCGAATAAGGGAACGGAATGGAGCACAATGCTTCAACAGGGCAAATATCGTTTCAATGCCTTAGCGAGAGGGAAAGCTTTAACTAATGTGATTGAATTCGTGGGGATGTATCGTTTCGTATGCCATTGTTTTTGTATTTTTGTTATTTTTAGCTTTTTAAAGGTTTTTTTATCATTGTGGGAAAAGGGCAATGTTGTTAAAAACAACCTAAGGATCAGAAGACGGGTTATTTATGTTTGTTTTTGTATAATTTTTGTTTAATATTAAGAATATCAAATACTACAACACTATCATGGAATCATATTACAATCTTGTTGCTCGTGACCGGACCGGAGTCAATTACGGGGACATGGTCCTGTCTTTATCACTGCGACATAAACCTTAGCTTCCGAGTGCGTAGATAGATAGAACGTATCAATTTAATAGAAATTACAAACATTCAGCTGCTACTTGCAGTTGCAACAAACGCTCTCAATAAATGCAGAGATGTTTATAGATGCGTTATGAAGAAGAGAGAAAAAGCTCACCAACTATTTGAAATTATAAACAACGAACAATTAATCAAAACAATAAATCAAAAACTAATTGAAGTATAATATTTTACATCTGTTGTGGATTGGGGAGATGTGAATTGCTCACAAATATCACACAACATGTAATAAAACATTGATAAATTAAAATATAACCATTAACGCTCAGCTNAACAAACGCTCTCAATAAATGCAGAGATGTTTATAGATGCGTTATGAAGAAGAGAGAAAAAGCTCACCAACTATTTGAAATTATAAACAACGAACAATTAATCAAAACAATAAATCAAAAACTAATTGAAGTATAATATTTTACATCTGTTGTGGATTGGGGAGATGTGAATTGCTCACAAATATCACACAACATGTAATAAAACATTGATAAATTAAAATATAACCATTAACGCTCAGCTCTATGAAGCTATGCTGCGATAATGATGATGTTAACAACAGTAAGAGTACAGTTTACAACAATCCCAATTTAAGCTGCCGTTATAAAACGGAAAAGTTGAATTTAACATTTAAAATCACGCTACAGCTGTTGTAGCGTTGCATCACCAAGGCAAGTTGCATGCAAGCTATGGATACGCAGAAAACATTGGATGCAAGTGTACAGTGCAAGTTAAATTTTCATTGCAGGGCAAGCATTCGTTTAGATTCATTTTAGATTCATGTTCAGCTTTTGGGACTGATTTATTTATAGAGATAATAAGTTATTTTAACATAACATATTCTTTAAAATTACTGGTTCAATTGAATGGGACGATTCAACGAAAACCGTAAGTTCAAAACAAATCGGGAATATCGAGCTTTTCTTTAGCTAGACTAAAAAGTTGAACGACGTTTCAACGACCGTAATGCCGTGGCATTATTTTACCATTATTCCATCTTATCGTAGTTTTAATGATCATCAATTGGATCAATTGGTTGGGGTTTCCTCAAAGATTTTTTATAGCTAAGATTATTAAAAATTGTAAAAATATCATACATACTTCACAACGTTATTTCAGTACTACCTATCGTTGAAACATACATTAGAAATTCAAAATTGGTTTATCAGACAAACATTGAGCAGATAATGAGGCACTTCAGCAATGGAAAAGGGTCATCGTTCTTTGATCACTCGAAACATTATTTGGCACCTACTTCCTTAATTGATACGTAAATGTTAACATTTTCTTTGTCACTCGTCACAATTCATATTGATTTAATTTGTCTACAAATTTATGTTTCATTAAATTGTTTCGTTTATTATCATGAAACAATGTTGCATTACGAAGATCAAGTAAGGAATCGGTTCGGAAACCGCAAACCTACAATACTATCCACCGAAAGTATTTGTGCAACCTCGCAGACACGTAACCATTGGCTTGATAACGTGCGTTCGTTCTAAAGATGATTACATTTGATAGAGGAAATTTGTACAGCTGCGTGTGTGAAGCCAAACTATTAGATAAATGGGCACGATCTGTTTGCTTACGTGCAAGCTCTTGTTGATCCAACGCGGACAATCAAGTTAATTCCGGCTCACATGATATTTTTATTGCCAAAAGTGTTACGTTTCAAATATTCCATGCTCCGAACGTTCGCCAATTATCTGGCAAAGAAAGTTGAACAGTGATCTGGATATAGGGGTAGTTTGCTATTAAAATTCCCAAATGATTAGTTACAAGTGCCCTTTCCAGATCTTGAATTATGTAAATTCTATTAAATTCCGATGCCAGATAAATGGCTTCTATCTTCTTCGAATCGGACAACTTTATGCTTTAACTTTAGTCTTACTTCGGGCAATGATATAGAAGATCTTACTGATTACTCTTCTAGTATTGACGTTACGAATCTCCAGAGTAATAAAACATTGATTGTGATAATTGTGAATAATTCATTCTTTACCACATTCCCATTGAAGTCCCATTCAAGTCCATCCGGCTCAACAGTGCTTGCCAAACCCTGCGATCGACTCAAAGCTCCAAAACCCCAACCGAAAGCAACAGTACGCACCGCAACTTTATGTGAAGGCAGGCAGCGTGTTGCGTGACATTCCCTCCGCAACAACGGACCAGTTGTTGCATCGACGCAACGGTGGAACGAAACAAACCTTGGCATCCACTACCATTTCCATAGTGGCCCGGGTGCAGAACGCACGCGTCACGGAAAAAAGCGTCGAAGCGCTTGGAAAGCGAACGCACGAAAGTGTTCCATCGTTCCACAAAACCGGCAGCGCACGGTTCAGTCCACATCGGGACGTCAAGCAAGGGTGTACTGCCATACAGCACACGAACGAACGAACGAACGGATCCGTGTGTGTGAGTTTCGGTACTCGAATCAGCTGACACGTGCTGGAAGTTCATATCACAGGTAAACAGCAACAGCATGGAGTCGAATGTGACCGAAACGGTTGGGGAGTCACTGCAGCAACAGTTTGACCATTGGTACACGTTCCTGGTGGAGGACCTGAGCGACAAACGTACGGCTCACCTACCGTTCCTGCACAGTCCACTATGGCCGATTTCGGTGCTCTCCGTCTACTTCCTGCTCGTGTTCTACTGGATACCGCAGTAAGTATAGCGAGCGCGCAAATCCATAAATGGCCACCTCCTTAACCGTGCGTTTTCCGTCGCTTCGCTACATACAGCTACATGCGCGATCGCAAACCGTACGATCTGCGCAAGCTAATGCTGGCATACAACGTGTTCCAGGTGGTGGTGTGCTACTGTCTGATCCGGCAGCTCGTACGGCACGGCTGGACCTTTCGCTACCTCTACACGTGCGAGCTGGCCGACTACTCGCACAGCAAGGACGCGATCGGGTTCCTGCACGCCGCCTATCTTAACTACTGCGTCAAAACGGCGGAGTTGGTTGAGACCGTGCTGTTTGCGCTGCGCAAGAAGCGCAGCCAGATTTCCTTCCTGCACGTCTACCACCATGTGTTCACTTATCTGTTGGCCTGGATCTTCGCCAAGTACGTTGGAGGTTCGTAGCGATTGCCTACCACCGGACGAGTTTCCCTTTTGTAAAATTTCCACCTTTCTTCTCATCATCTCATCCTACACAGGAAGCATGCTCACGTACACAATCATCGTTAATTCGCTGGTGCACATGTGCATGTACTCGTACTATCTGCTTGCGGTCATACCGAACTATGTGCCCTTTTCGCTGAGCAAGCTGAAACGCTACATCACCGCACTGCAGATTGTAAGTATATATAAATGATGAATGATCGAACATGCGATACAGCTTCCGGCTAACCTTTTTTCTGTGTCGTGTGCTTTCTTCCCTTTCATTTACATTACCAGATACAGCTTGGAAGCATCCTGGTGAACATTATGTTCGCCATGCGAAGTAGCTGCGCCATTCCGCGGACCCACATCCTGCTGTATGCACCGTACATGGTAGTGCTCATATCGATGTTCATCAACTTCTACATGAAGACGTACAGTGGCATCACGAAGGCACTCAACGTATGCTACACCGACGGTGGTGTCCTTAAGAAGACGAAATAGTGTGTCGTAGAGGGACACTATTTGATTGTATCCCTCGTTCAGTGAGTGTAAAGTGAGCGAAGAAAGTGAGAGAAATCTTACGCGTAGAGCACCTCAACGTGAAAGTGATGGAATTCGACGCATTCGAATTTCCCAGTGATTGAATACACAATACAAAGTGCTACTGTTGCCATGCGGGAATACATGGAAATGTTGGTGGAAATGGATGAAACTGGGATGAATGGGGCCGAGGCAAGGCCGAGGCGAGGCGAGCAACTGTCCACCTCCGAGCATTTGCATCGACAAACTGATGCACAATTGATTGCACACCGATTTCTTTTCAACTTTGCACGCGCAAACCCATGGCACAAAACCAAACACACACACATACACACGACTGTAAATACGTTAGATTCTGTTGTGATTTACGGCAACGCGGCTTATCTCTTGCACATATATTATGCGGATGAATACTAATTAAGCTTTCCGCTTCCATTCGGAGTGGATCGGACACCGATCAAACCCGATGATGACACGATTTCAGGAATTTGCAAACAAACAAGAAGCTCAACTATTATGCATCAAATGTATAAGCACGTAGATTTCCACATTGCGGTTACCATTCCCGCATGGTTCTGCGTGTGATAAAACCTATTAAATTATCTGCTTAGCTTGTAAGTTACGCTCGCGCCAGCAAGCGAGCGTAAAAGAAAATGAAAAGCTTTTAAACAATTTGTGCAACACAATAAAGAGAGCAATAGCAATATATAGTGAGACGGTTATCGCTACAACTTATGTCGAAATATAAAACGAACGGTCGAAAGAAATGATCGAACAAAATTAAAAATAAAAACCAATTCTTTAATCCATTCTGTACCATCCGAAACTGTTCAAGAGCCAAAACCACAAAAAGCTAAAATGAATTATTCAAAAGATCGAATGGTAACGCTTCATTTTTTATTGTTGCACTGCTGCAAGTCAATATCATATTCGCTTTCTTATTATTTTTGAATTATTGTATTAATTTGTCTTTTTCTGTCTGTTGTATTGTCTTTTTCAGTCGGTCTGTAATAAAAACCAACCAAAGATCAAATCCCAATTGCGACAAATTAATGACATTACGTTAGCAATTATTCATGCGCTGAGCAACGATTGCGTGTAGTGATCACTTTAAACCCGAAAGACGAGACTAACTACACAGGTAAGCATGTGATAAAATATGTTTTCTTTTAAGCTGAATGGTCGTCTGGTGTCAATCTCGTGACGTGACGAAGCATGGAGCGCGAAACGAACTGTTCGATGGTAAGGTCATCGGAACAATGGTTCTAAAGCGTCGCTTAAGTGGTTCCACTTTTTCAAATTATAAACTGATTGATGGCTTTATATTTGATTACTTACACAAATAACAAATATTGACAACTTCGGAAGATCCGAAGATAAAATTGCAAAGATTGCACAGCTTGTTTACAAGAAAACTGAAGGTTAGATTAGAATGGAAAATAAACGGTTTTCATTGTTCTTGTAAATGAATTTACTTTCATATTGTTTGCCTTACAGTGGATCAACTGGATTAATGAAATAAATATAATGTTTAATGAAACAAAACAATATAAATCAATAAATAGAAATAATATAAAAATAACTATTCGTTGTATTGTCATTGTGATTATTTTAAACCTTCTTCAGTATATTTTTCCATGTGAAAAATGTACTTCACAAGTTAATGTTATACATTAATCTTACTAAATCTGTAAAATTTCGCACTACTAGCCCCTTGGTAAGCATGAACGATGAGCAGAAACTTACCTAATTAACAATGCGAATAGATAACAAACAAACAGTTTAGGCAACCTTGTGTATAGGGATGGCGAATATAACATAAACAGAAGAACCAAATAGGAAATTACCGGTTTGCTTTCGGAGGCTACGTAGTAGACGAATGGGGAATTTATTCTGTTTTTTTTTTTTGCTATACATGGGTGCGATATTTTTATAACACAAATGCTAGACAAAAAATACGTCTTTAGCACTTATGCTGCTTAAAAATAATTTCATATCACCGGCTTAGCATGTCACAAAAACAAAAAAAAAACACGATGAGCAAGAAATACGCAAATGAACACAGTGGAACAATAAAATATGGTTCACGGCGTTTCTCAGCCAAGCGATTCAAGAGCATTTCTGAATGAACTCTTTCCAGTTCGTGGGCGAATTGGTGAGACACAAAAAAAGACACAATTTCTCAGACAGAGTTGTACTTGTAAAACCTTTTAGCGCCCGTTGTCACCATTGTGACTTCGCTGGATAATTACATTTTTGTGCGTAATTGAGTTTGAAGTGTTTTTGTAAACACAAACAAACATTTGCATTTCAAAAACATATTCAACTACTAATGCGGAAAATCCAAATTCCGGTAGAGAAGTTATGTGGAGTTCAGATGTTTTTTTTTTTTCATTCCAGAGAGGAGGTTTTAAATGCTTCGGAGGAAAATCATAAAACAAACAGAAAATTCTTTTTGTGTATAGTGATCCTTCTTAATATTACTTCCACCTTCGATTAGCGCGTCGTTAATCAACGATTGTGCGTCAACTATCTTTCACAAATGGGGGCCACCAGTTCTAAGTCTTCACAGTGTTAAGTAATGAGTAGTTGGGTCAAAAGACATACCGGCATACATTTGCGTCAAACGGTGTTAACAAGCCATTACACATTCCAAATCCGCAGTCGTCGATTGACGTTCTTCAGGGAAACCACCTTTTTCCCTTCCACGGGTGTCGCTTTTGCAAGAACCCAGGCAGCTCACGTGCTTACAGGTGTTCTTAATTGCTGCTTTAATTACTGCTGCTTTAATAACGATGCGTAAGTACGCTCGATGTCTCCCGAAACTGTGACATTATCGGAAGTTCATTTTCAATTCTGACGCTATTACACGCCCCATTGTAAAATGTTGCTTGACGTACGACCCGGACCCGGAAAACCGGCACCATCTGCTTAGGCGACGTAATTCGACGCGTGAAAAAACAAAATATAATAGAATCGTAATTCTACTTGCACATAAACTCACTCACTGTCCCTAAGATGATCGTAAACAGACCAAATGTTCCCCGTACGAGCAAACCACGGCAAAGGTGCGTTACGTGATACGCTCGCAATGGTCGGAGAGCCACCTTGGCACTGCTAAACGGCGAGGAAGATGATCGATCAACATAACAATATTTTTTCCCACTAAGCCCGTCCTGCGAGCCTGGGCTGGGGATCGGGAGTTTGAAAGTGTTTGCCACACGCGCAGTACCGGGGCTTTTCGGAGGCATCGCTCGAGCATCGTTATTTAATGTTTGTCTCCCCTTACCATGCAATGGCGAAGTAATTATTGACACAGGCAGATTGACCCGCCTTAAATTCATCACCTACCGGCCATCGCAACAACAGCCCAAAACAACACTTTAGCGGCGTTCGCCTCGGACGCTTCAGCACAAATCTAGATCCTTTTGTTGTGTACGGGATGAGGTAATGTGCATTACGGTGAGCGCTGAAAGGGTGTATCGAAGTAGGTTTTTCAAGCTGTAATGCAATGGAATATCGAACCATTTTACGCCATTTTGGTAGCCATTGCTGCCGTGGTTGGTTACTGTTAGATCGTTAGCAATGGTGGCGATCTTCTGTAGCATCCATCTTTAGCGCAGCAAGTATAAACAATGACCATGTGTTAGTAGAAACCGAACATTTTGGGCTGAGAATGTATCTGTGTTAATATTTTTGTGTGAATTTTAAACTAAAATAAACTTATAATATTCTAACGCTAGTTGAGAAAAAAAAACATTTTCGTTTCATCCAAATATATTCTTCATATGATCTATAATATAAATATCTGATAACAATAAAAAAATACGAACAAATACGAAACACAAATGCAAACATGCAAAACAAGAAAATCAAAGCAAGAAACAGACTGCGCAAAAGCAAACAGCGAACGAAATGTGTAAAAACAAATGGTCATTAATTTTGTGCAGTTTTTGCAACGAAATCCCCATTAAAACTGCAATGTTTGACGATCGTTGCATTCAACAGCAAACTGTCAAAATAAATGTCATTGCATTGCAAAACGAAGGGAAGGTAAAAAGCGGCTCTTGCACATAGTTTATCATGTAAAACTCGCTTTTCTCACCTTAACCTTCACAAAAACCCAACTAGTCCGCCTGGCCCAACACTCGAACAGAAGAATGGAAAAGAGAAACGCTTCGAATCGTTATGCAAAGCGCTACATCATCCTGCAAGCGGTTCCGTTCGATGTTCCGTGTTGGTAAATGTCTGCACGAAATAAAACCCGGTTCGACAAAAATGGAAGAAATAAAAATGTATATCTAAACAGGCAATACACAACAATATGCGTGTCAAATTCTGCCAACATTCGCCATACCGGTGGGGTGTGAAAAATGCGATTAAATTGTTGCGCGCCTCCGCTTCTCGGAACATTGTCCCGCAGCAGCATAAGAATATGCACTCGGTCGATCGACTCCCCGCAGAAAACCAAGATCTGCTTTCGCCAAGGTTGCCTCCGCCACCCCGAAAACGGCAGGTGGAAACAAATGTCCCAACGATGAGCATTTCCACACATCAATGAAAGCGCGATCGCGCTGCTGCCCGTTCCGTTCGTTCGAACAGCTTTTGTGTCAAAAGGTGGTGAACATTAATTTCCGCATAAACACAAATTCCTTCTGCTTCGAACGGCACACAACACAAGCAACGGGCAGTAGAAAATTGACTGACAACAAAACAAAAGCTCGGCAACTATATCCGATTGGGCGATCCTTCACACGATCTAGCCTTGTTGCACAGCACGGCAAACCCCTGTTGGACGCGAGTTTTCCTCCAAAGGGTCTGTTGATTTGGCCGCATTCATCATCATGGCGAACCCAATCGACGATGGGCAGAAAGGAGCAAACAAAAGCACCATTCCATCGGCTGCATTGGAGCTGAAGTTTGCGCTCGGACTTTCACCTGCGGCCAGTCCGGCATACGATGGATGCGCTTCACGAGATCCGCGTATGCACTTGAACCCTAAGCGGAAAGCGACAACGGCGAGGCTGTGTCAGTGGCTGGGCGATGATTACTTGAGAGCTAGTGCAACTCAAGGTGCAAAAAAGCAAAAAAAGGGGGGGAAACAAAAATCGCGCACCCCCTTTTCGCGTTTCACTTTCTGGCACACTTCAGGTTTGTCAGACGATCGAAACGATAATTTTACAAAATAATTCATCCACCAAAACGTAACACGTACAGATAATACCGCAGCCAAAATAAACATGAGCGGTTAGCAAACGATGGCGGAACTGGTCCACACGTTTGTCCTATGCTCCAACGAACTGCAACCGGGTTTATAGCGTAGTTGATCGAAGTTACGCTAAAACTACGTGNAAGGGGGGGAAACAAAAATCGCGCACCCCCTTTTCGCGTTTCACTTTCTGGCACACTTCAGGTTTGTCAGACGATCGAAACGATAATTTTACAAAATAATTCATCCACCAAAACGTAACACGTACAGATAATACCGCAGCCAAAATAAACATGAGCGGTTAGCAAACGATGGCGGAACTGGTCCACACGTTTGTCCTATGCTCCAACGAACTGCAACCGGGTATATAGCGTAGTTGATCCAAGTTACGCTAAAACTACGTGGAAAAGGAAAACCCCCAGAATCGGAAAATGTTATTTAATGTTTAACCTCGTGTGACGCGATCCACCTTCGCACGATTACACCAGTGGTTGATTGCATTGCAGATGAACCGCCTTCTGATAGACATTGGGGGGGAGAGGGAGGGGGGGGGGGGGGTAGGATTTAGCGTGACATGTGCAAAAGAAAAGTCCCATCATCGCAAACCTGGGAACGACCTTCCATTATGTGACAAATTTATGCTACGCTGTTATGAGACAAGCTGACTAAATGGTGGACGAACGCGCGCACACACACACAATCAACCACCCTCGAAATAAATAAAAAAAAAACACACGAACAAAACACAACCCCAGATAGACAAAACCAAATTTTGATACACCTCTTTTTTTCGTTGTCAAACCTTCACTGCAGACCGATAAAGTGAGTTTTTGTTCGCTTTTCGGTCTTTGCCATTGAAGATCGTCTCGTTTCCCAGGCGATTGGCAACGGCATCGTTTCAATTACAGAGCTCATTACAGTCTGTCCTTCTAGCGACACAGCAGCTACTGTTGCGCTACGGATTAGCTACCGATGTTAGGTGTAGGGTCAAGTTCGTGCCGTACCTAAAATGCATCGGCTAAAATGAACAATTAAAAGCCTTACAGCCGTGATCGAACCCAATCGACCTACTGGTTTGGGGAATTTAAACAATAATTTCTAACCTACATACGCATGCACCTTCGCACGGTGTAATGATTTTATAATTTAATACCCTTCAATAAGCAAAGCAAANNGCCTTACAGCCGTGATCGAACCCAATCGACCTACTGGTTTGGGGAATTTAAACAATAATTTCTAACCTACATACGCATGCACCTTCGCACGGTGTAATGATTTTATAATTTAATACCCTTCAATAAGCAAAGCAAAACAGAAAGAAATCAATTCCCTCTGTTCGTCTGATGTTGTAAAAACATTCGTCTATAATGCTTATTCTAACAATTTACTCAGGCGCATAATTTCCTACACTTGGCACGAGGGTTAATGAAAACAAACAACGTATTTGGGTTGTGATTTAATGTGATTTTCCACGTACGGTTAAAGTTTAAGGGCACATACATTATAAATTGTAATTGCTCCCTTAGAAATCGAAAAAGGGTGCCCTGTTTTAAGCGACCGCCGTCTTACGGGTCGTATGCGCTCCCTTTAAATTGGTTGCCCTAACCCACGGAAGCATGGACACCGTTAATCCGCACTAAATTTTACACCCTTTTTCATTACCCTGCACCCCGTTCCATGAGGAATTGGTGTGTATTTTGATAAAGATGTTGTTTCACACACAGACGCACGTGGTATCGCAAACGCTTGTTGGGCGCCTGGTGGAAATAACGAAAAAAGCTACTACGATCGATCGAGGATCGATGTTTTGCATTTTGTTAGGAGCAGCATCGGTGTTGTGTAAAGGAGAGCTGACAGAACAGATCGTTCTAGTATGGTTTCCCTCATTTTCGGAACATGCTAGACCAATGGGGACATTGCACGAACCGTTTGAGAACAAAGCAAGAACGAACATTCCTTACCATAAACAGCGACATTGCTAAGGCGAAGAAAAGCCGTGACCTACGTGACTTTCCGCACGAATCGGCTTGACTAGCGAACGCCTTAAAGTTAAACTATTCGTACAGAACATTTCGCAAACATCTGATATTATGCGATACCGGTTCCCGTCTCCATACATATTCTTATTAAGGCGGAAGCATACTGCTCCAATCATCTTATCGGTTAGCTCAAAATTATAATACAACCTTCCTCCCCCTTCATCCCCCCCTCCCTCCCCCTCTCCCCTATACTCCCACTTTCCCTTCCTCCCACACCGTCTCGCCCTTGAATGATCAGCCAAACGTTCGACAATGACGATTCCTTGAAAGGTCCTTCTTCTCGAGTTCACCAGATCTGAACTGCACATCTTTTACCCCCGATGTCATCTGAATATACGATCACGCATAATTTCCATGCGTATTCGGCTATACGGCACTCGTCTGCTTGATAATGAAAATCAAACCAGGAAGAGATTTACATTAAAAGTTGGCGGGAAGCGTTTGCAAGCCCGCGTTTAAGCCGGTTTTGGAATTTGAAATGCGGCACCGTGAAACAGACGTTTCAAGCAAAAACACACACACACAGAGAGACGTGCAAGAAATGAGACAGCAGAACGAAAATAAACCGATTGAAGTTTTGGCAGAAAATGCTATAAATTTGTGTATTTTTGTTTTTTGTTTTTTGCTGCACCGGCGTTGAACTATCATTATCAATTTACCTGATTGAAAACAATGCATCGAAACACCTTTTTTGAGGACTTTTCCTACTTTCGAAACGTAATAAATCCCTTACGAGGCGTTAAGCTTTAAGGTTCCTAGTTACAGCGCCACAATCAAGCGCCAAATCAAATCGGGTGGGCCGATTAATGACTTATGACCAATTTGATTGCTTGAAATGAGCGTACTGAGTCCGCTCAATTCGCAATTAACCGTTCAAATGATGACATTACTAGCGGTAGTGTGAAGACCCGTACGGAGATAACACTTTAGCGGAACTATGCCTGCACGCTGGCGATCAGTTTGGGCGATGTGTCACTTGCCGTCGAGATACAATGTCCGATTCGGAGCGGATGTCAAACGATCGTGATGAACAAAGGGCATCTCGCATCACCTCGGTACGCGATTCGTTAGGCGAATCTCGACTGTAATAGAAACCTTCCATTCAAGAACTTTACGATTGTGCATCGAACTTGCAAGCAGTCGCACGAAAACAGTGTTTAGAAATTAGTCACAAGTAATTAAACAACTAGTTATTGAAAGGTGAAGATAGTTGGATCTCTCGTGTGAAGTTTGTGACCAATTTTTGGTTTAATTTGGTTTGGTCAAATGCATGTTAATGCACGATCCGCTACGTCGAGGCGATTGACGTTAAAGCAACAGGTGTTTCAATTACAAAATATGAACGTAAGTGCTTTCCTACGTCACTTCTTATTGTTTTCTATCCCATTGCGTCAAATATGTTGCTTTATATCCTGCTTTTATTAACGTAAAAAGTATTGTTTTAATATTTGCAATATGCCTGTGCCAAGGTTCCCAAACATTAAAAATTCTTACAAAAGAAGGTCTGACCAAATCTTGTAAAAGTAAAAGTACTTTCTGTTCAAATGTTACTTAATCTACGTCTCCTTGCTTGTAGGTCCAGCAAGCTACCCTTACCTTCGCATCGCTGCTTATTAAAGGGACCGGTTTTTGCCCCTAAAAATACCTGCTCGCGCATACGCCGTAGCGAGATTTTGGCAATATTTTAACTGGTATTTACATCACCCGCTCGAAAGCCGTCCCACGTGCGTGCAATGGACAAAATTTCTCTCACAAACGAGGAGCAAAAGTGAAAATAGGTCGCTTTCGGTGGGGAAAAATCTTTCTCCAATGTCTATCCTCCAGCTGGCCTAGTAGCAGCCAGGTTCGTTGCATCCAGGATAAAGCCCAAAGCAACAACCACCGTCCATGGTATGCGATTTGCGCATGTTGCAAAGAGAGATCCGTACGAGCACTCAGCGAGATGTATCGTTGAAGACATTAAACGAACAAGACAAACAAAAAAAAACACAATAGGACCAGATCGAATGGGTTGCCCGCTTGGGCTCGCTAGCTGCTTCATGGATGATGCACGAAGCGACGTGCGCCGTAACGAACTTCTCATGCTGCGATTGTCGCGCAACAGCAGAGCGATCGCAACTCGCTCGAACAGAAAACATTGCTGCGGACCGGCCAGCGAGCACGAACCGCGGGACGCGCCTACAGTTCGTGGTTGGATAGTGTCCCGCGTGGACGTGTACCGGAGAGACAGCAGGAAAGATTCGTCTGCCATTTTCGTCGCTTTCGTCCAAGTTACCCCTTTGTGTAGTGTGCGCATGCATGTGCTAGTGTTCTGTGCGAAACGGTGCGTCCATCATATCGAAGTCTCCGGCAAGCGACGAACCCGCGCCAGTGTCGAATGGTGACAAACTTGCGGGTGCGCAGAANAATCTTGTAAAAGTAAAAGTACTTTCTGTTCAAATGTTACTTAATCTACGTCTCCTTGCTTGTAGGTCCAGCAAGCTACCCTTACCTTCGCATCGCTGCTTATTAAAGGGACCGGTTTTTGCCCCTAAAAATACCTGCTCGCGCATACGCCGTAGCGAGATTTTGGCAATATTTTAACTGGTATTTACATCACCCGCTCGAAAGCCGTCCCACGTGCGTGCAATGGACAAAATTTCTCTCACAAACGAGGAGCAAAAGTGAAAATAGGTCGCTTTCGGTGGGGAAAAATCTTTCTCCAATGTCTATCCTCCAGCTGGCCTAGTAGCAGCCAGGTTCGTTGCATCCAGGATAAAGCCCAAAGCAACAACCACCGTCCATGGTATGCGATTTGCGCATGTTGCAAAGAGAGATCCGTACGAGCACTCAGCGAGATGTATCGTTGAAGACATTAAACGAACAAGACAAACAAAAAAAAAACACACAATAGGACCAGATCGAATGGGTTGCCCGCTTGGGCTTGCTAGCTGCTTCATGGATGATGCACGAAGCGACGTGCGCCGTAACGAACTTCTCATGCTGCGGTTGTCGCGCAACAGCAGAGCGATCGCAACTCGCTCGAACAGAAAACATTGCTGCGGACCGGCCAGCGAGCACGAACCGCGGGACGCGCCTACAGTTCGTGGTTGGATAGTGTCCCGCGTGGACGTGCACCGGAGAGACAGCAGGAAAGATTCGTCTGCCATTTTCGTCGCTTTCGTCCAAGTTACCCCTTTGTGTAGTGTGCGCATGCATGTGCTAGTGTTCTGTGCGAAACGGTGCGTCCATCATATCGAAGTCTCCGGCAAGCGACGAACCCGCGCCAGTGTCGAATGGTGACAAACTTGCGGGTGCGCAGAAGGAAATCGGTTTGCGATCGACGCGCGTCAACTCGGCAGCATATAATTAGGCGGGCGCGTTCTGAATCGATACTAGATCGGACCAGCAGTTAAAGGGAGGGTTCCGTTTGCCATCTCATTACTCATTTCGGGACGCTTCGTACGCTTCCATTGCGGACGTGATCGGAAAGGTGGAACAGTGCCCGAATGCGAAACGTGCTACAGCGGACGGACGTCGGTGTCTAAGAGGCAGTGCGACGAGCACCGAGCCAGTTCTCGAGCGGCGGAAGTAAAGTCGAAAAGGGACTATTTGGAAGGGTGTTTATCGTACTATTATTTTTTTTTTTTGGTTAAATTAAAATTACAAAAGAGTGCTTTTGGAGCATCATGGATTTTCTACAGCAGATGAATCTCACCGATTTCACGATCTACGACCTGTTCAACGTCAAAGGTGTCGGTAAGTTTTCTGCCAGCAGTAAGCATTGTCCGCAACCCAAGTTCCAAAGTGCATAAGGCAGGCAGGGAAGGTAAATGAGTAAAAAAAAAAACAAAAATGAAACCCTGCTGCAAACATGGGTACCGTTTGCTACTGTCGGTGTTTTCCTTCGGTTCAGCAAAAATTCAAAAACACAACCGCTGCCACTGACTAAAAAACCGCTAACAAGCCAAATTATAAATAAAAATACCATTTTCCCTTTTTTACGCACGGTACAGTACGCGGCGGGGGTTTCGCTTCCATTTTCCGCTCTGCCCTTGCTGGTGGCGAAAGTGGTGACAAGAATGGGTGCCTTTCAGTAGGGCATTCCTGGTACACCGATGCGCCACACGGAAACCAACACACACACACACACAAACAATGGGGCTTTTTTTTTGTATGGACGGACCGAGTGTGACCGAAACCACGAGAAAGCAGCACACTGGCAAAGGGTTTGCCTCGCACAATGTCGTCAATTCTAACGGGAAGATCAGACGTCTGTCCGGTGGAAGGCACTACCTTACGTCATACACTTGAATGTAATCTGCTGGGCAAGGATTTTGTAATTTGGCAACCGTCTGTTTTGTCCATCCTCTCGTCTCGTGCATACCAATGAGGGTACGAAGATAAGGATATGCACAACTATGTACCACATCTCCATTGTACCGTGCACAGTCGAAACGGTGGGAGCTGCTAAGCATCGTTGGCAATAGGCAATTCAATTTGACCGTCCCAAAATCAAACGAAAAATTATGTCCAATTTTGCAACAGCAACAGCAAAAGCAAGAAGTAGTGGAAAAGAGACATTCAAAAAAAAAAAAGAAAGAGACTCAAGAAAAGAGAAAGATCAACCAGCTGTTGTACGAGACCGGACCACTTACGTATGCCGCTCATGCGCCGAGTGAACGGACGTTAGAGTTGGTGGTGGATAAATTTATTACCTAACCACTAAATTCTAAATGCCATTTATGAAGGAATTTCGGGCGAAAACTGCTTAACGTTTGGAAGAGTTTATTCTCTTACATTAAAACGTGGTTTCAGTTGGTTTTTTGCTTCCCCAGACTCGTTGGTGCTGTTAAAAAAAAAACACTTGCAAACGTATAATTGCACAGTTTTGCGCCATGAGCATTACATCGGGGAAACACTTGTCAAATGACCTTTGCGAGAACATTATCTGTGCTTAACAGTGTTTACTACATTGTGTACACTTGGCAAAACGCAAATAGCTTTACCAAGAGGACATTGTAGGAGTAAATAACAAAAAAAAAATGCAAGCACTTCATAAATGGGGGTAATAACTGGATACTTTCAAGACTTGGAGAACAAAAAGTGGTTGGCTTTTAACAGCTAATAAAGCGTATGTAAGATAGATATGATTAGCTTTGTCGGATTTACCTACTGTTGGCGAGAAATTTTGTTAATCTAAATGAGCTCATTATGTCCTACCACTTGCTTACCAGTCCGAAATTTCAAACGTTCGACGTCGCGTTTGATCGTCTGCACGTGCGCGCAGCTGCGTGAGTCATTTTTTGTGCCCCCCGTATCGGTTTAAAATTCTGTCCAAAAACAAACAGCTCGCCAACTGCCAAGATGGGACAAACCGTCGATCAGTACGACACAAATCAATACTTCGTCCATCCCCATCTTTCCGTAACAATGTTTGGGCGGCGTTCGTTTCAAGTAATCTTCATCGTTTCTTTGTTTCATTACCGGACACAATCAATACACCGACTGTGTGACGCACAACGCGGACAACCCTTGCAGAGGAACACATCGATGCCTATCCTTTGATGGCCTCGCCCGTACCGAGCTCCATCGTGATTGCCATATACCTTTACTTCATCTACAAATATGGACCAAGGTATGTTTCGGCGCGGTTCGCCATTAACGATGCGCTCATCTGATTAGAATAATATCATCCAAACAAAAAAATCGATACTGGTAAGCTCATTTTACAAGACTAATGGATACTAATGCGCCGGTGATGCTCGGTTCTGTTGCAGCTACATGGAGTATAGAAAACCGTACAACTTGCGATGGATCATAGCGGGCTACAACATCTTCCAGGTGATTGCTTGCGGGTATCTTGTGTTTAATGTAAGTACGAGCGTAAGCGCAACAAGTACAGCAAGCAATGCATTATATCGTCGGATTTCCTTTTCTTCATCAGTACATCAAGGTAGGATTCGAATTTAAATTCATCGGACGATGCACCCCGAAGCTTCCTGTTACCGAGTACGAACACGGGCTCGATGCGGTCTACTACGGGTGGCTTGCGATGTGTCTCCGAATGATCGAATTCATCGAGACGGTGTTCTTTGTGCTGCGGAAGAAACAGAATCAAGTCTCCACGCTTCATGTTTATCATCATATCAGCACATTCCTTATTGTCTGGTGGAGCTTGAAGCTAAGTTTGTGTGAGTATTTTGATACCGAAATGAAAAATATCGCCCCATTCATGCAAACAACTCGATAATATTTTTCCTATCTAACACCACAGCCTACCAGGAGATGTCCATCATGGTACTCAACTCGATCGTGCACATGATCATGTACTCGTACTACTTCCTGTCATCGTTCAAACCCTGCCAACCGTTTACTAACCGCGTAAAGCCGATCATTACCATCATCCAGCTGGCCCAGCTCGTCACCATGCTGGTACACGTGTATGCCGCCTTACAGCCGACTTGTGCTGCCAACAAAACCATCTACACACTGCACGCTATTAATCTTGTCATCCTGATCAGCCTGTTCACCAACTTCTACATCCAGACGTACGTGCGAAAGGCACGAAAGCTGAAGCAGAAGTAGAATTAGTAGCATTATTCGCTTTAGTTTTTATTACTGCGTGGGGTTTAAAATGGGTGGGAAAATGGAAATATTTGGAACGATAACATCATGCCAGTGTGCTGCAGCACACAACCTAACGAATGCATTGCCGTTGATGTTACAACTCATCATTACAACGAAGTATGGTCAATTTTGGAAGGGTTCGTGGCTGGATATTCCTTTCATCCGCCTTTCAGTATTGCAGATTTCACATGACATGAGAAGGCTGTACATTTTTATCTATTTATGCACTATCCTTTCATTCTACCTTCTACAGCCCTGGACTGCCTTCCTTTTTTCGCATTTGAGCTAAACATAAATAAACAATACGAAAATTTCCCATCGTGTGTCAACAATCATTACGTTAAGGGTGCCTCTGGGCGATAACAAACCAGGCAACCGATGGCACCTGCTATCGAAAAGTAGCTATTAAAGGGTTTTGACCTACTGGCCAGTTAAAGAACACTGACTGACTGCATTCCTTACTAAATTATCACACCGAAGCGCTGTTCGATAATCGTCCCTAGGGGGTCTGTAAAAAAAAGACCCTCCTTTTTAACCGTTCCTTATGGAAAGATATCGCTTATCGATTGCTTTTTAAAATACGGTTTTAAGGTGCTGCCGAATATGATACAACCGGGATCTACAATTGCTTGCGCCGGCCAATAATAGCTGTCACGAGTAGCTGAGGTCATAAATATTTGTCAATTTGCTATCGGCGAATGACGTAAAATTAATCATGACCACTGTGTAGAAACTGGCAAACTGCTTGACATCTGCCGGCGTTTGGCGTTTGGAATATGAGTAATAGAAATTTCTTATCACCTCAAGAGGAAGCTAGCGACAAAATGCGCGTGCCTTACATTGTTTACATGCTGGTTGACGATGTTTTAGATGAAGAGACGAGCAAAACTGTTTTCCGCTGATTATTTCGATTTCATCACTTAAACAGAGTTTGTACTTGCGCTTTCGTACCTGGCGATATGGTCGTACGATGTACGCTACTGTGTTTGTCTTGTAGTCCCATTTGTGTAGCGAGGGTACATACGCTCTAGCGTAAACAAACTTGCGGTTTTATCAATTCGGCTAATTAACGTGCGTGCGTGATAATTCACGGTTCACTTCGCCGCGGTAGCTTCTAGAACGTGCCTCTTGAACCCCATGACATCACAAACAAACACACTCACGCAGAATCACATGCTTTCTTCTCTCTGTCTCCTGCCCATACCAACAGTGAAGGTTCCCGGGTGGTTTTGATAAGATAATTCCATTCCGGCTAGCCATCTCATCCTCTTCAAAAGGCGGCATGGATTATGCAGATAAAGTTCATGCATCGAACCGCTCAGGGGCACAGATTCTGTTTACTTCATCTACAACGATTAGAAGAAATTATGTTCAACAAAGGTTTCGCGTAAAAAGCAATGCGTGTTCATGGTCGCGTAACAAATAACGTATGGAGCGATTGGTCGGCAAGAAGCTGGAAAGAAGTCGCACATTCGATGAGGAGAAATCCGATGCAATGATTGAGAAACGAGGCATCGGTCGTAACACACAATCGCCACGGACGGTGGCTCTCTCACTCATCATCATCCGGCTGGAGCAGGTCATGCATGAGCTACTTACGGTGTAGTACGACAGCAATCCGGCGTTTTCATCCAGAACGAACCACCGATACTGCCAACCCTTCATGACGTTCGTCCATTTGGACAGGGTGCCCTCCAGCATCGCCATCGTAGCGGGAGGATTTTCGGAAACTGCGTTTAGCGAACGGTGGAAGCTTCTGGGAATGTAACAAAAAATAATAACCTCACACACGCACACACGCAAATTTTTCAGCACTCGCGCTGGAAGGAAATCCTTTTCCGCGGCAATACGCAACGACACACTGTACACATGCAACGGGTAGCGTTGTTTTTTCCCTGCCCGTATGCGATCACGTTCGCGAACGGTTGGTGCGAAACAATTTGTAAAATCACGAGAAAGTATTCGATACGCGAAAACGATTTCCACAAGCAAAACAACCGATGCAAAATTGTATCATCTTTGACAGTTGTCTGTGACAGTGTCGTAAGCTTTGGCAGCTGTAATTTTGGTCGGAATGATGCAACGGAAAGACCATAGTTCATTATGGTTATTAATAACCCCATAGTTTGAAACAAATGGTGAGGAAAGCGTTAAAAACATGAAAATTTGCCGGTAGTGGATCGTTTTTCGTGAAACAATTTGTTTAACAAACTCTTTCTATCTGATTTATTTGTAAACTAGTGAATTTCGTGAAAATGTGGATATTTTTCAAAATTATAAACAACACGTTGTCCATAGTTGAAATAGAGGGAGAGAGAACAAATATCAAGCACAATAAAAAGAGAAAGAGAGTATCTATAGAGAAAGAGAAGCACGCGTGGTGTAAAACCGTGGGGCGAAAATTCGCTCTACAGTATATGGCGTGAGTTATCGTATAGTCGGTATACATAATATACTCATTTTATGCGTGAGCATAATTATGAAAGTGGTTTTCTTGGGTTACTTAAAACAGTCATGTAAACTTATCAGATTTACTTCTTTTCATTTTGCTGTAGGCTTTATTTGAATTTATTTCATAATTGATAGTTCCATTTGCCTTTCGCTGATTACATTGTAAAGTTAATCAGTTCAATCGATGGGATGGTAAAATTGGCCGAAGAAAGTCCAACCGGTGGAGTTACGTCGAACTGGATCAAGAACACCAGGTACATCGCGAGAGCTGAAAGAATCTACACATTTAAAGGAAAAATAAAAGGATTGGTACGGTAAATTTTAAAAACTATTCAGTAAACACAGACCGATCCAAAAAGATTCCAATCGAAATGGAACAAGCCACACGAAAATGACATATCACGCATTTTCACTTGAAGAGACAGGGTCGAAAGCTGAAACATGAAATAAATTAAAAACCACCGCATAACTTCTCTTAAGATGTAGGGCCTGGACGGTCTCATGAGAATAACATAATGATTACCTTCTCGATGACATCAACCGAAAAATGGTTCTGATGTTTCCGAATGATTTGATGAACAATGTCTCCAGTCAATCGGCCACTGTTCTCGGCCGCTGTCGTCGCAGTTATAACTCCCACAATTCCCACGAGGTAAAACGCAATCCAGGCCCCATTTGCCATTGCCATAATTCGAAATGCCCATGATCCCGAATTGAATGCTCTTGAAAAGTTAGATGAAACGCCATAAGTAAAGGACTAACTACAGTTAAACGGATACTAACTTGTAGAACGTGAAGAGACCGAACACGAGAAACACAAACATGGCCCCAAAATGAAGCATTAGCGGTAACGAGGATATACGATTTACTAGCCTGATTGCATCGCACAGATGATAGTGCAGGACGGATAAACGATTGATCGTTTTCACTATCGTGTCCATGCTGGAATGATGATCGATCTTGAACTGTGTGACGTACCTGCCGCAGAAAAGGTGCGTTATCAAAAGTACTTTGCTTAGAAACAAAACATTATCTTTCTTCATTCCTTACGTAGTGTACACAGTGTTAGTGGACAGTTTGTTAAAACCGGCCGAGGCAGGAGCAACTACTGACACCTTTGATGGACCATTCCTTTTAACATTTCCAGCATTGGTTTCGAATTCTTTCCGGGGTCCCTTACCGTAAATAGTGAAAATTTCATCATACGCAATCGTTGGCGTCTTACTTTTACGATTCTGATCAAGGAGTACCGTGTCGCTGCTGTTAGCATCGGTTAAGAGCAGCTGCTTAAGCAATCGATTCACGATCATAAACAGTCGGCGTATATGCACCGTAAAGTAGGTGTATTCGTTCATCAGGGCGAGCAATGAGATGTTCATCATGTAGTAAGACACGTACAGGTAGTTTGTATTAATGTTTAACGTCTGATCGATGAGATAGTAGTAACCGGTTAGTACCAGCATAAGGTAAAGGATCTCAGCACCAATTATTAGCGTAATGAACCTGGTGTGGAAATTATTAAAGTGATTCATAAAAATAGCTCGATAAAAGAAAAGCTGTAACCTTCCTTCTTACGTTTGCATCACCCGGACGGGATATCTCACGTGAAACTCCTGTTCGACCACCTTCGTAACGTTGTCCAGCAGCTCCATGTAATCCCATTTCCGCTTGTACTGCACCACATTGATCGTGCTAATGAGTACTCCTAATTATTCCAGTAAGTTCCAATTAGCAACGTGTTTCCGGGCACAGGCAAAATGCTGCTCACCAAGATTCAATCCGTTCACCAGATGCGTTTGCAAACCGTAGCGCAGGATGTCCGACTCGAATGGTTTCATGTAGTAGTCCCACAGCTTCGCGTTAATGTTCACGAGTATGCAAAAGCAAAACATTACGTACAGCAGCAATAGGTGGGCAATATCAAGCACTGTTACACCGGGAGATGAACGCAAAAATGACTGGGGCCACAGACCGGCCACCTTGGACATATAGTAGATCGGTTTCATTATCTGACAGAAGGTACTGTCGGTGGGTTTCGTATTATCGTTGTTCATGATAACGCTTATTTATTTTATAATTCTTTGCAATGCAGTAGTGCAATAGTCTATTTAGAATACACAAAATGGAGATTCCCACATGCACAACGTTTCCGTCAACTGTTTCGGATGCAATGATATGATATAATACTTCGGTTCGTCATCATCACACCGACACCGGTGCGGTCAATTAGTATGATTAGGTTATTTGTTTTGAGGTGATAAAAATCAAACAGTACTACGCTTTATTGATTATTCATCTAATTCGAATCGATCTGGACGTGTTTCCAAAACGAAGGATAACGAAAACATTACAAAAAAAACTATATTCATCTCCACACCATCACTAGACAAGATAAAATGGGGTTATGGTACTGCTTTCCTTAATAGTAACAAAAAAAAACATAAAATGAAACAAACGACACAAATGCACCCGAACGGGCGCTCGTTGAAATGGTGTAAATTTAGACATTATGCCCACAAAACGCAAACCAAATGATGAAGGGAAACTTAAACACATTACATGAACCCTGTTGCAAGGCACGGAAGGTACGGAAGGTGTGTCGAATGGAATCGATAGATTAATTGCACTTAATCACACGCATACTAACGCACTAACGGGTATGGTACTGCTGACTTGTGCTGACTGCAGCAGCAGTATGGTGGATGGTAGCGCTATCTAGAAGACGGACGCAAACAACAGCGAGTAGAGCGCCTTGCCGATGTAGTAAATGAGCCCACCGTAGATTAATGTCTTACATATCTTGTCGACCCACCACATGCTGCATCGTCCGAGTATATATAGTGGAAGAGGATAAAATGAACCAAAGGTAAGTATGATCCAGGAATAGAAAGCTTACCGTACTCGAGTATACTTACACACGCATGTGACGCCTGGCAGCGGGGATAGTATCGTCCGTTTCCTTCAGAATGTACCACCGTGCGGCTCGTATGCAGTTTTCAAAGTATTCCTGTATCTCGACACCTGGAAGGACGGAAATAGGATGTGAGTGTTACTTTATTTAGATCTTATCGTCCTTCAACAGCGGTTATAACCATACCTCCGGCGTCTATTTTGAATTTGACCTTTTCCTCTTCGTTGATAATCGTTCGCAGGTATAGTACGGTGGCATTGTCAAAGTCCCACTGATTGTTGGCGTAGTATTCGAACACCTCAAAACCCTTGGCGATACGCTGATGTATCCTCCAAAGTCTGGAAG